>JAAONU010000001.1:23841600-24441600 GCA_012932295.1 Cyclina sinensis
AAAATGTGTAAATAAGAGATAACATCTCTGAGTTTATTCAGAATTTGCAATTTTGTCATTTGCTTGTGTTTTGCTCGTCCATACAATATCTTTTTGCAGGTTTGTCAAATGATCCCTTTAGTAATTAACTGGTCTATAAATTACCTGTTTGTTGCTTGTTGTTATATTACCCAAAAACTGTTGTGATGAAAAAAAGTTGTGGTGTGTTTCAAAATACCGTGGGAAATAAAAAACAATTGAGTTAGGAATAAATAACAGGAAATTAAGTGAATCATGTCTGAAGTATAGACAGTCTTTATGTAATATGTCAGAATGTCAAACACATAATATTGTCATGCTTAAAAAAAATTCACATTAATTTTTGTTTTTATTTGCTTAAAGTAGCATTTGATTCTGTTGAATTCTTTATAAGGCTTTTACATATTTTCATATTAATGTCATTTGATCAGTTTTTAATTTTGAGTTATTTTTCATAATTATATTTTTTGAAAAAGTAAATGTCAGCATTTTCATTTGAAGGTCAAAATGAAACGTAGCTTTCTTCAGTGATACATTTTCTAATTCCTTTATTCCAGTTACTGGTATTGTGAGGCTTGTGACTTTTGATCCCTACACAAAACTTAGTCCCAGTAACTAGTATTCTTTTCAAAATATTCATTTCATATTCATGCTGTCCTAAACTAGCCAGTGCTATTCCAGCTCATCTCTTGCTATACCATTTACATTGTTGTAACAGCCCATAATTCCTTAACAGTGTCATGCCAGCCTATCTCAGTACTCACCTGTTACAATGTAGTACCAGCCCATCTCAGTATTTTCCCTACACAGTATTGCACCAGCACATCTCAGTATTCTCCTTATACAGTGTACAACCAGCCAATCTCAGTATTCTCCTTATACAGTGTACAACCAGCCCATCTCAGTATTCTCCTTTACAGTGAAGTATCAGCCCATTTCAATATTCTCCCTTTACAATGTAGAACCAGCCCATCTCAGTATTCTCTTTAACAGTGAAGTATCAGCCCATCTCAGTATTCTCCCTTTAAAGTGTAGTACCAGCCCATCTCAGTATTCTCCCTTTACAGTGTAGCAATAGCCCATCTCAATATTCTCCCTTTACAGTGTTGTACAAGCACAGCTCAGTATTGTCCCTTTACAGTGTAGTACAAGCCCAACTCAGTATTGTCCCTTTACAGTTTAGTACCAGCCAATCTCAGTATTGTCCCTTTACAGTGTACAACCAGCCCATCTCAGTATTCTCCCTTTACAGTGTACAACCAGCCCATCTCAGTATTCTCCCTTTACAGTGTAGTACCAGCCCATCTCAGTATTGTCCCTTTACAGTGTAGTACCAGCACATCTCAGTATACTCCTTATACAGTGTAGAACCAGCCCATCTCAGTATTGTCCCTTTACAGTGTAGAACCAGCCCATCTCAGTATTCTCCTTTACAGTGTAGTACCAGCCCATCTCAGTATTGTCCCTTTACAGTGTAGTACCAGCCCATCTCAGTATACTCCTTTTACAGTGAAGCACCAGCCAATCACAGTAAACTCCTTTTACAGTGTAGTACCAGCCCATCTTAGTATACTCCTTTTACAGTGTAGTACTAGCCCATCCCAGTATACTCCTTTTACAGTGTAGAACCAGCCTATCTCAGTATACTCCTTATACAGTGTACAACCAGCCGATCCACGTGTAAGTATTCTCCTTTTACAGTGTAGTATCAGCCCATCTCCATATTCTCCCTTTACAGTGTGGTACCAGCCCATCTCAATATTCTCCTTATACAGTGTACAACCAGCCCATCTCAGTATTCTCCTTTACAGTGAAGTATCAGCCCATTTCAATATTCTCCCTTTACAATGTAGAACCAGCCCATCTCAGTATTCTCTTTAACAGTGAAGTATCAGCCCATCTCAGTATTCTCCCTTTAAAGTGTAGTACCAGCCCATCTCAGTATTCTCCCTTTACAGTGTAGTACTAGCCCATCTCAGTATTCTCCCTTTACAGTGTAGCAATAGCCAATCTCAATATTCTCCCTTTACAGTGTTGTACAAGCACAGCTCAGTATTGTCCCTTTACAGTGTAGTACAAGCCCAACTCAGTATTGTCCCTTTACAGTTTAGTACCAGCCAATCTCAGTATTGTCCCTTTACAGTGTACAACCAGCCCATCTCAGTATTCTCCCTTTACAGTGTACAACCAGCCCATCTCAGTATTCTCCTTTACAGTGTAGTACCAGCCCATCTCAGTATTGTCCCTTTACAGTGTAGTACCAGCACATCTCAGTATACTCCTTATACAGTGTAGAACCAGCCCATCTCAGTATTGTCCCTTTACAGTGTAGAACCAGCCCATCTCAGTATTCTCCTTTACAGTGTAGTACCAGCCCATCTCAGTATTGTCCCTTTACAGTGTAGTACCAGCCCATCTCAGTATACTCCTTTTACAGTGAAGCACCAGCCAATCACAGTAAACTCCTTTTACAGTGTAGTACCAGCCCATCTTAGTATACTCCTTTTACAGTGTAGTACTAGCCCATCCCAGTATACTCCTTTTACAGTGTAGAACCAGCCTATCTCAGTATACTCCTTATACAGTGTACAACCAGCCGATCCACGTGTAAGTATTCTCCTTTTACAGTGTAGTATCAGCCCATCTCCATATTCTCCCTTTACAGTGTGGTACCAGCCCATCTCAATATTCTCCTTATACAGTGTTCAACCAGCCAATCACAGTTTTCTTCTTTTACAGTGTAGTACCAGCCCATCTCAGTATACTCCTTTTACAGTGTAGTACCAGCCCATCTCAGTATTCCCCTTTTACAGTGTAGTACCAGCCCATCTCAGTATACTCCTTTTACAGTGTAGTACCAGTCTATCTAAGTATTCTCCTTTTACAGTGTAGTTCCAGCCCATCTCAGTATTCCCCTTTTACAGTGTAGAACCAGCCCATCTAAGTATTCTCCTTTTACTGTGTAGTACCAGCCCATCTCAGTATTCCCCTTTTACAGTGTAGTACCAGCCCATCTAAGTATTCTCCTTTTACTGTCTAGTACCAGCCCATATCAGTATTCTCCTTTTTGCAGTGTAGTACAAGCCCATCTCAGTATACTCCTTTTACAGTGTAGTACAAGCCCATCTCAGTGTACTCCTTTTACAGTGGAGTACCAGCCCATCTCAGTAAACTACTTTTACAATGTAGTACCAGCCCATTTCAATTCTATCCCTTAACAATGTAGTACCAGTCCATCTCAGTATACGCCTTTTACAGTGTAGCACAAGCCCATCTCAGTGTACTCCATTTACAATGTAGTACCAGCCCATCTCCATTCTTTCCCTTTACAATGTAGTACCAGCCCATCTCAGTATACTCCTTTTACAGTGTAATACCAGCCAAACTCAGTATTCTCCTCTTACAGTGTAGTACCAGCCCATCTCAGTATACTCCTCTTACAGTGTAGTACCAGCCCATCTCAGTATTCTCCTCTTACAGTGTAGTACCAGCCCATCTCAGTATTCTCCTCTTACTGTGTAGTACCAGCCCATCTTAGTATTCTCCTTTTACAGTGTAGTACCAGCCCATCTTAGTATTCTCCTTTTACAGTGTAGCACAAGCCCATCTCAGTTAACTCCGTTTACAATGTAGTACCAGGCCATCTCCATTCTTTCCCTTTACAATGTAGTACCAGCTCATCTCAGTATACTCCTTTTACAGTGTAGTACCAGCCCATCTCAGTATTCTCCCTTTACAGTGCAGTACCAGCCCATCTCAGTATTCTCCTCTTACAGTGTAGTACCAGCCCATCTCAGTATTCTCCTCTTACAATGTTGTATCAGCCCATCTCTGTATTCTAGTATCAGCCCATCTCCGTATTCACCCTTTACAGTGTAGTACCAGCCGATCTCAGTATACTCCTTTTACAGTGTAGTACCAGCCCATATCAGTATTCTCCCTTTACAGTGTAGTACTAGCCCATCTCAGTATTCTCCTCTTACAATGTTGTATCAGCCCATCTCTGTATTCTAGTATCAGCCCATCTCTGTATTCACCCTTTACAGTGTTGTACAAGCACATCTCAGTATTGTCCCTTTACATTGTAGTACAAGCCGATCTCAGTATTCTCCTCTGACAGCATCATATAAGCCCATCTCAGTATTCTCCTCTGACAGCATCATACTTGCCCATCTCAGTTTTCTTTAACAGTGTCATAACAGTCTTCCTTTATAATGTCATACCAGCCATCTCAGTTTTCTCCCTTTACAGTGTTGTACCAACCCAGTCTCAGTATTCTCCCTTTACAGTTTCGTACCAGCCCCTCTAGAATTCTCCTTTTACCGTGTAGTACCAGCCCATCTCAGTTTCTCCCTTCACAGTGTTAGCCCTTATCTGTATTCTCGCTTTACAGTGGAGTACCAGCCCAATTTTCCCTTTATGTAATGTTGTAGCTTACCACATTACATGTAGGTACAGTTGCTACTTTCTTGATGTATATATGTTGTTGTTTTTTTTGTTTAAGGTAAATGCCCTTGGAAATAAAATGATTATGTTTCTCCTACACAGGTGTTGGCATTTGCAATAGCATTATTGGGGGCATTAGATATAGGATGTGGGATATACGAGCACTTCAGCGGCACAACTGTTCCTGTTGTAGACTTCCTGTCCCCACTTGTAGTTGTCCTGACTATGGTAAGTTGGTATACACATACTTTTATAACTGTCTTTCAGAAATAGATTTTTAAGGTATACTATCATGAGAGAAATGTTAAAATAATTAAGCAAACTGTTTACCAGAACAGGATAATAATTCTTTCACTGGGCATTGTGAAACATATTTCAGTATGCCTGAAAAATAATCATCTTGATTGTTGTATGAATAGTTAAATATTTCCTTGGGGTTTATATTTTTCAAAAAAGTGCACTTATTTTAGCAATTTGAGAAGTTAATATTACTCTTTGTTGCTGCTACTTCAAAAATGTTAGATGCATACTGAGGCTCAAAATTAAGGTGAGCCTGAAACTGAGCATGTGCAGGAGAAACCAGGCTTTTTTCAGAAAAAAGGTATATTTTTGACCTAAATCAGAATTAATCTTAACCAATATCAGTATATTAAGAGCAATAAATTAGGGCTGGGACATTTCATTTGATGTTTTACACATTGAAGGGTGAATTTAAAAAGGTCTAAGTGCCATTAAATGAAAAATTAGTTGACATATTTCACATTCACCTCTCATCATGCACAATTCTCCCATCAGGATAAGAAAGAAGCTACTTGTTCTGAAATTCTTGATGCTGATGAATCCAATGCAGCTCCTTGTATAGGCAATTTGAACAGTAATTCATGAATATCTTTGCTTGATTTCCAGCTTGTGTATGTGATAGTTGTGCACTTTGAAAGGAAGAACAGCATCAGGTCCTCGGGGTTACTCTTCAACTTCTGGTTCCTGATGTTCCTTGTTTCCATAGTAACCTTTAGGTCAAAGATCAGAGTGGCATATCTAAAGGTACGTATCAAAGGCAATTTGCTTTATCAGCTATTATGGGGTGAATCACTGTTCCAGTGGTAACACGAAGGTCTTGACCTGGAGTTGCGAGTTCAGTCCCCCAGTCCTCCACTCTACTAATTGTCTTTCAGATGAAACGTTTAACCAAGGTCCCATGTATCAGTGCTGTACACTGAAAAACCCAGGAGTGTCTCTCCACTACAACCAAAAATAACTAAACTCTTCAGAGTGTGTCAGACTGGAACCAACTAGTATAAACTCAGAGTATATTTGTCAGCCAGCTTCATGGTGAACTTCAAGTCACTTTTACTTCATACTGATAAAATATTACAGGTTAAGTCGTTAATACTGACCATGTTCTTTCATGTGAGAAAAAGGCATTACAGGCCATGCAAGCATAATTGTTTCTCTTCTATTTGCAATATAAGACAGTGACTTAAATCAAGAAAAGAACTGAAATACTGTGTTCTTTAATAATTTTCGATGTATTTTAACAAATATAGATATTTGCAGGAAAAGAGCTTACTATGTTTTTTTAAAAACCCTTTTCTATTTTGAAGGCTTTATATTGTTCTGTTATGTGTTAAAGAATATATTAAGAGTATAGCTTTTAATCTAAACTAAAGTGAATAATGAAAGCAGTAACTATTTCATTACTGTTCTCTCCACCGACTGCAATTTAAACAGATAAAACAGTTTTTCAAATTATAAGATGTGTAGATTTTATTTGATATTGTCAAGTATTCTCCAGACAGTATACTTTAAATGATACACATACTATGAAAAATTGTAAACTTTAGCCTTGTTATCTGTCAGTGTCCATCTTATCACTAAGACACCCAACACCTGCAGGCAGATATTTGAAATCATCCAAAAGAAATACATGTAGTAATTGTGTATTATTACTGATTATTGTTTAAACATAGCATGCCAGACATTATTTTGTCACTACAAATTTTATAAAAATACGATCTGTAAGGGAAAAAAGGTCTAAAAAGGTTTTTCAAGATAACAAAATGCGATGGTCTTATGTTTTATAGGCTAAGACCTAAGCCAGGGGGTAGGTTGATTCGACAAGATAAAAATGATTACCTGTTACAAAAATATTTCAGTTTTCTTCACCTGTAGTTTTCATAATGCACCTTTGGGATTAAATCGGTATTTAAGGGTTTGGTCATAACTTTCTGTAATATCACATAATTAGTTTATATAAAAAATTATAATGTATAGTTTTGCACTAACCACTTGTTTGCTTAAGTCAAAATCTGTTTATCTGATAACTCACTGACAAACAATGCTATGACTTATAAGATTAAATTTTAATTGAAGAACATGAAACAATTGATTCACATAAACGAAACCTTTTGTTTTAGATACATAATTACTTTATGTTCCGAAATTAAAGCAAAACAACATTTTATTAATTCATAACCATAAACGGTAAAAAACGTACTTAATTTACAGGAAAGATAGAGAAATGTCAGTGTATTTTTATGCAGTGAAAATGACAGTTATTATTTTTACAATATACAATAAAATTCTTATTACAAAGGTTATAATTATGGAACTTCTATATTTAGGGAAATGTAGGCATAAGCCCTTACCCTGCTGAATTTTGAAATACACTTGTCAGTCATTCATATTGGAAGGACTCATTTATCATTTATAGGGGTATAAACTTAAAACTTAACAAATTGCGCAGACATTGATGTGACTGTATGGATCTACTGTTCACAAAGACAAAAACATTTGACACCAGCATGATCAGAAACACATAAAATGCTGCTGAAAACCATCATGTCATTATAAATGTCTGGTCAAATCATGAATATGTGAAAGAAATTCATTGGTTCAAACACTAATGGTTGGAGCAAAAGATAATAATCATCATGACATATTTAGTTTGTGCTCCTTGTCTCTTTATGTCTCTTACCCACAATGCACAAGTTCTATAATATGGCATACAAATGTACATGTTTGTAGTTTGTTGTTCTGTTACTTCCATTTGCTGATAGCTCCGCTTAAAGTTTTCATACAGGTGAAATGTTGTACACATTATTTACCTGAATGGTGGATGTGCATGACAAAACTTTTTTGTGAGTGACCGGCTCATGCATTGTGGAGTTATCTGCCCTTGGATATAAAATGTTCATGCAGGGACTTGAGCATTAAACTATTCTGCAGGCATCATACAGTTTAAATGAAACATTGATCATTTTCTACATAAAGAGTAATTTTGTATAACATATTTTTCCAGTATTTGTAGAAGTTATCTGCCCTTGGAATAGAATATTCATGTAGTTTATACATGAGACATTTTATGTTAAACTGCTACAGTTCTCAAACATTAATCTGTAATATAAATTCATTAGTAAATAAGAAAACATATTGACATCTCTTTACAACCATCTCCCTTTAACAAGTACACCCTTTGGATATATATTGATTCACCTTTTTGCATTGCTGTTTGTCTTACAGAATGGCTCTTTGCTTATTTCTGAGCAGCTGACTATGATTTCGTAGTTCATTTTTAGTTTTTGATTCTTGACCTGTCCAGAACTCTTACTTCTGTAAGAAGGATTGTGACTGTATTATTGTTTGTCTTCATTTCAGGGTGAGATTGAGGACATGTTCCGGTTCGTGACCTTCTACATTTTCTTTGCTGTTGTATTAGCACAACTGGTAGTCTCAGTGATTGTTGACAAACAGCCAGTTGGTGCTATACCAGTAGAAGATGAGGTAACGCTAATGTTCTTCATTGATGAATTGGTATATAAGCAATGCAGGGCTTATTATGCATCAGTATTTTAATCTTCGGCTCTTTCTTAGCTCTGAAATTTTTGTCTAACAGAAAAAAAATGACTTTATATCATTGACATGTACCAGTGTACATATTTTAAGCACCATTTAGCAATAAAATTTGATTCATTATTGAAATTCACATCTCTGATATTCGATGAGATAATTTTTAGCATCTATTTCAACACAGTTGTACAATCATTTGGGTCTTGCCTGGTGCTGTTTGTTTCATGTAGAGCTTTATGGTTGACAATTTCATTTAAGAAAAGCATGTTGTGAAAATATATACATATGTGTATTATATATTTTTTTCTTTTATAGAATCCCTGTCCAGAACCTCATGTCTCTTTCCTATCTCAGATCACATTCTGGTGGTTTTCAAGGTAAGTAATTGTTGTATGCAAGTTAGTATGGTGTTTACTTCATACAAAGGGAGATAACATAGGTTTAGTAATCAGTTTGGCAGTTCCATATATGCAATTCTTTTCCTTTCTTACTTAAATGTTCATGGTCATAAATGGTGATCTTATCGCTTGAAACAAGTAACGGATAGATGTCAGTCCAAGTTGCAAGACAGTGAATTTTAAAATTGATGTGTAAACTAGGGTAAGGTAGACCTCCTGAAAATGAACATTGAGGGGGAAAAAATAAAGATGAAAACAGTAATGAAAACAAAACATATTTTATTTCAATATAATAGATTTTTGGGAGTGGATTCAGTGCTTATAATAATTGATTGAAATAAAGCAAGAATCTTGTTTTTCTTGGTTTGTTTTATTTGTGTTGCTAAATCAAACTGTTTTATATTTGATGCAGTTTGGTTGTGCTGGGCTACAAGAGAGCTCTAGTGAAGACAGACTTATGGAATCTCAATCCATCAGACAAATGTAAAAATGTGATGCCCAAGTTTGACAAGCACTGGCAGAAAGAGCTGAATAAATGTAGAAGGTAAAAAGCCACTTAAGCTTGTTTGTCATTTGAAAAGAAATAGAGAAAGAAGACAAGAAATGACTATAGCTTAGCTATGTTTATTATTGAGTACTGACACAGTTGTATGCTGAATCTTTATATTGGTTAGACAAACTTGTAGTTTGTATTGAAAGTAGACAGTCATCGGCAACCACTTGCATCATTCCTGGAACAGTATAGTAGCTCAGATACAGTTCTCCAGGAGTCGTGTGTCTCAAGCAAGATAGCCAAAATGGCTCAGAGGTTTTAGATGGCTGAGAGAGATGACAAGGTGATGGTAAGGAGTGCTCCATCCCACACTGGAAGTTATTATTCTCGTGTAAAACTTTGTATATAGGAGTCATCCTACAGTTGGTTGTTTCATTGGTCGGTCTGTCTATTCCAGAAATCTTTTGATGCAGACTACTTTCACATTTCTAGGACTGTCAATTTGAAACTTAGTGTACATGTTCACTGATAAGTGTAGATGTTTGTGACATGTTTTTAGCTCGACTTTTTTTGAAAAAAAAATCGAGTTATTGTCATAGTCATGGTGTCGTTGCCGTTGCCGTTGCCGTCCAAAACATTAACATTGATCATAATATTTTTTAATCCTTGATGGATTATCTTCATACTTGGACACAACAACCCTTTGGACAAGACCTTCAAGATGACCAGACTAAACTTGACCTTGACTCTTAAATGACCTTCATATTCAAGGTCAAAATATTGAATTTTGCTAAAATTGGCCATATCTTTATTATTAGTAGGTGGTTTCTCTTAATTCTTGGACACAACAACCATTTGGAGAAGACCTTCAAGCTGACCAGACTAAACTTGACCTTGACTCATAAATGACCTTCACCTTCAAGGTCAAATTTTTGAATTTTGCTAAAATTGACCATAACATTTATGGTTGGATTTGATTTATACTTGGACAAAACAACACTTATGACAAAACCGACATGTTGAATAACTCAGATTTGACCATGACCTTAAAATTACCTTGACCGTCAAGGTCAGATGATTGAATTTTGCTTAAATTGTCATAACTTTCTCATTTATTTATAGATTTAATTCAAACTTGGACTAAACAACAGTTGTGACAAATCCGACATTATGATTATTTCAGGTTTGACCTTGACCTTTAAATGACCTTGACGGTCAAGGTCAAATCATTGAATTTTGTTAAAACTGGCCATAATTATGTAATTTATAGTTGGATTTGAATCAGACTTAGACAAAACAACACTTTTTCGTTTCAATTTCAAAAAGGTCATCGCATGACCTATATTTTTGACCTACTGACCTACTTCCTGGTTTTGAGCTAAAGCAATGAAATTTGGACTGTGTGCACAGTTTTTTATTTCGATTTCAAAAATGTCATGGCATGACCTATATTTTTGACCTACTGACCTACTTTTTTGTTTTTTAGCTACAGCAATGAAATTTGGACCATGTGCACAGTTTCTCGTTTCGAATTCAAAAATGTGGTGGCATGACCTATATTTTTGACCTACTGACCTACTTTTTGTTTTTGGAGCTATGGCAATGAAATTTGGACCATGTACACAGTTTTTTGTTCCAATTTCAAAAATGTCATAGCATGACCTATATTTTTGACCTACTGACCTAATTTTGTGTTTTTAGCTATAGCAATGAAATTTGGACCGTGTGGACAGTTTTTCTTTCCGATTTCAAAAATGTGGTGGCATGACCTATTTTTTGACCTACTGACCTACTTTTTGGTTTTGGAGCTATTGCAATGAAATTTGGACCATGTACACAATTTCTTGTTCCAATTTCAAAAATGTTATAGCATGACCTATATTTTTGACCTACTGACCTACTTTTTGTTTTTGGAGCTATGGCATTGAAATTTGGTCCATGTATACAGCTTTTGTTCAGATTTCAAAACTATCATAGCATGACCTATATTTTTGACCTACTGACCTACTTTTTTGTTTTAAAGCTATGGCAATGAAATTTGGACTGTGTGTACAGCTTTTTGTTCGGATTTCAAAAATGTCATTTCATGACCTATATTTTGACCTACTGACCTCCTTTTTGTTTTTGAAGCTATGGCAATGAAATTGCATTGGTCCGTTTCTTTGATATGCATCATTACATTCATAAAAATTTCTTTCATCTTTGAACCCAGGTTAGTGCTTTAGGGCCATTGGCCCTCTTGTTTATTAATACTTGGACAAAACAAGGCTTATGACAAAACCTACGTGTTAAATTATTCAAGTATGACCTTAACCTTTAAATGACCTTTACAGTCAAATTTCTAATTATTGCATTTTGCTAAAATAGCCAAACTTCTGGTTCTAAGGATGGATTTGATCTATACAGGGACAAAACAACACTGAGAATAAAAGAAACATGTTAAACAATTTAAGCATTACCTTGACCTTTAAATGACATTGACATTACTTAACTTGGCTATATCTTTGTTGTTAATGGATGTAGTGTCTTCATGCTTGGACATAACTACTTTTTAGACAGTACCTCCAGAGAAGGTTAAACTGAACTTGACCTAGACCTTTAAGGTCAAATTTCTGAATGTTGCTAAAATTGGCCATAACTTTGTTATGTATAATTATATTTCCAAATGATGTTTCATTTGAAATCCCTTCACCACAATGTGCTTCCTCTGATGTGTTTGCCTTTGGAAATAGAAAAAAGTCGAGCGTGGCCCCCGCTTGCAGTGGCTCTTGTTTTTATGCAGGCCTATGCCTGCCCTGCAGTTTTACAGCCTGTCATAGCAAAATCTCGTGATGAAAACTTCTTCCATATTTCTAGTACTATTGATTTGAAACTCTATGCATTTTATTCAATATTTGTAGATGTTAGTGACACATTTTTCATGCACATATGTTTGCACAGATCTACAGTGTGTCTAGTGAAAACTTGTGACCTGAACTTCTTTCACATTTTTAGGACTATCAAGATGAAACTCATTGGCCATAATCACCAATAGGTGCAGATGTGATGACAATATTTTTCATGCATGCCAATTCCTGCACTGCTGTTTGACTACCTGCCATAGCAAAGTCTTATTACATGAACTGCATCCACATTTCTAGTACTATCAATTTGAAACTTGGTTTGCATGTTCATCAAATAAGTAGAGATGTGCTTTGCGCATTATTTATGTGTGCAAATGCATGCTTTACAGCCTGTCGTAGCAAAATCTTTTGACACAGACTACATTCACATTTCTAGGACTCTCAGTTAAAATATAATGGGGATGATCACCAATAAGTGACATATCCTTAGGGCTATGAATTTGAAACTTGGTGTGTGAGATGTGTAGACATGTTCTATATTTTCTTTTCTTCTCTGACAAGGTGGTATTGCAGGGCAGGGCTCCCGAAAACCGAAAATTTGCCGGTTTTGACCGAATTTTATCTCTATGGACCGATTTCGATGTCCAAAAGTCTTTAAAAAATCAGTCCAGATAATTTCCAAAAAAAAAAAATATGTCTAACTGTTCAAAAAACAGTCAAAATCTCACACCAAAACATCAATTGATCGCTAATCCGGTACATCACACCTATCATAAAACCATAAAACTGTCAATATTGCCCGCGGCAATTATCGCCAATTAACTTGTAAACAAGTAAAAGTGTGCTTGATTAGCAGCCGGCCAATCAATTAAAGTTGACCGGCTCAAACTGTGAAATATAATTTCATTGAAATCGTACTCCCCGCAGTGGTAACTTCCCTTGATCAGTACAGAAAACAGTTAGTAGAAAAGCGTGACGTAACCGGTGCGAGGAGTGTGCATCGAAATAGGCGAAAACTGTCGTCTGCTTAATTTCATTAAGGGCTTAATAGTAATTGTAGTGGCTAGCTGCAGCACAAAGCACACTTTAAAATATCAGTGACTAGTTTGACGTTGTAAAATTAGCTCTAATTCTACTTTCGCTTTGAAAAACACATATTTTCGCGACGTCAACACTATTGTAACTCAGATTGTTCTCTGCTCTTAAATCGTTTCTATTTTTTTTGTTGGTTCTTGGTCTCGGTGGGGGGGGGGGGGGGGTCGAGGTCCCGGACCAATTGAGATTTCAAAATTTTAGGAGCCCTGTTGCAGGGGTATTACTCACATTCAGTGATAGCTGTAGTTAAGTTTAAAACCTAATCAGTACACTGTTTCAAACAGGTGCATGCATCTTCACCAGAACTATTCTAAAAACTGAAGAGCTGTGTAATCAGATAAAAGGAAGCTAGATTTATTGAGAAAAATGTAGATCATTTTGAGATATACAGAAAAAAAAATAGTCATTTTAACTAAAAGATTAATTCAAAGCTTTGTGCAAATAAATATTTGGAATTAAAAGATTTTTGTTATACATTATTTGACAATACAGTTATTTAGGAAATACAATCTTGTATATTTGTTTAGAACCCACGAAGAAGCCACCACAGCAGCAGAGGCAGAGCCAAAAGAGATTGAGCTGAAGGAAATAGGAAAAGATGGAGAGAACACACCCGATGTCAAAGTCGTAGAACAGTGCAGAAAGAAAAAGCCACATCTGTTTTGGGCAATGTTTAAGACATTCTGGTTCAGATGTCTGATTGCAGCTGTTTACAAACTAATCTTTGATGTCTTACAGTTTGTCAGTCCACTTATTCTAAAGTAAGCAAAATCATTGTTATACCCCTAAACGAAGTTTGAACGGGCATGTAGGAGTCACCCGGTGGTTGGTCGGTCAGGCAGTTTCCTTGTCCAGAGTATAATGAGGGACATTCCTGATAACAAATTATCTCCCTTACTCAGATAACATCAAAGGTAGACCAAATAGTACATTGGTCCTTTTATTGGAATCCTCTTTATTTATCTTTGTTTCTAATTGTCATGGTCTTGACTTTATGTTGTGAAAACTGTCACTTACATATTAAATAAAAAGTTAGGATTATCAAAAAACAAAAATAATGGTGTTAACAAATCATGTTTCTAAACTTAATGTGTAATCTGACTACCACTGTTGCAGATAATTAGGCCTAATTATCACCATACCAAAAGAGAAAATAGCGATAAAAGCAGAGGAATCCAAATGGAAGGACCAATGTAATATCAGAGAGTATTCAGGGTAGATAATCCACTAATGTCCCCCATTTGAAAACTGATGGTTTGAATTCAGTCCAACTTCATATAATGGTTCAGCACAATGAGAGGAATTGCAATGTTCAAGAATCATAACTCCATCTTCACCATTTGCACAGTTATAGTCCTTTGTTGGTTTTCCTTGTTCAGAGAATAACTTAAAAACTAATAGGTAGAATTAAATGGAACTTCATACAGTGATCAAGCACAATGAGAGGAAGTGCAGTTTACAAGAGCTATCACTCTATCTTCACTACTTGCAAAGTTATTGCCCTTTGTTGGTATTCCTTATCCGGAGCATAACTTGAAAACTATTGGTTGGAATTCAGTGCATCTTCATACAATGGTCAACCACAGTGAAAGGAAATGAATGCAGTGTACAAGAACCACAACTATCTTTAATTGCCCTCAGCCATAACACTATTTCAATCTTTTTCAAAGTATTCTGTTTCTGATAACTTCCTCAGTTCCAAAGCAGTCTTGCAGAAATATTAATCACATTTAGTGATAGTTGTTTATGATGTACGAGGGTTGTCCCAAAATACCGTATAAAATCAATTTATATAAAAAGCAAATCTCTCAATATCATAACTGATATTATTTACAGGTAGTTACATCCTTATCCGACAAAATGCAAAAAACCATTCTAGTTTATCTTGAGTAGCAATGTTTTTACACACTTCACAGTAACATCGTATAGTATGTCGCGGCCTGTACCGATAACCAACGTAACGTCACGCACCTGACGTCGCACTTAAAGTTTTTCAAAGTACTGTCCCTGCTGCTGAATACACTTCCTGTGACGGTCCACCCAACGTAAAAATGTGTCTGCAAACCACTGAGATGACAAGGATCGGTTAAATGAAAGTACAGCTTGTTTTAAGTGATGAGAGTCCGAAAATTTCCTACCGCGTAAATGATCCTTTAGAGAGGGAAAATATGCAAAGTCTAGCGGAGCAAGGTCAGGTGAATAAGGCGGATGTGTTATTCTTCTGAAGCCTAGAAGTGCTATCTCCAGTTCAGTTGAGGCGGCTGTGTGTGGTGGTGCGTTGTCATGGTGATAAATTACATTTTCTAGGTCTTGTACAATGGCAGGCCGCTTTTTTCTTATAGCCCTCATTAGACCAACGCGTACAACCTGAAATGGATAACGTTACTTTCTGTGTGCACGGTAAATTAAACATTTATCAAAATGATAGATAATTAACAGTTTTATTATTATTATAAACTTATTTTTTAACTTATCAATTTTATTATTATTATTATCATTATTACCGGTATTACTATTATTATTATTATTATTTTTATTATTATTATTACCTTTGAGTAATAATCTGCATTGACTGTTTGACCAGGAGGGACCACATGTGTTAGGATTATGCCCTTGTTATCCATGAAAACCATGAACATTATTTTTCCCATGGATTTTACCGACTTGGCTTTTAATGCTGGGGGTGTATCTGGAGTTTTCCATATTGACGACTGCTTCTTTCCTTCAGGCTCAAAATAGTGGGCCCAGGTCTCATCCATAGTGATTATTTTATCAAGAAAGTTCCTATCACGTTCATATTGGCGTATGAATGTGCACGAATCTCTAACACGACGCTGCCTCTGTTCTTCAGATAAAAGGCGAGGAACCCACCTAGCGCACACTCGAGACATACCGAGCTCCTCTGACATAATTCTCTGAACGGAAGATTTACTTATTCCAATGAGTCCCGCAAGTTCTCGCACAGTTTGTCGTCTATCAGCTTTTATGACGTCAGAAACCCTTTGAATTACAGCATCGCTGATACCTACAGGTCGCCCTTTTTTCAGACCTGTGTCTGTCCATCCCGTTGTAAATCGCTTGTGCCACTTATAAATCAATACCCGTGATGCCTTGCAATGCGTTCTGGATGATTCCATCTCTTTTATTGTTTGTCCTGGTGTAAGGCCACGTTCAACACAAAATTTTATTACAGACCGATGGTCCGCCTTTTCTGTTGGCGTCGCCATTTTTTTCAAACTAGAAAACGAACGTGCCAGTTGTAAACGTCATAAAAGAAAAACAAATGACGTCATTTACGTACCAACGTCATCTTTAAACGCGCCAATAATTTTTCTTTACGTCAATATGAATTTTGTTTCGATACTTGTATTTTTCGCCGAGATATTTAGAAGTAAATTTTACAAATAGTATTTTGATACTGTCCGTTTTTGACGTCGGCCGCGCGGCTATACATGGCCTACTAAATATATGTATAAAATTCACATTTTTGTGCAAACACTCTCAAAAATTGATCATAATATGTGAAAAACAATACTGATTAAGCTTCACAAAAAATTAAATCCATGACACGTCACATTGAAAAAATATTAATGAATTATACGGTATTTTGGGACAACCCTCGTATAGGCTTTTTGATCTAACGTTTTGATTTGTTAGTATTTTGATGCATTGTGATGTATTGTAGAGTGAGCAGTAGTTGTTGAAAACTTGAAAAAAAAAGAAAAAAATATAAATTCTGTCAGTGCTTGACATTAAACTGTTATTTTAATTAAGATAGAACTTAAAACTTTTGTAACTACATGTAAAATAAGGAGATTAAACAGGTTTTTATTGACATTTCAAAATGCTTTTTGAGAAATCAAATTAAAAGAGCTTGAACCATTGTATAAATATGAAGTGATGCAATGACTCTGATAAATAATGCAGTTTTTTAGTATGATGAATTGTATGTTAACTTATTATAATATTTTGTTGTCACTGTCTATTTTTGTGCTAGGCTAAGAAATGGACTTAGATACGTTTACTTTATTTTTTAGGCTTTGTTATATGCCTGTTTTCTGCTAGTTTTTCCTCAGTTTCTTTCATTACCTTTCATTGCAAAAGAATTTATCATTGATATATTTATATAATTGCTTTTCAAGTATGCTTGAATTTTTGCATCTGTAAGCTTTTAGATGATGGGATTATATTCATTGTCTTTTGTGAACAAGTAAAGGGTGTGTATAAGACATAAATGTTTTTATTATTAACATATAACTTGATTTTAGGTATCTGATAGCCTACACAACAGACAAGAATCAGGAGACATGGAAGGGATACTGGTATGCGTCTGTGATGTTGGCTGTTGTGCTTTTCCAGTCAGTGGTCTTACATCAGTATTTCCAGAACTGTACGGTGGTCGGTATGAGGCTTCGCACAGCAATCATTGGTTCTGTTTATGAAAAGGTTAGTTCTCCTGGGAATATTATCCTTATGAACAATCTATCCCTCTAAATGAATATTTAATGATATGAAGTGGATTGTCATCGAGATGAATGTAACATTACGTAAGTGACTACTGCTGTCAATTTTCTGAAGGCAGCATTTTGGCCAGTATACTAGAAAATAGAATATTTACCAAGTTAAGTTTCTATCTTGTTTCAAAGGTGACAAGTTATTATTCTTAGTCTTATGAAGAGAAAAAGTACATGATAATTTATTCATTAAGATTTGTGATTTTTAATCACATTCTTTAATGAGAGAGACTGACATTTGGCTTCATTTATACAGTTTAATGTAAGTTCCGTGTTCTTTGTTTTGAATGACACATTTGAAAAAAAATGTTATTTCTTCCACACAGATGCTGAAATTATCCAATGCTGCCAGAAAAAACTCTACAGTAGGGGAAATTGTAAACTTAATGTCAGTTGATGCCCAGAGATTTAACGATCTGATGACGTACATAAACATGATCTGGTCAGGACCGGTGCAGATCACCATCTCGATCTACTTCCTGTGGGTGACGTTGGGACCATCAATCCTTGCAGGGTTAGCAGTGATG
Organism: Cyclina sinensis; assembly: GCA_012932295.1. Lineage (NCBI taxonomy): Eukaryota > Metazoa > Mollusca > Bivalvia > Venerida > Veneridae > Cyclina > Cyclina sinensis. Next base: position 23,859,784 of record JAAONU010000001.1, read on the forward strand.
ATAATTCTGATACCTGTGAATGCATTGATTGCCAACAAGGTGAAACAGTTCCAAGTAGAGCAGATGAACCTGAAAGACAAAAGGATTAAAATGATGAATGAAATACTCAGTGGAATCAAGGTAAAACAATTAGTACATTTCTCTATATATGCTCTCCATTGTTATAATTTGGATAAAATTTTCCTTAACCAATCTGAATGAAATTTGTTATTGTTAGTTCTTGTGATTTATATCTAATTTTAGTCAACAGTTTTTCTTGTAACATTAAACTTGGGCACAAGGACTAAAGCAACAATCAGTGATATTAATTTGAACATTGTTACATGTGACTGCCTGTTTTTTTAGCTCACCTGTGCACATAGTGCACAAGGTGAGGTATTGTGATCAGTCAGTGTCCGTCGTCGGTGCGTGCGTGCGTGCGTGCGTGCGTCCGTAAACTTTCGTTTTAAAGAACATCTCCTCCTAAACCACTGGGCCAATTTCAACAAAACTTCACAGAAATGTTCCTTGCATGAAGCTCTACCAAAATTTTTCAAAGAATTTGATTCCATGCAGAACTCTGGTGGCTATGGCAACTTAAAGGAAAAACTTTGAAAATCTTCTTGTCTGAAACCACAAGGCCTAGAGCTTAGATATTTGGCATTTAGCACCCTCTAATGGAACTCTACAAAAATTGTTTAAATTATTTTCCTGGGGTCAAAATTGGCCCTGTCCCAGGGGTCACTTCCTTTTACATAGACTTATATAGGAAATCTTTAAAAATCTTCTTCTCAGAAACCACAGTGCCTACAGCTTTGATATTTGGTATGTAGCATTGTCTAGTGGATGTCTAATAAGTTTGTTCAAATTATGTCCCCTGGGTCAAAATTGGCCACGCCCCAGGGTTCTCTTTGTTTACATATAGTTACATAGAAAAAAGCATGAAAAATCATTTTTCTCCAAAACTAATAGGACTAGACCTAAGATATTTGGTGTGGAGTATTGTGTAGATAACCTTTACCAGTATTGTTTATATGTTGGCCCTGGGATCAAAATTGGCCCTGCCCTGGGGGCCCTTAATACGTAAAAAAGAAAATCTTGAAAAATCTTCTTCTCAGAAACCACAGTGCCTACAGCTTTGATATTTGGTATGTAGCATTGTCTAGTGGATGTCTACCAAGTTTGTTCAAATTATGTTCCCTGGGTAAAAATTGGCCACGCCCCAGGGTTCTCTTGGTTTACATAGAGTTATATAGAAAAACATGAAAAATCATTTTTCTCCAAAACTAATAGGACTAGACCTTAGATATTTGGTGTGGAGTATTGTGTAAAGAACCTTTACCAGTATTGTTTATATGTTGGCCCTGGGGTAAAAATTGGCCCCGCCCCAGGGGCCCTTTATATGTAAAAATGGCAATCTTGAAAAATCTTCTTACTGGAAACCTCAATGCCTGCAGATAAGATATTTGGTATGTAGCATTGTCTAGTTGATGTCTACCAAGTTTGTTCAAATTATATCCCCTGGGTCAAAATTGGCCATGCCCCAGGGTTCTCTTGGTTTACATATAGTTATATAGAAAAAACATGAAAAATCATTTTTCTACAAAACTAATAGGACTAGACCTTAGATATTTGGTGTGGAGTATTGTGTAAAGAACCTTTACCAGTATGGTTTATATGTTGGCCCTGGGGTAAAATTTGGCCCCGCCTCAGGGGGCCCTTAATATGTAAAAAAGGCAATCTTGAAAAATCTTCTTACTGGAAACCTCAGTGCCTACAGCTTTGATATTTGGTATGTAGCAATGTCTAGTGATTGTCTACCAAGTTTGTTCAAATTATGTTCCCTGGGTCAAAATTGGCCATGCCCCAGGGTTCTCTTGGTTTACATATAGTTATATAGGAAAAACATTAAAAGTCATTTTTCTCCGAAACTAATAGGACTAGACCTTAGATATTTTATGTGTAGTATTGTGTAAAGAACCTTTACCAGTATTGTTTATATGTTGGCCCTGGGGTCAAAATTGGCCCCGCCCCAGGGGCCCTTAATATGTAAAAATGGCAATCTTTAAAAATCTTCTTACTGGAAATCTCAATGCCTACAGCTTAGATATTTGGTATGTAGCATTGTCTAGTGGATGTTTACCATGTTTGTTCAAATTATGTTCCCTGGGTCAAAATTGGCCACACCCCAGGGTTCTCTTGTTTTACATTGATTTATATAGGAAAAACATGAAAAATATTTTTTCTCAAAAACAAATAGGTGTAGACCTTAGATATTTGGTGTTGAGTATTGTGTAAAGAACCTTTACCAATATTGTTTAAATGTTGGCCTTTGGGTCAAAATTTGCCCCGCCCTGGGGGCCCTTAATATGTTAAAAAGGAAATCTTTAAAAATCTTCTTGTCTGAAACCACAAGGCCTTGAATTTTAAAATTTGGCATGAAGCAAGCTTTATCAAGCTTTTTCAAATGATTGGATTAGGTTAAAGGTCACGGAGGCTAAAAATAGATTTATCTACTGTACCTCATAAAGCCTTCGGTTATAGACCAATATCTTTGATATTCAGTATATAGGTTCCTTGCATGGACCTCTACCCATGGGTAGGGTTTGAGGTCACTGGGTCAAGGTCAAGGTCACCATAGCTTATGATAGATATTTCTACTTTCTGTCATAGAGCCTTTATTTATTGACTGATATTTTACATATTTGGTTTGTAGGCACTTATATATTTTCAATTAAAAAATGAAATACTGCTTAACAGCAAACCTACAGCCAAAGTACTCAGGTGAGCGATCCAGGGCCATCATGGCCTTCTTGTTTACTAGTTGAGAAGGGGAGAACAGGTAATGTGATGCATTTCTTTGTATCTTCATTTATCATTTTAAAACTTCTAGGTACTGAAGCTGTATGCATGGGAAGATTCATTTGAAAAGAAGGTTTTAGATATCCGAAACAAGGAGTTAGCAGTCTTGAAGAAAATGTCATATCTGAATGCATGTACAACATTTACATGGACTGTAGCACCAGTTGCAGTAAGTTATTTGAGAACTTTAACTTCTAAATAATAAGAATTCTGGTGATAATTCTACTGTATATTTTGAGAGACAAAACTTAAGGTAATAAAACTGAAGGTCTTTAACCTTTGTATTTGGAATGGAAGAAAAAAAGGAATGTTCAGCTTTTAAGCAAGGAATACACATATCTGTCCTAGATGAACTAATTTTATAAATGAAAGGAAGGCCTCATCAGTATTGATTCCTCGGGGGGGAAAATATTAATGTGATGTTTATCCTAGTCATCGGAAGGAATTGTTCCTAGTTGTGCTGAAGATTAATATTGCATAATTTCTTTCAGGTGTGTTTAGTGACATTTGCCGTATATGTTCTGATAGATGAGAACAATATCCTGGATGCAGAGAAAGCCTTTGTATCGCTATCACTGTTTAACATTCTGAGATTCCCACTCTCGATGTTACCAATGGTTATATCAAACATTGTTCAGGTAGGTACTAACTGTTCTGTATTTTACCTTTCTTTTAACTCATTAGCTCTATCAGAGAACAGAAAAAAGGTATAAGCAGTCATGCACTTACCAAGTATTTAGAAATGAGCTTGGCCTGGAATCTCAATAGAAATTTTTAGTATGGTCAGACAGTAAAGTAAGATAACACACATTGGAATGCATGAAAATAATGCCGTTGTTTAGCTGAAAGGGCTTTTTCTTTAGTGTTATTTTTTAGTAAAAACATGTTTATTTAACAGATTTAAATAAACAGTTTTCCATAAAACTTAGAAATTAATGTTGAAGTGGATTTGTTTTGTCCAAAAAATTGCAAGAACAACATTGTTTAAAACGCAGGTGCGAGTTTCACTTACACGTCTGCGCAACTTTCTGGGAAATGATGAACTTGATCCAGATGCTGTGAAGAAGGACCCAGATGCAAGTAAGTAGATATATATTGAATTGAAATAGTATGAAAGGAAAGTCAGTGCCTGAACATCAACTTTGTTAATCTCTACCTTGTGAAAAAAATCGCATGATGTCAGTTTAACAATCAAAATTCTGTTCATTCCATAGGTCTCTTAAAATCAGATGAAACTAAACTGTCCATTTTTTAAAGCTAATGTTTCAAAAGGAAGGTTCATTTGCTGATCTGAAAAGGTTAGACTATTGTTATATTTCTTTCTGAATATGGTAAAATAAAAAAACTATACCCACAGGTTCAGTAACATGTTCTCAAACCATTGCTATGACTTACTTGTTTTAGCTAGACTGTTTGCCTTTAGTCAAAGTGTTGGAATCATATATATATATGAATGTAATAGGATATAAAGTCATTTATCTGTATTTGTAGAGCATGCGTTTACAATCAAGAATGGATCTTTCACTTGGGACGAGGCAACAGGAACAACTTTGAAAGAGTAAGTCATTGTATTTGTAAGAATTATATCAACTTACTTACATTTCATTAAATGATCAGTTTAAGTACTTGTAGGGTTAAACAAATTAAAAAATGCAAAAGAAATAACAAGGGCTAACTTTACAAGCACAGTTGAAATCTAGTGATTCTATATGACGTTTGATGTTAGCACCTGATCATTATTAGTTGAGGATGGGTCTGGGACTGAAATCCTTCTACATGTAAATTTAAAGTTGCAATACTATGTTATGATTTGTAATACCTAAAATACCAGCTAGAGTAACAAAGCAAGAAAACTGTAGCTTTTTATCACTGTATCATGACTGTGGTATTACCATGTGTGATAACAGTGTCACCATACTCGCAGTGATAACAGTGTCACCATACTTGCAGTGATAACAGTGTCACCATACTCGCAGTGATAACAGAATCACCATACTCCCAATGATAACAGTGTCACCATACTTGCAGTGATAACAGTGTCACCATACTCGCAGTGATAACAGTGTCACCATACTCGCAGTGATAACAGTATCACCATACTCAATGATGACAATGTTAATACAATGACAATCGTTTCACCATACTTGCAGTGACAATAACAAAACTCGCAGTCTTAATTGTATCACTATACTCACAATGACTATGGTATCAACATGTCAGAAAGACAAAACTTTCACCAACAATGCTATTACCATACTTGCAATGGCCATACTCAAAATGAACATAACATCTTACTTGCAGTGACAATACTCATAATGACCATGACATCACCATACTTGCAATGATAATACACATAATGAGCATAGCATCACCATACTTGCAATGACAATACAATGACAATGGTTACATTAGACTTGCAATGACAATACTCAAAATGACTGTGGTGTCACCATACTTGCAATGACAGGTGTATCACTGTCACCATACTTTAAGTGACAATGATAATACTCATAATGACAATGGTATCACCATACTAACAATGACAATACCCACAATAATGCATTAATTTTGGTTATACATACAATGCATTCACCTAGTCGTTGGTTTGTTTCTTGAAATACATGTACACATCACAAAACTAATGTGAACATGAAAAATTGACTTTGAAATACGTTATACAATGTATCTATACAGTTCTGTGTTCAAAATAATTGTACAGAGAGCTGCAGAGCCTACCACAAACTTTGATTCAAAGGAGTAGTTTAATGTCTTAAGGACCCACATCTTAAGTTAATTATAAATGGTTTGTTACAGTATAAACCTGGAGGTACCAGTTGGGAGTTTGATAGCTGTTGTTGGCACTGTAGGTACAGGCAAGTCCTCCATGCTACAGGCAGTGCTCGGAGAGATGCAGAAAATCAAGGGAGATGTCACTGTCAAGGTATTGTCAGGGGTTTGATTATACATGGCAATAAAGTACTGATGGTTAAAAAGAAAAGCAGTTTTATGCATTACATACTTTGGTTAGGTGGAGAGGAGCTTTGGTGAAGGCTAAAGTGAGGCCATTTTTTGAAATTGTTATTACTGTTTTTGTGTGAAATATCAAGTTGATGTTGTAGGATAGGCTCCTTCATGACTATACATGCATTTTAGAGGTTTACTCTTGCTTAGATTTTTTGTAAATAGAAAAGAAAAAAATGCCAGTACTCTTTTTCTTCGTTTTTGTTAAGGCACCCCTTTTAAAATAAAGACCTGAAGCATTTTACTTGAAGGTAATATAATTAAGTCAATATTTATAATTTGTTTATAATATTTGATTCAATTTGTGCAGTATCTCCAATGGGAATCAAATGAATAGAAAAGAGCTAAATTGGTGTGTACTCTGAATACTTTAAAAACATTCTTCTCTCTCTTCATTCCATTCTTGTATGAACAAAAGGTATGTTACAATAAAAAATGCATTGTAAGAAAATATCATCACTGATGATCAGGTCCATTGTGGATTTGAAGAATATTGATTTCACTGTACATTTTTATGTATATCTTTCAGGGATCTATAGCCTATGTGGCACAGCAAGCCTGGATACAGAATGCTACTCTACAGGACAATATCTTGTTTGGTAAATCAGCTGATGTTGGCAAGTACCGGAAAGTTATTGACGCCTGTGCCCTGCAACCTGACCTGGAAATCATGCCAGCGGGAGATCAGACTGAAATTGGAGAAAAGGTATTTATTGAAATTGTTAAATAGGGTTAGAAATGTATGATTATGGTACCCTGCTACCTTTGCTAAAGGTTCAAAAATGGCTTTATCAGGGCAAGTGCACAAGATTTTTTGGCAAATTATCAAGTTACAACCTAAGATCTATTAATAGTAAATCTAATTTGACATTAGGTTTGTTGTATAGTCAATTTTGATTTAAATTTCATTTACAAAAAAGCATTTAGCAAATTTTTATCTTTGAAACAGGTTGGCAATTGTAATGGCTATTTTCATGCCTTCTTCATTTTTAGGGCATAAACTTGTCTGGTGGACAGAAGCAGCGTGTCAGTTTAGCGAGGGCCGTATACCAAGACAGAGATCTGTACTTACTGGATGACCCTCTTAGTGCAGTTGATTCTCATGTTGGAAAACACATCTTTGAGAATGTTATTGGACCAAAAGGACTACTCAAGGATAAGGTAAATTTTTAGATTATTTAAGACCTACATGAAAAATTATACATGTATGCATCATACCAGAAAAACATGGGTCATACTGATTTGATAAGAATGACTAACCAATAAGTGTTGCATTTTTATATCTTGCAATGCAATCCTTTCACTATCATTTGTTTTGTATGGTCTGTTATGATTCATGTAAGATAAAAGATTTTTACTTTTCATTTCTGTGTAATGTTATCATAAGCAACTTTAAGAAAAAGTTTATGTGCATTTCAGACCAGAGTGCTAGTGACCCATGGTGTAGGCTACCTCCCATATGTGGACACTATTGTTGTATTGTCAGATGGTAGGATATCTGAGATTGGCTCCTACAAACAACTTCTAGATCATGATGGAGCTTTTGCCCAGTTTCTGAAAAACTACCTCAGTGAAGAGTTGGAGAAAGAAAATGCTCAGGGTAGGTAGAGAACAGAGAAACTAAACTGAAAACCATACTGTTCTTTGTGCAAATTTAGTGGCCAGTGGCCAAACACCTCGTGTAAACCCACCAGCTGAAGGAATTAATGTTCTGAATATTTGATACTAACATTTAATTACATGTAGTTGTTTTTAGTCTTCTTCAAGTTCATATGTATTTGATAATAGGAAAGTAACAAGTGTCATCCTCCTTTGGGTCATATTGCTGACAACAATAAGTAATCTGGTGTTAGCAAACATTACAACTGGCAATAAAAGAAAAAGAAATTGACACTCTAGCATCAAACCAACATCCATTTGCTTAAATTTTTTGATGTGACATTTTAGTTTTTGAATACGATTGTAATGAATAATTTCATGGTTGGTTACAAGTGTTAGTAGCTACAGACTGATGATACCAGATCTGTACTTCAGTAGCTGTAGATTATACCAGATCTGTACTTTGGTAGCTGTAGATTATACCAGATCTGTACTTCAGTAGCTGTAGATTATACCAGATCTGTACTTTGGTAGCTGTAGATTATATCAGATCTGTACTTAGGTAGCTGTAGATTATACCAGATCTATACTTCAGTAGCTGTAGATTATACCAGATCTGTACTTCAGTAGCTGTAGATTATACCAGATCTGTACTTTGGTAGCTGTAGATTATACCAGATCTGTACTTTGATAGCTGTAGATTATACCAGATCTGTACTTCAGTAGCTGTAGATTATACCAGATCTGTACTTTGGTAGCTGTAGATTATACAAGATCTGTACTTCAGTAGCTGTAGATTATACCGTATCTGTACTTTGGTAGCTGTAGATTATACCAAATCAGTACTTCAGTAGCTGTAGATTATACCAGATCTGTACTTTGGTAGCTGTAGATTATACAAGATCTGTACTTCAGTAGCTGTAGATTATACCAGATCTGTACTTTGGTAGCTGTAGATTATACCAGATCTGTACTTTAGTAGCTGTAGATTATACCAGATCTGTACTTTGGTAGCTGTAGATTATACAAGATCTGTACTTTGGTAGCTGTAGATAATACCAGATCTGTACTTCAGTAGTTTAGTCAGTCTCATAAACATGAATTTTCAACTTGAAAATGTCAGTGATATTCACTTCCAAAGAATGAAACCAGTTGTTTTGCCCGCATCACTCTAATTTAACCTATACAGCTCTTATGGCAGGCACAGATCATTTCAGATTTCTCTTGCCAGTAGTCAGTTGTGATTATTTACAAGGTGGAAAAATAAGATAATCATGTATACAAGCAATATATCAAAGCTAAATTTACATGTCTGCTGTAACAGAGCAACATTTAGAGATGGTACTTTTGATTTCTTGTCAGATATGGAACTAGATGAGGAAACAATCTCACAGATTGGCAATTACATCAGTCAGAGCACTGTCTTACAGAGGTGAGTTCAGTAGATTATAACGACAAGATTATACAAACCTGTGTTTACTTTCTACTCAAACAAACCACTTTAAAAGAAAAATGCTTGAAAACAATAAAGCTTAAGTTACATTGATCACAGTTGTTGATTTACTGAATACTTGTTATCTATAAATGTCATTTGGTCTATAATATTAACACAGTTGGCTATTTTCTATTGTTCTTTATTCCTTTATGGCAAATTTGGTGGTGGTTTACATCATGCGAAAAACACAAACAAGAATTGAAGAAAAGTAATTATCGAAAAGATAAACTTTTATCGTAGATCAAAGTCAGTAAGTCAATATATCCTTCAGCACATATCTCCCCACCATGATAAGATTGAGCTCACAAACTTACCAACAATTCAAAAACTTTATGAAAAATATTTAATTTCCAGTCATAATGCTTTGGCTTCAATTACATTGACGAAAATATCAGGGCTAAATTGTTTAAAAACCTACCCCCAACAAAAAAATTTCTGAAAATATTAATATAAAAATTTCAATAAAAAAAATATGGAACTGTTGTGTGTGCTCATTTTTAAACATATTTTGACTAAAAAAAAACAAACACATTTTGAAAAGAACACCTGATGATCATATGTAAGTATGCGAATGTCATATAAATGTTTTGCATGTCATCAACAAATCACAAGTAATCAAGAACATAGCATGATATTCTTAATTTCAATTTTCAAAACTATCATTACTATAGTACTTGATAAATTATTGTAAAATTGCTATAAACTATAAGACAACTCTTAAGTATTTCATGTTACATAGTGCTTGCAAACTATTACCAAATTTTATGACAACCTGTGAACTTGGCATGATTCTGTCAAATTTACTGTTACTGTCTACAATTAATAGTCATCATATTATTTTAATGATAAAATGTAATAGCATATTTACTTGATGTAGAAATTTGTGGATCAGTATCAAATCTTTCACTTGGAAGCTAAGGATTCAAAAGAAATTCTTGCATCAGACTTAAAAAACTTTTGCGTAATGCTTGATTTTCAGCATAAACAAAATGATTTTGATAAATAGAACCAATTAGAACATATAAGCATCTTACAATCTAATAATTCAAAATATCAGTCTTGAATTTAAAACTCGAAATGTTACGAAATTTCAAATTACTTAATGGAAGACAATTCCAAACATTATGCACATGTATGTAAACATATCTACAGTGAAGTTTTACTGAACTTTAAGATTTGATTCTTGTTTTGAATCCTTAAGAAAAATTTTTACACATGCTTTGTAATTCAAAAATCATACACTACTTTAATACCAGTCTGTCAATTTTTCACAGATTCCTCAATACAGAATTGCTTGCTCAACTTGTCTTTTGGATTTCCTTTCAATGAATTCTGCAGATAAAAGAAACAGAGTTCATATATTTGTAATTGTGTCCATTTTGAATTATTTGAATATCAAATTTTCTAGAGGTCAGTAAACAGAACATGAAATTCCTGAACAATTTCATTGTATGACACTTCAGTCGTTGCAATTTCTTTCATTGTCAGTGTCATTCCTTAAGTTCTCTCCTGATTTTTTTATAAGCTTGTGCTAAATTATTCAAACTATCAACATCTCCATCCATTTCTTCTTCAAGTTGGTCAAGTAATCCTTTTCCCAAGTCTCTGATTTCATAAATAGTCATTGTCTTATCATTAAAACATTCTTTGAGAGGAGAATTTGGTTTTGTTTCTGGTTTTTCTCATTTTCAACAGTTATTCAAGTATTGTGGCTTCATGAGTATGAGAAATATCAATCTCACTTCCATTGTCTTTTCTCTTCCATTTGAATGATTGAATTGATTATCATTTGTTACTAACAACTATCACTAAATAATTTGCACTTTGTCCATGTTTGTTCGAAAGTTTACTTATGTGACTACTAAGACACTTGCCCAGATGATTCAAACATGCATCTCCTTAGGCCTGTTGATTTCGATTAAAATTCAGAGATGAGAATCTTCAGCTTTTTAGCTGATTTCAGATATTTTTCTTTACACTGAAGATTATAAAATGTAGCAGATTCAGTTTGATCTGTTCAGATCTGGGTTTTTTTTCAAGGGGATGTAGGGGTTTTTTAGATTTTTTTAATGAATGTCATTCTTATCCCTGAAAATTTGAAATAATATTGCTTTGCTACCATTTTGTTATCTATAAACGTCTACAGGTCTATAATATTGACACGATTGGCTGTTTTTCTTTTGTTGTTTACAAGCAAGCAAGAATCAACAAAAAGTAGCTACCAAAAAGATAAACTATTAACATTAGTCAAGTACAAGAAATTCAGCTTTTTTGTCAAAATCAGTAAGTCTAGTTATTCTTCAGCACACATGTGAGATTTAAGATACGTGTATTTGATATGAAGATGTAGTTTAGAATGTATCTACACAAGTTTGGCGTAGAATGTCGTAGCTTTGTTGTAGGTCTGTGTGTTTTATATTCAGTTTATTTTGATCTGTGTGAATGTTTGTAAATTTTTTATTTCCTCATTTTTCTGCAGGCAAGTATCTGTGTTGTCAGAGCGTGTGAGAAATATATCTGAGGCCGTGTCTACTCCACCGGGTACACCTGACTTATCAGCTCGAAAACCAGGCTCACCAAATCTTAACAAGGATGCATCAGGGAGCCAGGCAAATGTAGCATCACAAAAGGCAGGACATGAAGTTCCAAATGGTGTTGGAAAAAAACTTGAAAACAGGAAAGAAGAGGAGAAAAAATTGATTGAAGTAGAAAAAATGGAAACAGAGAGGGTAATACATTGTTTGTATTGTCTTTGTATCTTCACTTATGTTAAGATTAAAAAAGGTAATGTTTTTTGAAATTATAAATGAAATAACAAGAGAAGGAAAACTGTAGTTATCCCGTTCTTTGATATTTTCTGGGTGTTCAGCTGCATTTTTGTGTGTTCAAAGGAGAAATATTATGTTATGCCCATTGTTGACCTTCTGTAAGCAATTTCATGTTGGCTTTATATCTTTTGAACCAACTGAAAGAAATTGGAACTATGGCAGAAATGTTTGCCATGCAGAGATGATATGCAGAGCAATGGTTTGTGATGAAGGTAAAGGTCACATAGGCTACATGTCATACTGATGACACATTGTGTAAATATTTCTTGTCCACTATATATCTCTTGAACTGCTTGAAAAAAATTGAAACAGTTTGGCTGAAATGTTAACCATAATGAGATGATGTGCAGAGTGAAGGTTTTGGCTGGCTAAGATGAAGATCACACTTAGAGGTCACATGTCGTACTAATATAATGTGTGAATATTTCTTGTCCAATGTATATCTCTTGAACTGCTTGAAGGAAATTGAAACCGTTTGGCTGAACTATTAGTCATAATCAGGGATGGGTTACTCGTACTCGTACTTAAGTATTATGAGTGCAGCTGATTTTTCAGGTACTGACCTGTACTCAGTACTTCTTGTATTCATGTTTCAATGATTATAGCATAGGAATGTTCTATAGTTATGTATGTTGGAAATTTCAGGTAAAACTTGGGGTCTTTACTGCCTATGTGAAAGCAGTTGGTGTGTTACTCAGCGTGTTGACCGTACTGTTCTACATTTTATACAATGCGGCAAACCTGTATTCCAACATCTGGCTCAGTGACTGGAGTAATGATGCAACAGAGTACAACATGACTGGAAACTTTACTTTTGACACTGCTCAGAGAGATCTACGACTCGGTATATACGGCTTACTGGGCTTTGTACAAGGTAAGTCTGCACCATGTGCTTGAAATACGATTTCTCTTTACTCGGTGCATAAGCATTTATTCTTTTCTAAGAGCATAATTATGAACATATGTGTAAAAAAGTTAAATGCATACTGCATTAAACAGTTTCTATAAACTCAGTGCATAAGCATTTATTCTTTTCTAAGAGCATAATTATGAACATATGTGTAAAAAAGTTAAATGCATACTGCATTAAACAGTTTCTATAAACTCAGTGCATAAGCATTTATTCTTTTCTAAGAGCATAATTATGAATATACGCATAAAAAAGTTAAATGCATACTAGAATGGTTAATCACGTTTCGACAAGTATTAAAATGCCTGTTGTATTGTATATCTTACATTTTTGACTACTTGTAGAAATTAATTGGTTTGGAACGTTAATCATAATATGTTTGTTATCATTATTGCTTGATATGATTTCTCTTCTGCATTGTTTTTTTTAACAAATACATTATTCTTGTCAAAGGAACTTTGATATTTTATTTGATATTTAATAGTTTACTTTTCTAGAAGTAAAAGAGAAGAAAAAATAAAATGAAAACCTGTATAATTTATTCTTTGTACTGTTTTTTTTCAAAAGTTCATAGTTCCTGTATGTTATCTTTATCTGTTCTTAACATGTTATCTTACTTAGTTCTTCAGAATGGAGCTTAAGGTTTATTTGTTTACAAATTGCCTCCCTTTATATTCATTATCAATGAAATTACACAGAGTACCTACACAGATATAAGTAATATGCCTAAATTTTGTTACATACGCACAGATTATTAGCCTTTTACAACAAGAGCAAATTGTTAAATGATTCCATTCATTTTCTTACTGTTTTCCTCCAGTTTAGTGGCTTGTTTCAGTTATGAACCTTGTATGTTTCTCTATAAGGCTATGAGATATATTATGATGATACATTAAAACTTGGTTAACTCAAGCATCAATAACTCAAGAACCCAGGGTAACTCATAGTTGCTCTACAGTCCTGAGAGTTTGTTCTCTGTATGTTTTTACTACATGTAAGTATTACCATGAATAATATCAATAACTTGAGCTTCAGTAAATTAGGTATAACTTGAGCTTTAATAGTTGTTAACTCAAAAACCGTCTGTGGTCATGACAGGTAATTAGTTACCTTCCTTATTACCTGTTACAACTCAGAGTCATCGATTGAAAGTAGCCAGCCCGGCTAGCTCAATCGGTAGAGCATCAGATTGTCAATCTTGATGGTCCCGGTTCGATTCCCATCAAGGCCGGCAAAATTTCTCTGTGATAATTGATCTATAGGTCATCTGTCCCTCACCTCTGAAGCAAGTGAGGAAGTAGTCAGTCATTTGCGGAGAAATTAGTAAACTGGTTGGATACTCAGGAACACTGGTTAGGTGGACTGACTGCCGGGATATGACCTTAGCTGTTAAACTGGTGTTAAACCCCAATAAAACCAAATTGATTGAAAGTATTTCTTCAATAACTCAGGCATTTTGATAATTTGAACATTTTTCTCATCCCCTACTGTCGTTAAATTGTCCATGTTTTACTATATCATACTGAGAAGTAGAATTTCTAAAATGAAGATAAGCTGACATTTTGAAATTGACAAAACAAAGAAGGAACCAATACAGGGAAAAGTCATGGGAGGATTTTAGTGTCCAGCAAGAATTAAGCCATAAAACTGAGAAAAAAATCATGAAGAACTTTGTAAGAATGTTTAACATTTCTTTTTATAATTTGCATGCTTCTTTCTAAAGGCACACCTGGCAGAAAGTGTATTTCTTTGTAGAAATATATTAATCATAGTTTGAGAAAATACATCAAGTTTTACAACATTTTTGTTCAGTTTTATCTGAATCTAAAATTATGCAGTTCGCTGTATTCAGCTTTTATTATTCACATATACAAAAAAGAAAAGTTTGCATGGGGTCATTTTCTAAGTGGTTTGCCTTTATGCTAACATGGTAGTAGTTTAGCTTTTTACCTTGTACTGTATCTGTCCTTGCTTAGACTGCCTTGCTTTGCTTGAATATATCACTGCAGACACTTACGCTGAATGTGTAATGCAAACACTTAATGTGTACCTCAAAGGCTAAATGTGTACCTCAAAAGCTAAAGGTGTAACTCACTAACACACATTCTGTCACTTACATCAGTTTTACTTCTGATAACTCTAAAATCTTTGTTTTTTAATTAAGTCTAGCTTGAACATTGCTTTCTTTTCATACTGCATAATTTAAAATAAGTGAAATAAGTTTTGAAAAATTGTATGAACCTGTTACCTGAAAGGAGCTACATGTATTGTAAAAATTAATCTGTAAATAAATATATATTTAAATGGTACAAAATCATTAAATTCCAAATTCCATTCAAAACTTTAACAAATTATGTGTTCTATCAAAGAACAAGAAGCAAAGGAGTGCCAGACTCCTTATCTGAAGATCACAGGTTTGAATCCCACCAGGGTCGACTCCCGTTGGTTTTGGCAGTCCAGACTTTGGGGACGAGAACTGGTTTGAACCCAGGAAGCAATGATATAAGTTGCTTGTATTTGTTTCCAAAATGATGTGAAATAAGAAGTAAAGTAAGTTTTAACAAATGGTATGTCAGAGTTGATTTCTTAAGTTAAGTTACCTGTCATAGTTGTCTCTGCTAAAGGATTTTTGATAAATTTAAGTGATTGATCAAGTTGCAGTGATACGGGGAAAAAAAGAAAATAAAAGGAATATTAAGCAAAACATCTTCAGGTTGTAAAGGAACATTACCGGCTCAAAGTAATTGCAATGTTCTAGAGTATAAAAATCGACATTTTGGTCAGTAAGAAAATCAAGCTAATTTGGAAAAGTTTAATTGAATATCTACTGCAGACTTGCATGTCTTCTGGTAAAAAGGTCTTTGCACAAACATTTTATATCATTTTTCTAAATTGACTTGCACACAATTTTGTTGATTTTCAAGCTTCATAGAGTTGCTGTTGTGTTCCAAATCTTGACTTAAAGAGCACATTTATTGTGTCGCCCTTTCGAAGAAAAGGCGATACATAGGGATCGCTTTGTCCGTCGGTCCGGCGGTCCGTCACGAAAACTTAACGTTGGCTATAACTTTGCCATTTCTAAACATTATCTTATCAAACTTTCAAATTGTATTGCTTATGACAACAGGGTCGGGTTGATGCCAAAATTTCTAGGTCAAGGTCACATTTGACAGAGTTATGCCCCTTTTTATACATGGATTTGTCATGAAAACTTAACGTTGGGAATAACTTTGCCATTTCTTAACATTTCAACATCAAACTTTCAAATTATATTGCTTATGACAACAGGGTCATGATGATGCCAAAATGTGTAGGTCAACATCACAATTGACAGAGTTATGCCCCTTTTTGTACTTGGATTTTGTCATGAAAACTTAACATTGGCTATAACTATGCCATTTCTTAATGTTTCTTCATCAAACTTTCCAGTTGTAATGATTACAATTGTATCACTTAAGACAACACCATTTCTCAAGGGCAGATAACCCTCAAATTTTTTTTTGCAATGTTATGCCCCTTTTTCAAGTTAAAATTTTTTGGTTAACCTTTTTCTTGAGTCCATGTCTCAAAAAGTGTCGAGGATATTCCATTCCAACTTGGAATACTTGATCACCAGCAAGACCTCTGCAAACATTGTTGGTACCCATGTCTCTGGGGTCACAGTTAGCCCAACGCCCGGGGTCACTTGATTTTGCTTAAACTTATATATAGGAAAAAAAAAACTTCTTAAGCCTAGAAATAAAATATTTACTGACATGAGATGGATGAGATGGGTAAGTACTCCCCCCCTCCCCCCCCCCCCCACCGTTCCCTCTGCATGGGAATCCGCCCCGCCCCCCCAACCAGTCACCCCCACCCCCTGGGCCCAATTTTTTTTTTTAAATTTTAAAACATAGGTACTTTACAACCCATCCTACCTCAACCCCCTCCCCCAATCAGTCCCCCCCCCCCCCCCCGGGCCCAATTTTTTTTTTTTATTAATTTGAAAACATATGCACTTTATTCCCCCCCCAAACAGTCACCCCCCCCCCGGGCCCCATTTTTTTTTTTTTTTTTTAATTTTAAAACATATGCACTTTATTTCCCCCCCCCCCCACCTCAAACCCCTCCCCCCTCCAAACCAGACACCCCCCCCCCCCCAACCATCACCTGGGCCCAATATTTTTTTTTTTTTTAATACATAGGTACGTGACTCCCCATCCACCCTCAAAACTCCCCCCCCCCCCCCCCCCCCCCCCCCCCCCCCACCATTTTTTTTTTTACCCCCCCGCCCCCCCCCCCCCCTTTTTTTTTTTTTTTTTTTTTTTTTTAAATTTTAATACATAGGTACTTGACTCCCCATTCACCCTCAACCCCCCCCCCCATTTTTTATACCCACCCCCCACCCCTGCGCCTTTTTTTTTTTAAACATAGGTACTTTACTCCCCCCCCCCCCCCCCCCCTACCTCAAAAGCCCCCAACCAGTCACCCCCTCCCCCCCACCTGCCGGGCCCAATTTTTTTTTTTTTAAATTTTAATACATAGGTACTTGACTCCCCATCCACCCTCAGCCCCAGCAGGCTCTTTAGTTATTGTAACAGAGTACCCAAGGGCGACACAAGTGTTCCACTGAACACCCATCTAGGTCTAATATATATGAAATTGATAATACTTGCTGAGAGTTGTCTACAATAACTGATCACCTTATTAAGGGAAAATCAATATCTCCGATAAAATTAGAGAATATATATTAGGCAAAAGAATTGTGTTCCTTATTATGAAATGAAAAATTAAACTGAACTAATATTTTCAAAAAACTCTGTAAAACATTTTAGAAGGATGAGTAAATTACTAAAAGGAAACAATATGTTTCATAGGTCAGCTTTTTTGGAAATAAAATGTTTCTTCTTCATAAGAGGAAAGACTAATACTTCAAATCGCCAGTTAACCTACTAGGTGTAGACTGCTTTTGATAGAATTGTTACTGTAGGCAGTAAATAAGCTTTATAGAAAATGTTTGACTGTTGTTGTGAAATAAATGTTTGGTTAGACTTCTGCTTGACTGTTGTCTTGAATTAAACGTGCAATAATAAATAAATAAATTGGTATTTCTAGGTGTGTTTATTATGGCGGCAAGTATTTCGCTATTCATTGGCAATGTCAGAGCTGGCCGAAGTGTGCATTTGAGGATTTTAAGAAACATTGTGGCGTCCCCGATGTCTTTCTTTGACAAGACACCCGGGGGACGTATCTTAAACCGTTTCAGTAAGGACATAGATGTGATTGATACTCTGATAGCGATCAACTTCCAGGCCTGGTTCACGTGCCTTTTACGTGTGCTGTGTGTGCCGATAGTTATAGCATATAGCACACCTCTATTTCTGGCAGTCTTTGCCCCCATAACAGTACTGTACATTGTCATTCAGGTTAGTTCAAATGAAGAAATTTCACAGATATATATAGTCAGTATTGTGAATGGGGATCCAGCAGTACACATAACAGAATAAAAATAAAGATGGCACTTTTTTCCCCTCTTGAATTCAATATATTTCAAACAGTCCATGTCTTGTATTTTAAATCAATGTAATGGTTAAATTATCAGTGTTAAAACTTCCAACATAAAAAAATACTTTAAATAACCTCATTGGTACTATCTAACTTTCTGATGACTGTATGTTTACTGTTATTGCTAAGTTTTTCTTGAGACGTTATGTCTGGACTCACTGAACTTAGGTCTGGGAAAGTATTCAAGATTAACATTTTTGGTTTGAGCGTGTTCTTTTACATAAAAAAAAAAATTACCCAAGCATTTTCTTAGTAGCTAATCTCAGAAGAATCAATGAGAAAGAAAATGAAATTAATATAATTATGTACTCCCATGATGTAAATTCTTTCCTCCCATAAAGTAAAAAGGATTTTTCATATTTCATTCATACAGAACTTGCTGAGCAGCTAACTTCTGAATATATTTATAACACTGTTTGAAACTCAGCTACTTAATTCAATGAAGTCTGAAACATTCCTTTGTGAAATAAATTATTAATGTATTAATTTAAATCTGAATTATGAACTCACTAAAACAGTGTTGGTAGGTTCAGAATATTTGGTAACAGGTTTGCAGAAAAACAAAAAACAGAAGGGATTGAAATTTAGTTCATTTTAAAAATCATAATCACATTGTTAACATTATATCACCTAACTTAAACAATGAAAGCAGTACAGAAATCATTGCAGTTTTTACCTATGATTGAGAAAAGTACAGGTGATGCTCTAGTTAGGTAATAAAATGCTCCTATTTTATTTTGTTCTTCTTCATAACACCATTGGGTTTGCAAAAGTAACAAGTACATTCATTGAAGCAATATTTGCTAGTAACCTGCTCTGTAACAGCTGGATAAAGTCTGTCTGTACTGCTTAAAGTTAGGCTGAAAGTTGAAAAACCTGTCTTGTTACCAGCCCCTGTTTGGCAAGATGCTTGTGTTTTAAGCTTGTGTGGAAACTTTTTTCTTGTTTTTCTTGTTTGCCTAAAGACACCTGTTAAAAAGCAATAACCCACATCTCCTGCTGACAAGCACAAGGGTCAGCTGTTATTGAAATGTTCCTAAGGCAAACGTTTCAGCTGACTCCACCCTTGTCATACATGTTTATAATAAGTTGTTGTTTGTAACACTCTTTGTCATTTAGTTGTTGGGGTATAGGTTTTGTCCTGACCTTTATGTTATTGACCCATACAGTTTAATTATGCCCACAACACCTTCTTTAATTCAGTGGAATTATTTCTTCACAATTAAAGTAAATAACTTTTCCAAATTTTTCATTTCACATGAAAGTTCTAATACAGTTGCCATGTAGAGTTACAATCCTTTCATTTTTCCTGGGCAGCTTTAGTATTAATTTCAAGTGCTGTATGTGTTAACAAATTTTGAAAGATGGCTTCGGGGAATATTTTTTGATCTTTGATTTACCTTTGCAAGGTCAGACCTATGTGCATTCTTAATTAATACAATTCTTTAAGATATTAATAATTCTGTTATGCATTTCATAACACGCTAGGCTACAAATAACAAACCAACAAAACTGGAAGCTTTTTTTCTACTCAACTAATGAGTTTTTTTGACACCTTGTGTTATATTTGAAATAGTATGTGAAAATGTTAATAATTTAGTGTAAACAATTATTTTCTCTTTTGATACATGCACACAGACTTTAAACCAAGTACTGCATGCGATGGTGAAGCTGAGTGTTAGGCAATTAATAATCAGGCAGTTAGATAATCAGTCATTGCTGACATATGAAGTAACAAATGCTTTTTTATTGGACATTGGCAAATTAATGATATTTCAGGAGCATTTCTTCTAATTGCTGCACTTAGTTTGTACATTGGAAATGTCCGAGCAGGACGATGTCTGCATAAGAGTATTCTGGATAACATAGTCGCATCTCCAATGTCATTCTTCGATACAACACCGTCAGGCAGAATACTCAACCGATTTAGCAAGGATGTTGACACAATTGATGTGATAATCGCACAGAATGTGCGAATGTGGATCGGTTGTGCTTTGCAGATTTTAACGGTGCCAGTGGTGTTAGCTTACAGCACACCCTTGATACTTGTTACATTATTACCTATGGCACTTCTCTACTTTTTTATGCAGGTTAGTGTCAGATGCATCTTTACCAGTAATATTTGGGCATGATGGGCAACAGCCTTTCATGGGAGAAACAACAAAATTACCATGGCCAATTGGATAGTGGGGTGTATCACTGGGAGAAAATCTCAGCATTGTAAAACAGCAGCATAGTGTTAAATTCTCAGATCAGTTCAGTATTGAGGTCATTGCAGCTTAACTTGTTTCTTTTTGTTTATTTAATTCTTTCTCTTTATTCTTTGTTGTTGTCTCAAGAAAAACAACAAAAATACTAGCAAAATTAACAAAATGAAAAAGTTCTTGAATATGATTCTAAGCATTCTTTAAAAAGATAACCCTCAAATATTATAAACTACAAGCACTGGCTCCTCCAGATTAATATTGTGTTTGCTGCATTCTCCATACCTACAAGCCAAGTAGTGATACAAGCTCTCATAAGATGAAAGTAACATTGAATCAAGGTCTTTGTAAGACAGATGTAGCTCTTGTCCTGTTATCAAATTAACTTACAGCATATGTGTGATTTTTAGATAAAAAAGTAATAGGGCTGATGTGCAAAGACATCAATTATTTAGGTTAAAAAGCACCTTTTTGTCTCTAAAGTGTATGAGCTGAAATAGGGGGATAAAGTCATGATAAAATTACTCAGAATAACAGAAATTGGCAGGTGCCATTAGATTTCTTGCCACTTTTAAGATGTAAAGTATTTAGTTACTTGTAAAAGGTACACATTTGAATAGGCATTCTTTGAATTTTAAACACTAGAAAAGTTTATTGTTGTAAATTAGTTTGCTAATTTGCTTAAACTAATAGACAGGACCTACAAGATCATTTAGAAAATGCCTCAGATAAAATGACATCACCAAAAAGCTTTATACATGAAGAAGTGTCATCTATAATTAGTTGCATAATTCACATTTAAAAGTCACTGTAGATTAATAATACCTAATCTGTTTAGAAATAAACATTATTGTTGCAGAATAGTTATTTGCCTGAACAAGGGTGCATTGTTAACTTTAGAATATTTGTTGTTGTTAATTTTGTTTTGCATGAGTTTGTATTGAGTTGCCTCACTGGAATGATTTAAACTCTCCTATAGTTCAGATGCATGTTCTTAATTTTATAAAGCATGGGTTGGTATGTTTATGCAGAAATGCAAACAAAAATGTATGAGTACTTTTGCTTGAAGCACAATGATTGTGGCTGAACAGTCCTAATTTGCTCCATTTGAAAAGTAACTGAACTGAAAATGTTTTTTACTGAGTAGAGATACATTGCAAGTGCTCAAAATAAACATTTCAATTTCAAGACCATATACCAAGATCTAAACATTTCTGTATTACCAATGCTGCCTTTTATAATAGTCAAAGCCACGGGTATTTAGTGCATTTTGCAGAAATAGAAAATCCAAGTGCCAAAGACTTTCTGTAAAATGGATGAGTTTATTACTGGTATGTAAAAATGTAACAGATTGTAGAAATAAATTTACTGCATAGTATTTGCATTTCATTACACTGGCTATGCATGATTTCTTGGGTTACAAAACGGTTCATTACCCTTTGCTGCATGACTTTTCAGGTTATGGACAAATTTGAAAAAGTTTTCTTCAGTATATCTGCCAGGTTTGGGATTTTCGAATATTTGTTCTCTTGCAGGAGTTTTTGTAGTGGCAGGTGCTCTTTCACTGTACATTGGAAATGTGCAGGCTGGAAGGATCCTTCATGCGGCCATACTCGGCAATGTAGTCCGCTCACCTATGACTTTCTTTGATACCACACCCGTGGGGCGCCTTATGAACCGTTTTAGCAAAGATATTGACATCATTGACGTGACAATTGCACACAATTTTCAGATGTGGATTTCTTGTTTCCTGCGTGTAATCACAGTGCCCATCATAGTTGGCATGAGCACGCCACTCTTTCTAACGACCATTGTTCCACTTTTCATATTCTACATAATTGTGCAGGTGGGTGGGGAATAAACTTATAACTTGAAATTAATCCAAGTCATCAATGCTTGATACAGTTGTCATAGCCGTTATCTTATACTGATATATAAAAATTGAAGCCCTTTTGAAATACTTGCTAAAATTTAAAAAAGAATGTTTTTATTAATGGATTGCAGTTTCATTTAGAGCTGGCTTCTTTTGATACTTTTGTTTCTATTTATTACAAGTTACAGCTAGTCCTAGTCTTCCATTCTTCTTTCATCCTCTTTAGTCTGTCTAGCTAGGCAACAGCTTACTAAATGACAAATTAAAAAAGTGCTATCTTTTCATGAAGTTAATATGTAACCTAACAGAAATCATTAAGATGCAACACTTGGTTTTGATGTTAACAAGTTTGTTTCAGGAATCTTTGTTTTAACTGCGGCTCTCAGTCTGTTTGCCGGATGCGTTCAAGTAGGGCATGTGTTTCATGGGAGTATGCTTGGAAACGTAATAATGTCCCCTATGTCATTTTTCGACACAACTCCGCTAGGACGAATCTTAAACCGATTTGGCAAGGATCTAGACACACTTGACTCGCTAATCGCAATGAATATACGTTATTGTATTGAGTGCCTACTTGAGATACTAGTACTTCCAGTTATTGTGGGGTACAGCACACCACCGATCCTAATAATATTTGTACCACTTGCAGTATTGTACATAGGTGTTCAGGTTAGTAGAGCAGTGTGCCGTGTGCTTATATAGACAGTCAACAATGCTTTTGACTTCTATCCTCTCTAGATATCAAGTATCTGAGGCTGCTACAACATTGGAACCACTATTTCAAATTTCAGAACAAAAGGATGGTAACAAGTGTTGAAAAGGATTTTGAAGTTGGCTAACTTAACTTAACCAGTTGATTTTAGCTGTTGATATCTTTGATCTGTATTGGGCATTCATTTTCAGTTTGAAATTTGTTGGAAATGGCTACTCCAGTCAGTCCTTGGCTGGTATGACACAAACTTGCACAGACTGAGTTTGAATGGGTTTATGGAAAAATCTGCTTCATACCCACAACTGTGTATTTAAAGGTATTGCAGAACTGAGGCAAACATGACAAATATTGGAATGATATTTAAAATTTACTGAGCACATAAATATTCATTTGATTATTGGAGTTATTCTGTTTTAACTTAGTCTTAGATTATAGACTTATTGAAAGAATAAGTAAATCAATGATATAGTTGTAACTAAGTGATTTAAATTAGAGACATTATATGAAAATTAACTGAAAAATCAAAACTTTAATAGTAATAACAGCTCTGGCATAAAAAGTGCTAAGCTACACATAAAAGGGATGGAAACTTAAACTGGCAGTTTTACAAAGGAAATTTAGTGCTTCCTCAAACTCATCTTCATTGATATAGAGGTATTTCCATGTTCGCTTTACAAAATCTTACTTAAAGTTTAATTTTTTTTATAAACTCGAGTCAGTTGTTGTTGCTATGAAGTAGGTTCATTAATAACTGCAAAAATAATAACTTAAAAAAAATAGAAATCATGTATATTGAAAGTTCTTGTGAAAAATTGGCAGTGACAATTATATGGAGATTCTTCTTCTTTCTATAGGCAGAAATTTCCCGTTGTCACATTCGTGTATTCGAAGTCTTCTCTTTCTTCACTAGTCCATACTAAAGCTCATTTAACTAATAATCTCAATACAGTGTTATTATTTCCTGTATATATTGTATGTAGTCTAAATGAGTATTGTGTTTAGTCAGGTCAGAAAACAAATGCTTCTCTATGGCAGTAGCTAGAGTTAGATTTCCTTATGAGATATAATTGACAAGGAAAAGACAGACTGATTACTTTGTAGTAATTTCTCTATGACACCCCCTCCCCCTTTTTCTCTCTTTTTTTCTTTATTTACTGTAAGAATTCAGTTTTTGGAATATTCCATGCTAATAGACCATTTACTGAATTCTTATTTTTACATAATATATGTATTTACTATCTGTTTTGATATCCCCTTCTCTATGAACTTACTGCATATAATCTTTTTGTTCAGTGTTGGTAGATTTATACAGGAAATGGGTGAAATATACCCACATGCTATGATCTTTTTCCAGGTGTGTTGGTTCTTATTGGTGCCCTCTGCCTGTATGTTGGCAGTGTCAGTGCAGCACGGAAATTCCATGCTGCCATCTTGCACAACATACATCACTCTCCCATGAGCTTCTTCGACACAACACCACAGGGTCGCATTCTGAACAGATTCGGGAAAGATATTGATGTTATAGATAATGCATTAGTTCAGGTTATCCAGGGGTTCATAATGTGTGTGCTCGGTGCTCTTAAAGTGCCAATTGCAGTTGCTATGGGTACGCCCCTGTTCCTTATCACCCTGATTCCACTCGGGATTTTTTACTTCCTGATACAGGTGGGTGTTTCAGGTCTGGTTTTGAAATATTTAGGTGTTAAATTTACTTAACTTATACAAGTCTGAACACATTGGTGTAAAAGTCAAAAATTGTAGGGGGTCGAGCCCTGATCCTTTGACAAATAAATGGTAAAAGTTGTACGAGAGCTAAGACTGACAACAAGAGAGCTAACTGTGTTATGTTGGATAGAAACAAATTCAACCCCCTTAGATATTCATAAGCTTCATGCAGAAGTTAGTAAACAAGCAAAAATGAAGTTGAAATGTGCTGTGATGCTTTTTACTGATGGTTTTGTTGAAAAAAAATAGGGGAAAGAAAGAATAAATAAGGCTCCGAGAAAGTTCATGGAAATCAAATTTTCAGTGTCCTAAATAGCTAAAACCCAGTAGCTTCCGGGGACCTCTGACAAGGGCATTGCCCTGGACCCATCAGGGGTCCTAGCGGCCTCTAGCTTTAAGTTCAGTATTTTCACAATTCTGGACTTTTACCCCTGTATGTAAGCTTAGTTCTAATGATCATGTATTTCTTGGAAAAACTTGTTTTGGTATTCTCTGTGCTAAGGAAATGCCTTTTTTCTTGGATGTTATGTTCTGGTATTTTTTGGATTGAAAAAATCTTGTTTCTTGTATGGAGTAAGTTTCAGTTTATTGGAGAAAATTGACTTAAGCTTCTTTGATGCAGTAGTTTGGTTGTTTGAGGAATCATAAAGTGATCAGGCTTTTCATATAGAGAGTGATTTATGTTTCACGATCGAAGGATGTAGTTTGTTACTGTGCTCAAGTTGTCTTGCTTTTAAAATGGTGTAAACCTTCAAACCTTTACCCGAGTAAGAAAAATTATGCTTCTTGGTTGAGAGATCTGATGGTTTTTTTTTTTTTTGTTAATAAGTGAGCAAATGTGTTTTGAATAACTTAGCTGACATGCCAGATGAAAAGACAGCATTTTGTCCTGTAAGTTTCTAATTTATGGTATTTTATATCTTTGATTTTGAATGTTAACATTATTAGACCGTGTTTACGAAGAACTTAAGTCAATATCAATATATCAACTCATATTAATGTTCCTGTAAGTCACCTGGATGTCATTTTGAAAAAGAGTTTTCCTGTACACATTTCTTTTGTTCTTATGACATTGCATTAAAATGATTGGTCACAAGTACACATGCATGCAATATAATTTTTCTTAGCATATATAGCACTGTATTGCCAACAGCATCATGTGTTTCAAATTCATCAGATACCAACACAGGATATAGCCTTGATTTGTATTGTTTTTTGCTTGTGATGGGATATTCTGATATTTCTCATTTAGCTAAAGAAAAATGTCTGCTTTCCTGTTCTACATCATAATGTACCAGATATTGTTATATAAATCTTAGAAATAGTTTTTCATTGTCAAAACATAGGCCTGTGATTTTATGATAAATCTGACTTGGAGAGTGAGATATAAACTCATAATTTAATGCAGACTTAAATATGCTCAGGTTTATAAGGAAATTAAGCCTAATTTTTAAAGACCTTGTTTTTCTGAACATGCTAAGTGCTTCCATGCATGGCTTTTGTTTAATAGAAGTAAACGTTTGCCAAAGTTGCTGCATGTTGAAAGGGTACCGAAAGTCAGAACTTTCACATAAATATCTTCAATTTTTTTTATGTTTTTTAAAGTCTAGTCCAATTGTTGGCCTAATAGAAAGTTAAGACAGTGATTTTTTTTAGGCAGTATTTATTAACTCACAGATTGATCTTAATTTCTAATGGTGTCAAATATCAGATGTGTATTTGTCAAATGCAGCAGTTTACACAACACAGAAACTATTAGGATTCTAGCAAGTGTCATAATAACAGAAACCAAGTTTTAAAAAAAAAGAAAAAGAAAAAAAAAGAAAGAAACTAAAATATCTTAACATTTTCAGTCAATCAAAGAATGTTCACATGTAAGACAAAGTAACAAATTAAAATGTATTTGGTGTAAATGAATGTATCTGGTAATACTTGTTGTATATGTTATTGTTCAAGACAGCATAATGACATTGCACATTAAATGGTCACATGATTAATTTGGGACAAGATAGTTCATTATATAATTTAGCTGTGGTTTAAAAAAAAAAAGAACATGATTTTTATGCACCTGGAGGGAGCATATTGTTTTTGGTCTGTCTGTCTGCCTGTCTGTTTGTCACAAAACTTTAACCTTGACCATAACACAGAAGTCTTTCTACCTACAGCCTCCAAACTTCACAGGTTCATGCTCCTTGACGAGCTCTACCTGCCAGACCCACTTAGAGGTCGAGGAGTTGAAAGTCAAGGCCCCCTTGGGGGCATGGCATTCATTTGAACGTAGCACTTGTTAAATAAGTGTTACAAAGTCATTCCTGCACCAATTTTCATACAGTTTTCAAAATTATGCTTTAACAACATTAATTTTCGACAAGGTATTGATGAAAGCTCTGACTTATGTTTCCCTTAAAGAAGGAATGCTGTGATTGTTGTTGTAATCATCATCTTCTGTTGTGATTCAGTGTTTTTTGCCATGGGTCCTACCCTTACCTTTCATATAGTGTAATTATTATACTTTAAAAATTCATGGGTACCAGCTGTCAGGACTTACGCTTTGTTTTCAGGATTACTGATCATTTCTGCCACTATCTCCTTGTACCTTGGCAACCTTAAGGCAGCTCGTAAGCTGCATGCATCTCTGCTGAGCAACATCTCTCGTATGCCCATGAGCTTCTTTGATACCACACCCATGGGCCGTATAATGAATCGCTTCAGTAAAGATGTTGACGTCTTAGATAATGTGTTGTACTTCATTATCAGAGGAACAATGATGTGTTTTCTGGGCGTCCTTGAGGTGCCCATTGTTATTGGAATGAGTACCCCCTGGTTTCTGACCACCTTGGTCCCACTTGGGATATTCTACGTAACTGTACAGGTTTGTGTGTTTGTGTGTGAAAATGACATGAATACAATTTTGAATTCATAAATCTAAAAAAGTGTTTTGAAGTCATTGCTAACTTTTATTAACCTTATCCCTGTGATGTTTTTTCAGTTTTGCGCTTAACTATGAAGGATGATGTGTTGAAAAAAAAAAAGTTACATTGCTTCACAGTGAAAATGTTACATTGCTTCACAGTGAAAATGTTACATTGCTTCACAGTGAAAATGTTACATTGCTTCACAGTGAAAATGTTACAATGCTTCACAGTGAAAATGTCGAGACTATATTTATACTGTATTTGATAGACTGTCTTGTTAGAAAAGGTCAGTTGCTTTGTTGTCCATGACAGTTTATCTTAAATCTTAAAAAAATAATTTCTTCTCAAAAATATTATGTTGGACTTAGTGTACAATTATTACACCAAAAAGCAGTCCATGAGACTGTTGAACTTTGCTGATTAATTGTCTTCTAGAAAAAAGTCTGACAACAAATACTACAGTAGTGTGAAAAATAAAAAAAAATAAAATAAAAGCAAAAAAAAATCTTGACAAAACGCATGTTAATGTATGCAAGTAAATGAACCTTACTAGAAAAATTGATTGTATGATTTAACCCTTTATGAATAAGATAATAACATACGTATGAAACAGTAGATAATTCTAATCTAAATAGTCTTTTAACAATAATAAACAGATACTGTAAACTTTAACAAACATATAAGATAACAGACATTGAGAACCAGTATAAATCTTTTCTTTAAATTGTATCATATAAATGTTTGTATGATAGACAGATGTAACACACTAACCAGGGAGTTTCCATCCTGATACTGTGTATGCTAGTTTCCAAGTTACCCTTGCTATATAATCCTTGTATCACTTGTTCACACAATTCATTAAATTACTGATTACCACCAGTTGATATTTGATCCTGCAGTGCTTCAGTCCATGACCTTTAATATCATTATTCAGTATGTGCCAGTGAAACTTGCAGTTCTTCAGTCTGTTAGCCTTAACATCATACAAAACTTATGCAGTCAATAAGTACATTACAGTAAGTGTCAGTCGTTACATTTTGCAGTTCTTTTAGTCCATTACCCTTAACATCATACAAAACTTTATGCAGTCAAGAAGTATTTATCACAAGTGTCAGTCATTACATTTTGCAGTTCTTCAGTCCATTACCCTTAACACCAGTCCCTTTCCATTACCCTTATATCATTAGCCATCACCCTTTTCATTTCTTCAGTACATAACCCATAACCTCAGCCCTTTTTGCAGATATTCAGTCAATTACCATTATCATCAGCCATTACTCCTTTTAATTCTTCAGTACATAATCCTAAACCTTAGCCCCTTTTGCAGTTATTTGGTCCATTTCCCTTATCATCAGCCATTACCCTTTTCATTTCTTCAGTACATAACCCTTAACCTCAGCCCCTTTTGCAGTTATTCATTTCATTACTTTGAGTCAGCCATTACCCTTTTCAGACCTCAGCCCCTTTTGCAGTTATTCACCTTCGATATCAGTCATTACCCTTTTTAGCTCACCTGAGCACAAAGTGCTCAGGGTGAGCTTTTCTGATCAGTCTTTGTCTGTCGTCCGTCTGTCCGTCCGTCCGTCGTCAACTTTTCATTCAAATGACATCTCCTCTGAAACCAAAGGGCCAAATTAAATGAAACTTGCCTGGGATGTTCCTTGCATGAAGCTCTACCAAAATTGTTCAAAGAATTCAATTCCATCAAGAACTCTGGTTGCTATGGCAACTTAAAGGAAAAACTTTGAAAATCTTCTTGTCTTGAACCACAGGGCCTAGAGCTTAGATATTTGGCATTTAGCACCCTCTAATCGAACTCTACAAAAATTGTTCAAATTATTTCCCTGGGGTCAAAATTGGCCCCGCCCCAGGGGTAACTTCATTTTACATAGACTTATATAGGAAATCTCTTAAAATCTTCTTCTCTGAAACCACAATGCCTACAGCTTAGATATTTGGTATGTACCATTGTCTCGTGGATGTCTACCAAGTTTGTTCAAATTATGTCCCCTGGGTCAAAATTGGCCACGCCCCAGGGTTCTCTTGGTTTACATATAGTTATATAGGAAAAACATGAAAAATCATTTTTCTCCAAAACTAATAGAACTAAACCTAAGATATTTGGTGTGGAGTATTGTGTAGAGAACCTTTACCAGTATTGTTTATATGTTGGCCCTGGGGTCAAAATTGGCCCCGCCCCAGGGGCCCTTAATATGTAAAAAAGGCAATCTTTAAAACTCTTCTTCTCAGAAACCACAATGCCTACAGCTTTGATATTTGGTATGTACCATGGCCTAGTGGATGTCTACCAAGTTTGTTCAAATTATGTCCCCTTGGTCAAATTTGGCCACGCCCCAGCGTTCTCTTGGTGTACATATAGTAATATAGGAAAAACATTAAAAGTCATTTTTCTCAGAAACTAATAGGACTAAACCTTAGATATTTGGTGTGGAGTATTGTGTAGAGAACCTTTACCAGTATTGTTTATATGATCGCCCTGGGGTCAAAATTGTCCCCGCCCTGGGGGCCCTTAATATGTAAAAAAGGCAATCTTTAAAAATCTTCTTCTCTGAAACCACAATGTGTACAGCTTAGATATTTGGTATGTAGCATTGTCTAGTGGATGTCTACCAAGTTTGTTCAAATTATGTCCCCTGGGTCAAAATTGGCCATGCCCCAGGGTTTTCTTGGTTTACATAGATTTATATAGGAAAACATGAAAAATCATTTTTCTCCAAAACTAATAGGACTAGACCTTAGATATTTGGTGTGGAGTATTTTGTAGAGAACCTTTACCAGTATTGTTTATATGTTGGCCCTGGGGTCAAAATTGGCCCCGCCCCAGGGGCTCTTAATATGTAAAAAAGGCAATCTTTAAAAATCTTCTCAGAAACCACAATGCCTACAGCTTTGATATTTGGTATGTACCATGGTCTAGTGGATGTCTACCAAGTTTGTTCAAATTATGTCCCCTTGGTCAAATTTGGCCACGCCCCAGGGTTCTCTTGGTTTACATATAGTTATATAGGAAAAACATTAAAAGTCATTTTTCTCCGAAACTAATAGGACTAGACCTTAGATATTTGGTGTGGAGTATTGTGTAGAGAACTTTACCAGTATTGTTTATATGTTGGCCCTGGGGTCAAAATTGTCCCCGCCCCGGGGGCCCTTAATATGTAAAAAAGGCAATCTTTAAAAATCCTCTTACTGGAAATCTCAATGCGTACAGCTTAGATATTTGGTATGTAGCATTGTCTAGTAGATATCTACCATGTTTCTTCAAATTATGTCCACTGGGTCAAAAATGGCCATGTCCCAGGGTTCTCCTGGTTTACATAGATTTATATAGGAAAAACATGAAAAATAATTTTTCTCCAAAACAAATAGGTGTAGACTTTAGATATTTGGTGTTGAGTATTGTGTAAAGAACCTTTACCAATATTGTTTAAATGTTGGCCCTGGGGTCAAAATTTGCTATGCCCCGGGGGCCCTTAATATGTATTAAAGGAAATCTTTAAAAATCTTCTTGTCTGAAACCACAAGGCCTAGAATTTTAAAATTTGGCATGAAGCAAGCTTTATCAAGCTTTTTCAAATTATTAGATTAGGTTAAAGGCTAAAAATAGATTTATATACTGTACCTCATAAAGCCTTCATTTATAGACCAATATCTTTGATATTCAATATATAAGTTCCTTGCATGGACATCTACCCATGGGTAGGGTTTGAGGTCACTGGGTCAAGGTCACCATAGCTTATAATAGATATTTCTACTTTCTGTCATAGAGCCTTTATTTATTGACTGATATTTTACATATTTGGTTTGTAGGTACTGACATATTTTCTGTTTAACAGCAAACCTACAGCCAAAGTACTCAGGTGAGCGATCCAGGGCCATCATGGCCCTCTTGTTAGTTCTTCAGTTCATAACATCAGACTCAGCTCCTTTTGCAGTTATTCACCTTTGATGTCAGTCATTAACCATTTAGTTGTTCAGTTCATAACCTCAGCCTCAGCTCTTTTTGCAGTTATTCACCTTTGATATCAGTCATTACTAGGGATGTCAACGAATACCTAAAACGGTATCCGGATACTCGTATAGACTATCCGGATATTACATTGTATCCGGATACTCGTATAAAATCGACGACTAGACGATCTCAATGTTCCAATTCCTATGCTTAACATTTGATGTATGTTTTACATATTGTTCCGGTAGTCATATTACAGGTGATAAGACAGTTTCACAAAACAATAACTGTTTTTGTATCTACGTGTAAATAAAGATGATAATACAAAGACATGTTGTTGACCGTTTTTAGTTTCCTCGTGGCCACTGAAGTATATTTTCCCGCCAATACGCATGTGCGGCAAGTCTAAGTTTCTAACGAAAACGTCATTCGTCCGTTTATTGTTTCTTTATTTTTTCCATTGTCTGTCCTTTTTACTTTCTAAATATGATATGTCATTTAAACTTTTTTAAAGATATCATTTTAAAATCACCGTAATCAAAATGTTATTTAATTAATCTATTCTTTCATACTGGTACATGTATTTATGCAGCTTACGGTACTATGTGAGTGCAAACAAAATAAGACAAAACAATGATTTCAAACGTGTTTGAATTTTTTAATCGCTGTTTTGCTTTCCGATCGCGTGAAGTATTTCCACACGTCGAATGCTATTTTAGGAGGCATGTTGCAGAGAATGGTTCTTATTTTTTTAATATGAATGCTTTGGAATTCTAGAAAAGAATGATTGTTTGACACATTAAAATGATAATGCTTGTTTTAGAAAATCATTGATTGGATACATCGTTTGAGTACTCACATTTTGATTGGATATTCTTTTAGTATTGCGTTAAAACTATTATAGGATTATTTGCGGAAGTTACCGTGTACCCCATAATTGTCATGTTTGACACTGCTAATTGATTTACAATGGGGCAAGATATTCTTATATAGACTCTATGAACACAATGGATTAAGGTAATTGAAACACAATGGGGTGTCGCGTTGAATCTCAGCAGTTTGCAAGATGAATACACGGCGTGCGACAGACAAACTTTATCAATAAACCAATTAAGTGATATGCCGCGGGCAGTCAATAGACACGATTTTGTTTAGCGTCATGAAATTGTCAAATTAATTTTGCCAGTGTTTGGTTTTTTTTATCAAAGTTAAATTTCACTGTTATTTTTATTTTGTATACGAATATTCGTATAGAAAATTAGTATCCGAATATCAACATAATATCCGGATATCCGAGTACTCGGATACTCATTGACATCCCTAGTCATTACCCTTTTTAGTTCTTCAGTTCATAACCTCAGCCTCAGCCCCTTTTGCAGTTATTCACCTTTGATATCAGTCATTACCCTTTTTAGTTCTTCAGTTCATAACCCTTTACATCAGCCCCTTTTGCAGTTATTCACCTTTGATATCAGTCATTACCCATTTAGTTCTTCAGTTCATAACCCTTTACATCAGCCCCTTTTGCAGTTATTCACCTTTGATATCAGTCATTACCCATTTAGTTCTTCAGTTCATAACCTCTGCCTCAGCTCCTTTTGCAGTTATTCACCTTTGATGTCAGTCATTACCCATTTAGTTCTTCAGTTCATAACCCTTTACATCAGCCCCTTTTGCAGTTATTCAGTCCATTGACCTTGCCCTCAGCCATTACCCTATTCAATTCTTCAGTACATGCCTGTGAAATTTGCAGTTCTTCAATGCATTATTCTTAACATTATACAAAACCTTATGCAGTCATTTAGTTTTTTTACAATAAGTGTCAGTCTACATTTTGCAGTTATTCAGTCCATTACCCTTTCCATTACCTTTACGATCAGCCATTTCTCTTTTCTATTCTTCAGCACATAACCCTTTACATCAGTCCCTTTTTGCAGATATTCAGTTCATAACCTTAAATGTTGGCCAGTACTGTTTGTAGTTCTTTCAGGTCTTCATTATATTACGTTTAGTGGTAGTCAGTACCTTTTGCATTCACCAGTGGTCTCTGTACAGAGTGATTTCCAGATGGTATCCAAGTGGGACGGAATCTAATGTTGCGTATCATTAATCATATGAAGATGGGATCTGAAGGAATGTGGAGTTTAGAACTGTTTCATTGATTTTGGTTTTACAGGCTTTTTGGAACTAATGAGGTCCATGTTCCTATGTGGATTTAAACTTCCATTTGGAAGGTTCTAGATCTTTTACA
Organism: Cyclina sinensis; assembly: GCA_012932295.1. NCBI lineage: Eukaryota > Metazoa > Mollusca > Bivalvia > Venerida > Veneridae > Cyclina > Cyclina sinensis. Next base: position 23,893,672 of record JAAONU010000001.1, read on the forward strand.
CCAGTCAATACCTTATGCCACCATAGTAGTTTACACAGTCATGTTAAATTGATTTTCCTCCCATGTCATTTCAGGCATGCTGGAGGCGGTCTCTGCTTTCCTTATGGCTGTTTGTGGCATCAAAGCTTCTAGAAAGTTCTATCTGGTCATTTTGAAAAGTCTCCTTCATCAGCCAATCAGCTTTCATGAGTCCAACCCATCAGGGCGTGTCCTAAATCGTCTATCGGAAGACATGGCAGATATTGATTATGTTTTGCCATTTACTGTGCGGTCCATGATAAATGTTGTGTTGCAGGCTATAGCCAGCTTTGGTATCATTGTAGCAACATTACACTTATTTCTTCTTGTTCTTCCACCTCTTGGAATCATATATTTCTTTGTACAGGTAAAGGAGTTTCATCTTTCATGTGTTCTGTCCCATTTGCTTATGTCAAAGACCAGTAATGTTGCATAGTATTTTTTTTTTGCTCTGAATGGCTGTATGACTGACCCTTTTTTATATTTCTGAGATTTCTATAAGGTATTAATATTCTGTAGGACATTTTTCAGTGTCCCCCGCCTTTTCGAAGAAAAAAGGGGGATTATAAAATGGGCTCTGTCCATCTGTCTGTCTGTCAGCACTACCGAAAATAAATAAGGGGCCATCTAACTGTAAACATAACAAAAGAGAACAATAGAGTTCATTCTGTAACAATAGAATAAGGGGGCAATGGCTCTCTATTAAATAAAAGAAAATAACAAAAGAAAAGGCCCGCTATCCAGTTTCAGCCATCTGTCCGTCCATCACACTTCGTGTCCAGTCCATAACTAAGCCTTTCATCATGGGATTTGAAATAACTTGGCACAAATGTTCACCATAATAAGACGATGTTTCATGCGCAACACCCAAGCCTCTACCTCCAAGGTCAAGGTAACACTTTGGTGAAAGCTTAACATGGTTTTTTATAAGGTCTGTTTTGCGTCTGGTCCACAACTTTTCCATTTATCAAAGGATTTTGAAATTAGTTTGCACAAATGTTCACCATAATAAGACGATGTGTCATGTGCAACACCAATGTTTATTGCATGTGCAGATCTAGCATTTATCAAGATTTTGCACTGAAAGTCCAGATCAATACCTCAAACTTTTGTAATAGTACAATTGTGTGCTTCATCTAAAACTTCCCTTAGGCAGGGGACGTTGGTATCTCTGTTAAAAATTCTTGTCTTACACAAGTGTTGGAGTGATTTAGAATAAAGATTAGTTGGACAGAATCAAAATTTATCAGTCATCTCTCATTCTGGCAATTTTAGAATGTCTGTTTCTGAATGTATCTAATAGTTTGAACATAATTGGTTTCTTTTGACAGTCATGTTATACAGTAAGATTAAGCAACATTGTTAGTATGTTTTGTAAGATTTTGTTTTTTAAGTCCCAGTTTCACTGACGAAGATAAAATATACTAAAATAATAGAATTTACAGATGTTTTATAACAATGTTTTTAACAAAATTTCCCATTATTCTAATGGCTAAATACAATCCTTTATCAACAAATTTGCAGGAAACACCAGTAGTTTCACTAACCAGGTGATACATCAGGTTAATGCAAATTTGCTGTAGTCAGATAGGTAGTCATTAGACTAGGTAGATCTAGCAAGCTCGTCTGTTTTCGAAGGAAATAGTCTAGCTATTATGGTCACTGAGTCGTCAGTGGCGGCGTTGTGTAAAAACTTTAATGTAGCTGATTACTCATAAACCAGTAGGCTTAAGAGTTTTGATATTTGGTGTGTAGCATTGTCTAGTGGACCTCTACCAAGTTTGCTTAAAACCATCACCCAGTGTCAATATTGACTCAACCCTGGGGCTAATATAAAGTATATTGGAAAAACTTTGAAATTTTTTTCTCTAAGACCACTTGACACAGAGCTTTGTAATTTGATGTGAGGCATCCTCCAGTAGTCCTCTACCACGTTTATTATGCTACCCAAACAGAGAACATTTAGTCGCCACCTTGTCCGTCTGTCCATCCGTCCTTTCGTCCGTCTGTTCGTCCGTTGTGCTTGTCCGGAGCAGAACTTGAAAACCCTTGGACATAATTTGTTTAAACTGCACACAGTGGTAGAGAACTTTGAGGCTGAGTGCAGTGCCAAAGAACCATAACTCTATTTTGCCCTATTTTTGAATTATCTCCCCTTTTAGAAAAATCTTGTCTGGAGCATAACCTGAAAACTCTTGGACCTAATTTGTTTAAACTGCACACAGTGGTAGAGGGCATTGAGGCGGAGTGCAGTGCCCAAAATTTGCCCACTTTATGACTTTGCCTGTATGTTCTTGCCTTGCACATGTCCCTTTGGCTCCTGCTTTGGGGAGCATATGTCGGTTTTACCGATCGCCTTTTCGTATTATGTCCCTGGGGTCAAATTGAGCCCTAACCCAGGTGTCACTTGGTTTTGCATAGACTTATATAGGGAAAAATTCTGCTGGGAAATCACAAAGAACTAGAACTTAACTTTTTACTTACATAGGATGGGTAGGTACCTCCCTGTCCCCCACCCCTGCATGGTATCATTTTGTTTCCTAATTAATAAACTGCAATGTCATTTTCCACCCAATTTCACAAAAATGTTCCATACATAGCTTTCTATTAAAATTGCTCCTTTGCACGAATTGGCCACCTGAGCTAAAAATAGATTTTCATCCAAATCTGGCTTCAAATGACATCTTCTACAAAACCACTAGACCATTTTTACCCAGACTTAACAGAAATGTTCTTAATGCCATTTTCTAAAATTGCTCAAACTGTTCTGCCGTATTGGACTTAAGGGGTGCAAACGCTAAAAAAAAAAAAAAATTCAAACAATTTTCTCCTTCTTAACTGCAAGGTCATTTCCCACCAGATTTCACAGAAATGTTCTTTGTATAACGCTCAATTAAGATTGCTCAAATGGTTCTGCTTCGTTGCACAAAATGACCAGCAAAGCTAAAATAGATTTTCAGCAATATTTGGCTTTGAGTGACATCTCCTCATAAACAAAAAAGGCTGTTTTCAACCGGACTTAACCAAAATGTTCCTTATACTGCCATTTTCTTAAAAAGCTCAAACTTTAATCCTCTCCATTGCACATAAGGGCTGCAAAAGCTAAATATAGACAAAAAATTCAAACAATCCCTTTGTAAGCTGCAAGGTCATTTCTACCAAATTTTACCAAATTGTTTCTTACATAGCCTTTATCAAAATTGCTCAAATAGTTGGAGCTGAAAATAGATTTTCATCAATATTTGGCTTCAAATGACATCTTGTCACAAACTGCTATGCCTTTTTTTTATCAAACTTTATAGAAATTTTTCTTATATTGGCCTTTGCTAAAATTGCTCAAACAGATTTGCTCTGTTGCATATAAACAGTGCAAGAGCTAAAAATTGGGAAAAAATCAAATTACTTTTCCTCCTCAACCCTAAGGTCTTTTTGTCTTGAATTTCATAAAAATATTCTTATATCTCCCTTCTCTAAATTTGCTTAAACGTTCCACTCCATTGCACATTATAAGGCAGCACCAGAGCTTACAAAAAAATAATATTTGCAATCTATTATCAATATATTATACAAGAGACATTTGGTTTTGAACATCAACGTCTTTTTCCACCTAATTTCACAGGAATGTTCGTTATATATCCACCTATTAAAATTGCTCAAATGGTTCCACTCCACTGCACAAAATGGCAGCCATAGCTAAAAATAGATTTTTGTCAAAATTTTGCTTCAGATGACATCCCCTCTGCTTGTTCAAAATTGCCTCTGCCCTATGGGTTTATTTGTATGAAATAAGGTCTTTGAAAATCTTCAATTAGAAAATGTAATATTGCTTCTGACATTTGCTTAACAGCAGACCCACAGCCAAATTACTGGGTGAGTCATCCAGGGCCATTATGGCCCTCTAGGTTTGTTTGTTGGGGTTTTTTTTTGGATGGGTTGCTCATTCCCGATAAATAAAACAGACGAGTATTGGTGCTGCTCCACAGTGCTCTTGTTTTATCGTAAACATACATGTAACAAATGTCTGTTTTAAATTTAGATGCTTTATATAGATATATAATTATATTATAATAGAATACTTACAGCACATTATATAAATTCTATAAGTAATTTTAGATATATTTTGTATTTGCAAGTGACACTGAATCTTAAAATTCAGTCAGCATTACTTAAGTTGATCAAAGGGATGGATTGAATTTGATAATGAATATACAGTTAATATTAATATACAGTTAAAATTTTGTCTGTGTACTGGTTATGCTGTAGTTAAAGTACTGAAGAAAAGCCTAAAGAGGTCTAGTATGTTAGTTTGAAAATATCCTTTTGTAAAAATATCCTTGTGCAATATTCTCTTAAGACTTGTATATTCTTTTCTTTGTGGGGGGGGGGGGGGGGGGTTGAGCGGGTCGCGTGGGGAAGAGAGAAGTACGGGTGAAAAGGTGTTGAAATAATTTTGGTTGAGAGTTTGTCTTTATTTATGGATTTAGTGTGTTTTTTTTATCTTTGGATTAGTAATGCAGAGTATTTTTTATTTTCTGCTAGCCTTTTCGTATTTGAGCCTGGTATTTATCTCAATTTGATATTTTCACAATCTGCTGTTTAATATTGAGTATAAAGTTCAGATCTGAGATGCAGTGTCTAAATGTTGTGTCATGTTTATGTGGAAAAGATCATTTTTATTTCACTGTTACAGAATGTGTTGTCCATTACTCAATGTTTGTTAAATTAAGACTGATATTACTTTAGTCTGCAAAATAATATTTCAAAAGTGTAGACCTTTTGAGGTTATGGTAACAGAAAATGCAGGCCCTGGTCAAATTCTGTATTCCTTTTGAATCCTTATAGTTCCACCCAGCCTGTGGTCTTGAAAAGTTGGTATGCTTGACCAGAATTTTAGAAGCAGGGCCATGAACTTACTTTGTTCTTGATGGTTTTCATGTACCTCAGGTATTATTTTCAGAGGACTTATTGAGAATGAAAGAAGAAAGGAGCTTTTAATATTTAGTTTGAGAGATTATTTTTGGTAGTGAATTAAGTGTATTTAATGAATAAAGTTTTATGGTAGGAGAGAAACTTTTCTCACTATATCAAAACATTATAAAAGTGAGAATAAAGATTTGTAATACAAGTATATTCAATTTGGTGATGTCATTTTTTTTCTTTTTTTTGATAGGGGGTGGGGGGGGGGGGATGGAGGGGGCGGGGTTGGGGAATGTTCCAAGCTAAGAACAGAATAACTTACTGTAACTCTTGCAAGTTTCAAAAATGAAATCAAAAATTAAGACTAACTAGAAACAAGGTATGCTGATGCTGTAACTTTTTATAATTAACTCCCATGAACTGCTGTATCCCCCATTGGTGCTATAATTATGTTTTATACATGATACAGTGAAAATTGACTTTACTTACCACTGCTAGGTGATAAGTACAAGTTGGTTTGACTGTAAATAGTAAAATATTACCATTGACAGAATTCAGTTGTGTCGGTTTTTTTTGTTTTTTAATTCTTTCAATAGAACTTACAGTTTTTACTGGGAATAGCATGAAATTTGCATTTGATGCATGTTTCAAATTGGCATCTTGGTTTACAGGGTGGTGTCTTAATTGATTCAGTTGTTCTTGACAATTCTTTTCACCGATAAAATAAACATTTTAAATGGTAACTGTCAGTCACTTGGTAATATTTTACAGAATTCTGTGTTGCTGAAGGTCTTAGCCTGTTAATTTTACATGTACTTAGAAAGGAAACTAAACATTGATATGATTTTTTTGTTCTACAGTATAAGAAAAACATGTCCATTTTTTCTGTGTCCATGCAGTGTGTGATAAATTTTCAGTGACTTAGACAATCAGGTTGTTACTTAGAATTCAGTAACTTAAATATTGCTAGATTTGTGTAAAAGTAAATTTGATTTAAACCAGATAATAGTAAACTGCACATGTGGCCAAGGGTTCAAGGTCACATTTATAAACCACTGTAATCTCTCATTGATGAATGATAATATTAGCAGGTACCAACTTGCATTCTGTTATTTCCTAACATGAAAATGCAGATATTTACAAGCTGTTTGTATAAACACATATGTAAATTATCTGGTGTTTACAGCGATTCTACGTAGCGACTTCCCGCCAACTTAAGAGACTTGAATCAGTCAGTAGATCTCCAATTTACTCTCACTTCGGAGAGACGGTTACTGGGGTGACGACTGTACGAGCTTACAGACAGCAGGAACGGTTTATAGAGACTTCAGAGAAGAAAGTTGATGATAACTTGGAGTGTCATTACCCGACCATCATATCTAACAGGTACACCATGCTTTCTTGTCATGGATTTAAGTACTGTCTGACTTTATTATTAATTTAACTGTCTGAAATACAGTATCAATGAAAGATGGTCCTTCTAAATATAATAGGTTATTAAGATACCTTAACCAAATGATTTAAGCCGGAAAAAAATCCAAAGTTGAAAGTGCACAAAATTAAAGAATCACATAGCAGTTTTTGCATTTATCCCTTGAATGCAAAAGCCATTAAAACTTTGTCAGCTGGATTTTTTTTTTCTTTCCTGCAGACACTAATTGAAATATAATACTTCAAAGTGGCTTGGCAAAAAAAAACCCACCCTGTGACCTGCACTGGCCAGAAAAAGTTAATGCTCATCTTTTGAGTGAATGACATAAGTACTAGAACTTGTAGAAGTAAGTTGTCAGTGTATTTAAAGATTGATCTCAATTATACTTTCAGATGGTTAGCCATTCGTCTCGAGTTTGTTGGCAACTGTATTCTGTTCTTTGCTGCACTGTTTGCAGTGATTGCACGAGATTCCCTGTCCCCTGGTATAGTGGGTCTCTCAATCACATACGCACTAAATGTGAGTATATATAAGGTTGATTTGAACATCAAGTTTTGGCATCTTACATTAATTTTAGATGAATTATGTTTTAAAGACTGAACTATACGCTGTTATATGCTGAATTTTTATCACAGTACATTCTTGCTATAAGTGCCAGTACTGAATACAGGTTGGAAATTTTGTTTGTTGACATTCTTATGAGGATGTAGCAAAAATGATTGTCGAGTGTAAAAGGCATCTTTCATCACATGTAGTCAATGATTATTCACACTGAATTGTTACTGTTTCTTTTATTATATTTTATTTCAGGTTACTCAAACATTAAACTGGATGGTTAGAATGACTACGGAGCTGGAGACAAACATAGTAGCCGTGGAGAGAGTGAAGGAGTACTCGGAAACACCCACTGAGGTATATACTATATTGAATCTTATTAACAAATGGTATGGTACAGAAAATCTCATTCATTAAAACACTGTAGGTTTGTCATGGGTAACTGAACAAAAACTGGTTTGTAATTCGAACTCTACAGTTCCTGAATAGAAAAAGCCTTTGAGAGATAATATAACTTAAGTTGAAACCTGATTGAGATTAAAAGTTTGATCAATATGTTTATGTTGATAATTTATTGGGAACCATTTGGCCTAGGTCTCCCTAGCATTTAAATGTTGCTGAAGATTGTTAGCCAACAGAACTTAAATTCTTCTTAAAGTTGTAATGAACAACTTGTTTTTTTATACAAGTACATATATAATGTATATTTTATAGTACAGGTGATACTGAGATATCATTTTGTATCTCAAAAGACAAGATCTGGTTAAATATTTTATTGATTGAAATTGCAGAGTTATGTAAGTTCTTTTTTGTCAGTAACTGTCCAGACAAAGTACAAAGGTTTAAAGTATTACATATACAAACTTTCTGCAAATACATTATGTAGTTACTATTATACTGTCTAAATGCAACCCATTGAAACAGATTAAAATGAAACTACAGTGAACCACCAAAACATTCTATGTTCACTGAGGTATGTGTTACTAGAATTGTGTATCAACTGTGCTACATTTGTAAAATTTCAGGCTGCCTGGGTAGTTGAAGACAAGCGCCCAGAGGAGTCCTGGCCAGAGAAAGGGCTTGTGAAGTTTGAGGATTACGGTACCCGGTACAGAGAGGGGTTGGATCTTGTAATTAAAGGAATAAACTGTACTGTTCATCCCGGTGAAAAGGTATGTTAAATTAATTGTTGCTGATGATGCAATGTGAAATTCAATGGTTCATCAAAGCAGTAAAGTTTTGCTATTAAGACTGCGAAATTTTATTTTTCTCATCTGCCATCTGATTTAATCATGATGAAAGTGAAGAGTAGCTCTGGTAAAAGAATTAAAATCTATTTCCTGTTTTTATGGTTTCGTGTAAAATAGTACATGATTTATTTCAGGTTGGTATAGTTGGACGCACAGGTGCTGGGAAATCATCCTTAACACTAGCATTGTTTCGTATCATTGAGCCGGCTCAGGGAAAGATAGTCATTGATGGAGTAGATATTGGCCAGATTGGTCTTCATGATCTCCGTAGCAAACTTACTATTATACCGCAGGTAGGTCAATACATATAGAATAAATCGTATAGTCCTGGCGCATCAAGAACAACAGTTACTGTGAAAGGATGATAAGAAAATAAAGGATTTTTTTCTGAATTGGCAAAAGTTACATTATGCTGGTAGATTGTCTGTTATTCATATGACTCTTGTGCATGGGTTTTTCTTGCTAGACTGTTGAAAATTTCCCCACGTTTGTTTCTGTTATTCATTTAGAAAATGGTTAATGTGGGACACTATTTCAAAAAATGTTCTAAGATTAAATGATAGAACTATTCATAATACATATAAAAGATTTGAATGAACTAAATGTATTTGAAGTAAAAAAAACCAGATCATTTTTGCATTTCTAAATGAATGTATACAGTATAGAACAGTCTATAAACATGGATGTTATTGTTTCAGGAGCCGGTATTATTCTCTGGTTCACTGAGGATGAACCTTGACCCGTTTGACTGTCACACTGACGATGCAGTGTGGACGGCTTTAGAACACGCTCATCTTAAAGCCTTTGTGTCAAGCCTACCTGCAAAGCTAGAGTTTGAATGTACAGAAGGAGGAGAAAATCTCAGGTAACAAATGTTTTATATCAATATTTGTGATGTTAACTTCAGGCAGTATTTGCTGTCTTTTATTACAGAAAAAAATGCCTGTTTTTGTTCAAAATGTTGCACATAAAAGCTGTTCTTTAAAGACAGTTTTTAAATGATGCAAGTCATCAGGAGCAGAAAAGTCTAAAATTTAGAGCAAATACTGTTCACTGTAAAAACTGAGCATTTCACAGGAATGCACATCATGAAAGGATCATAAAGTCTTTCTACGCAAGATGTTTGACTGAAGTACGTCATAGTGTTTTTGTACTTAGTAGTAAAAGTGCATTTCCAAACATGATTTCTTGAATCAAATACTTGCCTCCTATGAATTGATGGCCTTTTTAAAAAAATCGGACATTACAGAAGAATATTTCCCATCCCCTTGTTTTCAGTGTTGGACAGAGACAGTTGGTATGTTTAGCAAGAGCATTGTTACGGAAGACTAAGATACTGATTCTCGACGAGGCCACTGCTGCCGTCGACCTTGAGACAGATGACCTTATACAACATACTATACGCACAGAGTTTGCTGATGCAACTGTACTTACTATAGCTCATAGGCTTAATACTATCATGGATTACACAAGGTAAGGAAATATGTTTTACCAGTTAAACTCTTGTGCTGTGTGATATTGTGTGAAAAAGAGATTAAATATAGTGAATGAAAATATAAAAATATCTAATCTGAAAAAGGCCATAAAAAGAGTAAACTGTTAATTAACCAAAGTTAAGAAACTGTATGATGGTGAGAGTATGGGAGATATAGAAAAATAAAATCAGAAAGACTATGTTTTTAAATGCATTGTGAGAAATGTGTTAGGTTTAATTTTAGATGTTTTCCCCAAATTAGAAAATAAATATTAGATTTTTAAGAGAAGTAAACAGTTTCTGTTACACTTTATCAATTTTATAACAAAATTTTAACTTTGTTTACAGGGTGATGGTGCTTGATCAGGGCAAGATACGAGAGTTTCAGAATCCTCAAGAACTTTTGCAGAACAAAGATAGTGTATTCTACAGTATGGCCTCAGATGCAGGACTTGTCTGAGGGATATGGGTGCTTCATTACAGTTTAACTGAATTTAGAACAAGTGTCTAACTGTAGAGCAAAGAACTGAAGAGGAAATGTTATGTATATTGCTTTGTGAAAGTCATACCCAATAGATTGTCACATTTTGAAAACTGTCATCATGTGATTTCATCGGTGCTGTTATGTTTTTATGGATTTAGAAGTGAAAATATATCATGTTAGGAAAGACCAAGAGCAAAATGTTGAGAATTTCATGTAAGAGTTAGTGATATCCAGTTTAGTGAGATGAGTATCCAAATACCATCCAAATATTAAAGGACAGTAGAAATTGAACTCTAAGAAGGTTATATTAATTTTGTATATAAAGTGTCAAATCCTGTAGAAGTTTTTAAAGATATATTTTCATGGTGAAAATTTTTGGACAGGCAGAAGAGTGCCAGTACAGAGGTATTACATAAGATTTTGCCAATGCCTAAAATGTTGGAGTTTGTTTTGAGTCCGGATTTTTTAAAGTATGTCTGAAGAGCACAAGTATTTCTTTTTTCTATGCTTTCAGTATTGTCACAAATACTTTTCTTGTTGTTTTATTGTTTTTAAGTTCTTTACTGAGTATTGGTTTTTCTTCAGTTAAATGCTTTTGTTTTGTTTTGTTTTTCTTTATTTTCAGTTTGTTGCTGACAGATATACATGTATTTGATACTTTGAATTTTTATGTGTTTTACTCTTTGCTGTGGCAAATTTTTTTTTAACTGTTTGACCAAACAGTTGGTCTAAATTTTGTTGTTTTGTTTTTTTTGGGGTTTTTTTTGTTTAATGTTTAGTAAACCAGTTAAAAATATTGGTCTATAGATTTACATTTCTGTCTTAAATATAAAAACACAAAGCAAAACTTTTATTAAAATTTATTCAATTTTAACAGTAGATATTTAATTAAAACATTATTTTATTTTATTAAATTCATGACTGACTGTAACAGATGACTCAATAGTCTTGGGGAATAACCCATGACCATTTTATCTCTCTCTAACATCAACGTTTATTTGTGACAAAAAATCATGTGTTTTTTAGAAGAAATTCTTGTTGATACAAGTTTTTGTATGACAAATTGACCGAGTATTTTGAGATTATTTACAATGCTAGAGACATAAGATTGTCTTTTCTTTCAACACCAGACATTTGCTTTTCATTTTACTTTAATTTTCATTCAAGTGATTCGAGTTTGTATGTTATGTGTTATGTTCAGGCAAAAACAATATCATTCCTAAGACTGTTTTCTCTTTTCAAGCCCACTGACATGTATTGCACAGCATTATTCATTTGGTATAGATATATATTTGGTTACTTTGTTATCAGGTCAGCTATGTTTTAAATTATTGAAAGTTAAGGAGAGCAGTTATTACTGTTTCCTATATTGTTTGTAAGTATCACAGTCTGAGTGTATTTTATCTTTTTATTTTATTTTTTTACCTATGTGGCCTTGCTGTCATGTTAATTTTGCTGCATACATGTAGAAGTATTTAAAAATTCTACATCAGCACTAAATTACTTGTGATCAAGTTTGACGAAAAACTATCTCAATCTTAATTCGATCATTGAACAGAATAGAACTGTAATTATAGTTGTAGCAATAATTTTAGACTGCTTTGCTTCTTGTTTAAAGTGCACTAGTGCTTAGTTGGTTAGAAAATATATGTATGCTATAGGGTAGCAGGGTATGGTTAAGAGTAGATGAATTAAAATGTTGAAAGTTTGATAAAAACACAATTTTTGTGACTTTGATGTATATAACTCACTATCGTAACCTTCCAATATCATTTATTGGAGGTTTTACAGATATAACTATGTATGTTGATTCTTATGATTGTGTTTACATGCTATAGGATTTTAAAGGGTCATAACCTATAATATACTGTATATGTACATTATATTTGGCACACTGTGAAATGAAATTAAAATGATTGATACTTCCAGTATTAAGAGGTCTTAAAGACACTAAGAAGGTGTTCATTTGTGAGAAATTGCTATCCTGCCAACCTGGGAGTAGCTCAGTGGGCACAACATCAGATTGTCAAACTAGGGGTTTTGGGTTCAAACCATACCAGGGCTGACTAAACTTCTCTGTGATAATTGATCTCGGACAGTGTGTCAATAGGTCATTTGTCCCTCTCCTCTGATTCAAGTGAGGAAGCAGTCAATAGCTTGCGGAGAGATTGGTTAGTAAACTGATTGGATACCCAGGAACACTTGTTCAGTGGACTGACCACTGGGATATGACCAGAAACACAGTGGACTGACCACTGGGATATGACCAGAAACAAACAAAACAAAGATAAATTGCTATCCACTTGACTTACCTTTTGACTTAAGGCAGTGATGTGCTTTTATATTCTCATAAGTACTGAAAGGAATAGAATGCTGTAAATTTTAGGGTATGCCCCTTTATGTAGAGGTTTTGCTGTTGTACTGTTCTTTTACAAAGTATGTTTAATTGTAGGACTGTTTGACAGATTTTGTTTTCTTTTTGAAACTATGACTTTGAGCTATGAGTTAGTGAAATCCATGAACAGAGCAGTATTTTGGAGGTATAGCAAAACCCGGTGAGCCGTACTTGGTACAAATTACGGAGAATTTGCACAAAGTAAAAACTGTTTTAAAGCAAATCATTAAGTCTGCTGATGACATATATAGGGGGAAAAAAACTTAAGGTGATTTAGGAAAAAATTATATTGGTCAATACGTATATTTTCCATTGAAGAAAAAATATGAGAAGAGTTACCTCAGATAAAGGTCCAATTGTTAAGTTCTTGATGCAGAGACCACAGGTTCCATGCCCCTCAGTAGAAGTTTACTTTCATTTCTGTATGCCAGTATGTTATAATCATTTCTAACTTTTCTGAATATTTTCTTTATTTTACCATTAATTCCTTTATTCATTTATTGATTCTAGAAATTTCCATTTTTTACAAAAGCTCAGTATATATGGTTCTAATTCACCAACAGTTTCATGATTGTGTAAGTAGCTTATATTGTCTGTCTGATATGAGATTTGCAGACCTTTAAGGGGTTGTGAATGAGACAGTAAATATATATGGGTAGTGTTGTGAGATCATCAACAATGTGGTCAAATATAACATTTTCAAGTTTTTTTAACTTTCAGTTAATAGACTGTTTGAAATAACTTTTGAATACTTCTTATCACTCTGACTGAGGGCACACTAATATTGGAAATAACAATGCAGATGTAACATTTTTATTAATCATTTTCACATCATGGACGACTTGAATGTCACACCACTTATTATGTAACATGTGATATAGTTGCAAGGTTCTGTGTGATGCATACCTATGTTCTGTAACCTTCAAAGAAAGGCATTTTTCAAAGACAGCTCTTATAGAAAGGAGAAACCAACGTGTGTTTGCATAAATCATTAATTAGTTTATGATGTCAACTTTGACGTCATTTTCTCAGTGATGTCAAATTGACCAGATTGTTGATTTTATCACGTCGTGACACATATGCTATTTTTAGAACTTCATAATTATGCATGTAATATCAAAGCTTTATTTTGGATGTTGTCTTATAAAAGTTGCTTTTGTACATATCATGTTAAAATCATTTAGCATAGTTTAAGATAAAAAAGAAACCATACTTTTGGAAAAATACAGTCCACTCTCGATATCTCGTATTCGGACAGACCAAGTAGATTTCTTTGACTTAGCTGGAATTCAACATGTCCGGAGCTGGTTTACCTAACAAAGTTTTGTGTCAGTTATACGTTTATCATCTCGTACGAAGCAGCAACGCTCATGAAATGTGATTCAAGTGATTAAAAAGCATTCCTACGACAGTCAAATTCAAGTTTGGAATGTAGAGCACAACCCTGCATATATTCTACCAATTTGAAGTTTACAGGAAGTAAAACTGCATTTCTTATTTGACTTAAGTACACGATGTATTCCAATGACTTACCGTTGTTTTAAATCAGCTCGTTTTCTCTTCAAGGGTAGGCATATCTTATACCTCCTTCCAATGTGGGCGTTTAAAACTTATGTTTGATATTTTGTTCAAAAGAACGTGATGCGGAACAGGTAAAATCAAACATGTACACATGCTATAAATAGAGAGATAGAGGATAACGACAAATACATAAAAAACTTATAATGAAATTTACATAACATTTTTCAATGCACACACATAAAATATTTGTAGCTTATATAGAAACATGAAAAACACATTTCAAAACTGATTTTTTATTCACTGAAATTAATTGAAATTAAGAATTCATCATGCGGATAATTTACTGGCTTAGTGACTAAGTCACAAAAGTGCAATTTCAATCGAGTCCGGTGAATTTTCTCCATGATAATTAATCTCAGGCAATGCATCTATGGGTCATTTGCCCCTCACCTCTGAAGCAAGTGAGGAAGTAGTCGGTCACTAACACTGGTTAGGTGGACTGGCCGTCGGGATCTGACCTCAGCTGTTGAAACTGGCATTAATCCCCAATAAAACTAAAACCAAACCTCTGCCAAGACTGTTCAAATTATGCACCTCAGTCACTCTTAGCCCTGCCAGAGGGATCAAGTTTTACATAGAAATGACTTGGAAACTCTTAAAGATTCTTCTTGTCTGATACCACAAGGCCCAGAGTTCTGAAAATTTGCATGAAGCATAGCTGAGTGGACCCTTACAAAGATCATTATTGGTTTCACCCTGGGGGTAAGATGATTAATATAGAATCATATAAACAAATTGTAAATATAAAAATCTGACCTTGAACATTTTAGCTGAGATTCTGAAATTTGGTGTATAGCAGTATCTGGTAAACATTGACCAAGCTTGTGGTCATTTTAGTCACAACACCTGGGCACAGAGGAAAACTTAAAAAGTCAAAACCAGTTGTAAAACTTTGATATTTGGCATACTGCATTCTTTAGTTCTTTTATTTTGATAATAAATCCATAACACTATATCCTATGATGAATATTTTTCTAAAATTTACAGACAGACCCTTTAAAAATCTTCTTGCCTGACACAATAGGGCTGAGACTTCTGAACTTTTTATGTAGCATTGACTACTTTTTTATTTGGCATGCAGAATCATCTGTTCATTTGAGCAGTTATACTCAAGTAAGTGAATTTGGGCCATCAATGATAATGGCCCTCTTGTTGTTTTATACATAACCAATGCATTAATGGATTTGCAGATGTTGTTTTTATGCTTTGGTGGAAAGGGTCATTTCAAAATTCAGCTATAAATGTTAGGACTCCAAGCTGGCACAGTCAACTAACGCTTTTATTTGTTTGAAATTCTGAATGAAAAATGTGGGTGGGGGATAAAATATGTTCTATTAAAGCATGCTTGTTTTTAGTAGATAAGATTTAAAGCTGTAGGACTGAGCGTGCAGATTGTTCACATACACGAGAAGAGTGGTGTTAATATTTTATACCATAGTAAGAAAAATAATGACATCTTTTCATCTGTGCAATAAAACTTCATATTTTTGGTAAAGATAGTCATGAATGGTAACTAGTCATTTGTCATGCATATTCACTAGGGCCGTCATTGAAAATCACGATATTGATATATCATCGGATTTCAGCAGTCAATCCAACATTGGTTCACAATTTAGGATATTGTTACAATCTAGAATGTCACAAAGCAATAATTTAAATGCTAATTCTTAATATCTCTGCATAATGTTTTCCACAGAAATTCCTCCTTAACTAATAGGAAGGAGGCTTCTATTATTGTTTACATCCTTTATGTGTATGTCACAATGCCAAGGTAAGAGCAGAATGAACCTATTTTTTAAAAAACCCACTGGCGAGAAATACATGAAGTATATACATGACAACATAAAAATATTCATATAAACAACATCCAACATCATAATGACAGTATTAATCAAACATTTTAATATATTAACTATTTGACTCGATATATCAATGTATCATTGATATTTGCCTTTCGATATATCGATATAAAATTTTCTGTCAGTGACAACCCTAAATTAACATATCATTTATATTCAAATTAAAATTTATTTGATTCATTTATAGTTGTTAGGACAGAAACCAGTGCAGTATCTTTTAGAAAATCATAAAAGTTTGAAAATTTGTTGATAATCTGCATTGACTGTCCATTACATTGGATGATAGCTTTTTAAAGGGGCTGATCCTGACACATACATTTTTACTGCAGTCTTTACAATGTATAGGATGTAAGTAACTTGAAAAGAATATGCATTGAAAAAGGTATTTTTTTACTCATTCAAATTAGAAACCATTTTAGAAATTGCCATTCACTGAAGAATTTTTGCATCAACTCCAGTTTTCTTAGGTACATAGAAATTACTGGTAACCAGCATGTTTACATAAAATCAGTTTTAAATATAAAAAAAGTGGAAATTGTTGTAATTATTTAATTCTCAAATAAGACCAAAACTGCTGCAGAAAAAAGAATGATTTCAGCCATAAACTACTGTCTTACTTATACAAAAAACACTTAATTGTCAGTCCATTTATGGGGTGCATCTTTTATGTGAATAAATTGAGTGACCACTGTACATTGTATGTTATAGATTACACTCTTGTTACCGATGTCAGTTAGCAGCACTTTATTGCTATTTAGTCTTTTTTTTTACAATATAACCCTTTTCTATGATTTCAATTTTTTTTTTTACAGATTCGTGACACTTTTCTTTTTAAATGCCAGAAGATGGCCTTGTGACAGTATAATATATAATAGGAAATTATTGTACTTAACTTTAAAAAAAGATAAACTTTACCTGTAGCTAGTTCCCTTGCCAGAAAGGATATTACCGGTACATGTATATATGTTGGTTCGTATGTAAGACCTAAACATGTTTTGAAATCATGTTGTTAGACATCCAGAATTGAAATATGTGTTTGTAATTTTGAACTGGGCGTCTTCATAATCATTCTATACTCCCTTTATAAACCAAAACAGCTTTTATATCAAGTAGTCTACAGCTATATTTTAAGCAAAGTTACAAAGGCAAAAGAAAAGTACTTTTAGAAAAAAAAACACTGGTATTTATAAAAGTAAAATTAAAAAGCTGTTTATATCCAGAATGCTTGGAAAGAATGTTAAAATGTGAAGCTCACAACCTGAATTTTAGAGCTGAAGGCATAAATGCTCTGTCTGCTTTATTATTCAGTGTCAGAACGTTCTTGCTTTCATCCCATAATTTGCCGCTATAGACACTAGTATTGTACAAGAGATTACGTTGATTCATTCACTTTTCATTTATAAGTCTGAGTGCAGAGAGAGGATTATGTACATGTATTCCACAAGTGTCATTGTGAGGGGAAATCTCTTAAACATGATTGTCTCAGACTTTTACATTTGTGTGTATTGCTGAAGATGTTTATATGCATGTAGGATATTCTGTTTTGTTATATCATTTACAAAACATATTTCAGTTTCATGTCAGTATAATTTATTACGCCTTTTAGGTTGTATCTATATTCTAGTTAGTTAAGAGAATTAAAATGGCAGAAAGTGATAGAAGTTTTTGCAGTTTCGGGTAAAGTATGTATTGTTTACACATTGCCTTTTTCACAATGAAACTTTATATTCATTTGATAAGATTTGGCAAAAAAAGATCTGCCTGTTAAGTTTGTTATAATTGTTACAGCAGTGGACCACTCGATTAAGTTTTTTGATTGTCTCTGGAGTACCAGTAGGCTTTATGTTTGGTAAACTATCTCACATGTCTCTGGAGTACCAGTAGGCTTTATGTTTGGTGAACTATCTCACATGTCTCTGGAGTAACAGTAGGCTTTATGTTTGGTAAACTATCTCACATGTCTCTGGAGTACCAGTAGGCTTTATGTTTGGTAAACTATCTCACATGTCTCTGGAGTACCAGTAGGCTTTATGTTTGGTAAACTATCTCACATGTTTCTGGAGTACCAGTAGGCTTTATATTTGGTAAACTATCTCACTTATTGTGTTGCCCTTTCGAAGAAAAGGCGATACATAGGGATCGCTTTGTCCGTCGGTCCGTCACGAAAACTTAATGTTGGCTATAACTTTGCCATTTCTAAACATTATCTTATCAAACTTTCAAATTGTATTGCTTATGACAACAGGGTTGGGTTGATGCCAAAATTTCTAGGTCAAGGTCACATTTGACAGAGTTATGCCCCTTTTTATACATGGATTTTGTCATGAAAACTTAACGTTGGGAATAACTTTGCCATTTCTTAACATTTCAACATCAAACTTTCAAACTATATTGCTTACGACAACAGGGTCGTGATGATGCCAAAATGTGTAGGTCAAGGTCACAATTTACAGAGTTATGCCCCTTTTTGTAATTGGATTTTGTCATGAAAACTTAACATTGGCTATAACTATGCCATTTCGTAATGTTTCTTCATCAAACTTTCCAGTTGTAATGCTTACAATTGTATCACTTAAGACAACACCATTTCTCAAGGGCAGATAACCCTCAAATTTATTTTTGCAATGTTATGCCCCTTTTTCAAGTTAAAATTTCTTGGTTAACCTTTTTCTTTATGTCCATGTCTCAAAAAGTGTCAAGGATATTCCATTCAAACTTGGAATACTTGATCACCAGTGAGACCTCTGCAAAGATTGTTGGTACCCATGTCCCTTGGGTCACAGTTAGCCCCACCCCCAGGGGTCACTTGATTTTGCTTATACTTATAAATAGGAAAAAAACTTCTTAAGCCTAGAAATAAAATATTAACTGACATGAGATGGGTAAGTACTCCCCCCTCAACCTTCCCCTCTGCATGGGGACACCCCCCCCCCCCCCATTTTATTTACCCCCAGACCCATCCACCCTCAACCTGCCCACCCGCCCCAATTTTTTTTTTTTTTTTTTTTTTTTTTTTTTTTTTTTTTTTTTTTTTTTTTTTTTTTAATACATAGGTACTTCACTTCCCATCACACACACACACACACACCCCACTATTGGGGCCCAAATTTTTTTTTTTTTTTTTAAATACATAACTACTTGAGCTAAAAAAAAATTTTCATCTTGTATGACTAGGTACTTGCCCTGCCCCAGTCAATTTTTTTTCACTTGGGCCTCTTGGAGCATGCTGTCTGTGGAAAGGTATTGTTGTACTTTGACTAGCATGCTGTCTTTTCCAGCAGGCTCTTGTTTACCTTTTTAGTTATTCTAACAGAGTATCCAAGGGCGACACAAGTGTTCCACTGAACACCCATCTAGTAATAATTATAGTTGTTCATCTGCAGAAGCTCCGTGTAACACTGAAGTTATATTTCTACTCTGTATTATAAATAATATTTTCCTGAGTTTGGTGTGTATTCTATCACTTATAATTGTATTTTTATATTTGTGTAGTAGCTTCATGATTAGGTGACCTTGACCTGTGTTCAGGCAAATTGTGTAGTCATGTTATATATGATTGCTGTATGGTGATTGTTACAATAAATGATACTGGTAGCTTCGAGCATGTATTGTTGTTTTTGATGTTGACACCTTTCTGTGAGCCTTTGATAAAGCTACAAGCAAACATCAATTATTAATACTTTAAACCTCTCCATTTATGTTCATTCACTTTTTAACATCTTATGGTTACTTTCACTGACTTGGCAGTCACTTTATCTGTATTCTGCTGGATATCTAAAACGGGAATTAGACCAGTAGTGTATATTATTCATTTATCCTGTCAATTATTTCCTATCCAACTCGATAAAGGGGTGCTGTATAAATTTTGCTTTATACTGCATGTGATACGTCACGGACTACTTTTGTGTTTATAGTCAGAAATAAGTGATAAAATTGTTGTTATTACAAACAGAGACTACTTGAATAAAAATGGAATATTATATTGAAACTTTGGAACTATTTTTTCTTTGTTTATCTCGCCCTGGCAGATAACCTTGACATTAGCCTAATTTGAAACACTTTATAGACAGATTTTCAGTATCTGTAGTAAATTATTTCCAAATGCCAGATTTGACAGGATAAATAGAAAATAGGTTAGTATCTTAACTGAGAAAGGTTATCTGGCTTGGCTGCAGAATTTATTGGGTTCGCCTTCGGCTCAAATGATAAATCCATACGCCTTGCCAGATAAACTTTCTCATTTTAAGACACTAACCTATTATTCTCTCTCTCTCTCTCTCTCTCTCTCTCTCTCTATATATATATATATTGATGAATAAACTAAGGTATTAAGTTCAGATGATTAAAAATTTAACCTTGAAGGCCTTTACTCTGCAAGTTTAATTGCAAACATCTGAATTTAATGAAATTTCACTGTTTTGGCACAGATACTTTGGCTCTTATTTTCATGCGACAGAATAAGGAGACGTCATGATGATGTTGCATTGTACTGGTATTTTGAAGAATATACTATAGTTGATGTCCTCTGCTCATAGAATGTCACAAAATATGGTAGGATTATGAATTAATTTCACTAAATACTGACTGAATTTACTGAATACGTTCTGACTGAAAAGTAAATAGTGCAAACTAGGATAATCTAGACTGCACAAAAGTGTAGACTACTACATAAGGATGAAAGTCTACATTGATCACTAAGGTAGGAACAATTCCTGACATGAAAAGAGAGCTTGTGATAATAGTGGTATGGCAGTCACGCTGGACTCATAGGAATGATTGGTATTGCTGAGGTAGAGCTATTCTAAAAATAGAACCACTTCATTGAGAGAAAGACACCTAGAGAAGCTAAAAGCAACTGATTATGGCATGAGTCAGAGTGGTATCTCTCAACTCAAAATGACTTTCATTACGTTCAAAATGAGTCTTAAAAGACAACAGACATATGGAATATATTCTAATATCAAGTTATATTAATCAATGGTCATTATATCTTTTACAGCAATAACATTTTCAAATAAATTTGAGTCGAAAACAATACAAACATAATGAGGCAAATTAACAAAGCGTTTAACACAACAACAGCCAATTAAAGGAGGCTATTTTCAAAAGATTCTTGAGTCAAAAAAAAACACACGACATACCTGAATTATATGGCAGTTAAATTGAAAAAAAAAACAAGCATTAGAGAATGACAAAAATCCATTCTCATTATAAGCTCTTAAACAAGAAATAACTGTAACGAGGACTTATTGATTCAGTTAGCTCGTACAATACTTCATGCATATTGTGCAGACATTCAGTAGTAACTTTATTGTATTCGTGTCCCATCCCTTAATTTGCAACATTCTTCTACCTCCATCTCACAAGTTCTGATCCATCAATCTCTTACAAATCTATCTAAAGAAAGGTATAACTGGTAACAAACATTTACATGTATGCACTTCCTGGTACAAGAAACATTATAATCAGTCATAAACATGATCAAACAAATAATGCCAAAAACAAATTACTATGTACTATGTACACATTCTTTGATCCCAACACTGGAACAAATGATGCAACACGATGAAAACAAGAGCACTGCCTGTGGGTGCCTACACTGAACTGTCTCAGCAGTAGTGGATATTTGAAAATGTCAAAGTATTTGCATGCAGATGAAGAGTAAGCAATGACAATACCTCTACGTTTACTTATAAAACAGCTGAGTTATCAACAATTCTATTAAAATATAATCAGGTTTGTTGCTGATTCGAAGAATCCAGTTTGCACTGTCAAATAATGAACAATTTTACCAAAGTAAACTATATACTGGTAGTATTAAATCTTAGAGATTCACAGAAACTGATAGAAACTGTATATCTTTGTACAACTAATTCAACTTTAAAACAAACTTTTACACACCACAACTTGGTGTATTCCATTATAGAAATTTCATTGATACTGATACAAAATAATGCATTTATAAATTAAAGTCTGAATGTTCAAGGGTTTGAATGTATATACATAATCAATCAAATGTGTCAATTTAAAGACAACAACAACTAAGACTATACAATTAATACATCTCCTACATGCCTGTACTTCATCCACTGTGCAATTACTTGCAAATTTTTCTGTAATATACTATTGTTGCTTAACAGTATAAAAAAAATAAATTAAACAACTGAAATTTGTACATAGTATATATCACAAATAAATAGACAGTTTAACACCAGAACAGTGCCAACAGTACCTTTTTTTAAATTTCAAGATTTTACAAATGTGTGAAGTTCATATGAAAAATTAACAGGTACAAACTGTGTAGTGCAAACAGGAAGATATTGAGAGATTTCTTAAGAAATAGAGAGAGTGGGGGTGGTTAGGAAAGTATATTTAGTGTAAGCAATAAAGGTAGAATCCAAGTGTTTTTTCACATGTACACTGTAATGTACATGAGCAATGGTATACCATTTCAACATGCATGAAAACACATTATGAAAAAATTTAGGATCATTTTGAGATGTCTACTCAGAAGGTACTATTGCACTACTGTACACATATATAAACAAACCTATATGATGTATATTCAGAATGCATGACAGACATCAATTCAATATGTTAGGTAAACATTTGTGACATGATTCAAGCAGGATTTTTAGGACTGTGTTAATGATACTTTGTACATACACTGAGATATGCAGTAAATTTTCACGTTTGTGTAAACTGTAAAATAATAATGCTCCTCGCAGCTGGAGTCAAAATCTATACTTGCTTCAAAAACAAATTTCTACATTACCATAAGCATGGCACAGAAGTAATGGAAAAGATGTGTTGTATGACTTGCGTACTTTGTGCGCATACACATATATTGATATCACACAAAGTATGTACACATAAGCAGCACACTTTGTGCACTGACACTGTACATCTACTGTGTTATCACAAGGAATATGTACATTGTACATTTATTACACATGTAGATGGGTTACCAAGATTGTCCATAAAGTCCAAGCCAAAACTTTCATGAACTTTAGAAATCACTCTGATGTTGAAATATATGCACATAATGGTGTATGTTCACTTCTTGTGTGATCACACAGATAACGTACAGTTGTAACAGCAAGGTGGGTTAATGGGGTCATCCCTAAAGTCCATGCAAAAATCTTCCCTGAACTTCAAATTCAAATGAAATACTGTTCAATGTGCACATCTGTATGTTCACGGTGTATGTTCACGGTGTATGTTCACTGTGTATGTTCACGGTGTATGTTCACTGTGTATGTTCACCATGTATGTTCACCATGTATGTTCACCGTGTATGTTCACGGTGTATGTTCACCTACAGTGTTATCACACAGAACATGTGCATTTGTTATGACACTCGGCATTATGCATGTCTTTTCTGATTCTCATCGATACACAACTGAGCCAGCTACGACTTGTCAACATCTCCCCAACAATCTCCCAAGTGTCAGTCAAAGAGTTGTAACACTCTATAGTGTCATGGTACCTATAATCCAATGAATAACAGCTTTAGCACTATATCACATTACATGTAATATGAAAAACATAAAATATCATTAAAACACATAATGCTTGAAGTGAAAATAGTAATGCGGTGGCTTATTTATATGACTAGTATCTGGTTGAGCCTCAAAGCTCCTCTCTCAGACTGTTATGTTGCCATAACACTCTCTGATAACACATTAACAGATTTAATATATAATGAACAAAACTGTTGCTGCAGACAATTTATGCTATAGCATGTCATACATGACTAAAATGACTGACTAATAAACAGACAAAGGGTCTGTCACTAATAGCATTTAGAATATAACTATTGTATCATAGACTGTTACTCAATATTTCCTTATTACTTTCAAAGAAGAATTTTATCCTTATTTGTACCAAGGAAAAATACAGGAACTCAAGTGATATGCAAAAGACAGTATACCTATCCCATCCCTCCTCTCCCCCACACACATATATCTTGCTCCCAATCACAGCCACACCTGGGCGGTACCTCCTCTCAAGCATCGGGGCTCTCTGCATCCATTCATTTCTCTCAGGGTCATAACATTCTACCTTGTTTGTGTTCTCAGTTGAAGCATGCCAACCTCCTGAAATAAACATTATGGTATGTAACCAGTTTAAAGACTTCTTTGAAACCAGTCTCATAAACCTGAGATCTGATTGGTTAATTTTGAATTGTCTTTATCTCTTAAATTTACTGGATGAAGATCTGAAGCTGGTTCATTAGTTAACAGATGAAAACAAACCCAACAAGTTTTAGAGTAAATAAACTGCAAAACAATTCACACATGTGTGTTCAAAGTAACTTAATAAATGTCAGGTAACATACCTATAACATAGATAAGTCCATCTAGAACACAAGCTGCACTTCCAGAGCGAGGTATCTGCATGTTTGGTCGGTCAACCCACATGTCTGTCCTTGGGTTATAACACTGTACAAGCTCTATACCATCGCCATCTTCCAACACTGCCCCACCTAGAACAATGTATGGAATTATAAAAAGTATATTTAACAAAATGAAAAAAGAAAGAAAACAAATTAGTTCAGAAGCTTCATATATTTGTTTGGATAAACAAGAATTCTATTTTCAACATGGTTCATTGTACATTTCTTCTGGATCTGAAAATTATTCAGTGTATGGTTATACATTAGAATTAAAAGATGAAAAAAATATTCTTTTATAGCATACCCTTACAATCTAACATTTTTTTCTTGACTTTGACAATACAGGTAAACCAGCAAAAGTTAATAGGGAATCTCTTCAATCTATACAGCAGTTGACACCAAAATGCAACACTGCACAATTAAAATCTAATATTGTAATTAGTTCAAAGGAATCTGCTAGTAAGAATTGTATCAATAAACCATGATGTGTATGTTCCAGACTGTTTTTATTTCAACTCAAAAGAATTTAATACAAAGAATGCATTCAACAGAAAGATTAAATTTTTCATTTTGTGACAACATACCTGTGACATACAGATGACCTTTCAAGGCTACTACAGCTGGGCTGGTCAGGGCTATTTCCATAGGTGGTATAAACGACCATGTATTGGACACCGGGTTATATTTCTCCACACTGTCTAGTCGACTGGACCCATCCCAACCTCCTATTGCATAAACATGACCATCCAACATTGCCATTCCTACAGTATAGAATATACTAAATATATAAATCACAATAGAGAATTTTATCCTGTCAATTGTTTCATATCTGACCCGATAAATGGGTGCCATACATGTATAAATTTTGCTACATACATGATACGTCACAGACTACTTTTGTGTTTATAATCAGAAGGAAGTGATAACATTGATGTTATTACAAACAGAGACTACTTGAATAAAAATTTAATATTTCAATATGTAGATCTTACAATATAGTGATTATTTAAGGAAATAAAATTATTGAAACTTTGGAACTATTTTTTTGTGTACATGTACCACTGGTGGATAACCTTGATATTAGCCTAATTTGAAACACTTTAAAGATAGGTTTTCAATATCTTTAGTAAATTATTTCCATATGCCAGATGTGACAGGATAAATAGAATAATAGCTTAGTGTCTTAATATGGGAAAGTTTATCTGGCAAGGCGTAGGAATTTATCGGGTGAGTCTATTATTCTCTATATATGTACAGGTGAGGTATAATGTATAAACAATTAAGCAGCAGGAAAGATAACAGGACTTTGCAAAGAGCCATGTATGTACACCTGAAACCTAATCAAAGGAATCACGATAAAATAAAATTAGCCTGTAAATGAAAACATCCTTCAGTCTTCTGAGTACTTCTTGCTAGGAATGAAAGATGTGATGTTATGAAAATTGCAAAGTATAAAAATCTATAAAAAAATTTGGTCCATTGCTGATCTAAAGGAGCACATTTTAACTGTGGAAGTTTATATCTAAAATCTCTGCATCTGATAGAGGTTATAGACAGGAGCTTTCACATAAACTTATCAATATGCCTGTATCAATGCAATAATGAACAATGGGTCATAACTCGGATAGTAAACTAGTGTTTCATTTAAGGTCTTATATAATCTAATCATGTAAATTTAGTTTATATAAATGAATTTAGTTTTTGTAGAAGATATGTACATTCTGAAATACAAGTAAAATCCTTGGAATGGAAAAACTCCATGGAAAACAGCAATGACCATAACAACATGTATATGCAGAATGCTTGTGACACACAATGCTATACAACTGTTACTGTTCATATCAACCATAATCAACACACTTACCTAGCTCAGATCTAGCCATGTTCATGGGCACCATTTCCATCCAGGTGTCAAGATTCTGGTCAAATCTCCACATACTGCGGCTAGCTGAACCATCAGGGAATTCCCCACCCGCCAGATAAATGTAATCACCTGAGAATAAGAGGAACATCTATGTCATTCTAAATCAAATTTAGACAAGAGACATAAACATGTTTATTTCAATATTTCTGAAAAACAGTTTCAGACTAATATTTTTTACAAGTCGGAATTAAATGTATAAGGTTCAGCATAATTAAGTCAGTTCCTCATTATGTACAGAAGTCTACATGCTAAAAGTTTGTGTCAGAAATACAGCTTTAAAATCTCTTGAAGATGAAGAAGACTAGAACTTAAAATGACCATTACAAGTATCTCACCAGAACAAGCTCTAATTGTGAGGTATGAGCTATATGGTTCTAACATTAAATAAAGATCCTGACAGAATGTTTTCCCTCCATTCTTCAAAATGATTAGATTCTAATCATTTATAAAAAATCAAGAGAAGTTTTTGCTCAATTTCTCAGTCCAGAAACTCCTTTTTTTTTCGCAATAAAACTCATATTTTCTACAAAAAGGCATGAAAGCATTTTAAAGGCCAAATTTCCCTAGCAAATATAAAATATACTAAAGTATATTTACTTATGTCTTATGCTTCTAACAAAGTTCCCATTAAATATTCAAACAGCTGTATATAACTCCATCTCTACAAATCTGCCAGAAGTACCACTGGTTTCACTAAACTGATGATACATCAACTGAATGTAACTTAGCTTCAGTCACACAGACCCTAGGCAGGTCTAAATTTATTACAAACATCAAGAATGTCTTATGCCACTTATAAATGTATATGCTTGCTACAAGAATAGTTGTAACATATAATTATAAATCTGCTTATTTCCGTATAATTTCTTTTTGCAAATGGATCTAGAGCTTAAAACATTTCAAACTGCAGAATAATTTTAAGACTACATTCCCAAACGGAAAAAAAAAACAATCTTACAGCATTTTAGCTGTTTACCTGAAGAGACCATTCCATGTTTACTGATGGCAAAGGGGAGACAAGCAAGTGGTTTCCATCTACAGGAGTCTGGATCAAACATCTCTACACTGCGTAGAACTACCTTGTCATCCTCTCCTCCGACGCATATAATTACCTCCATATAACCTGTTTGAAGAAGCCAAACTTAATTAAACAATTTTTTTTATCCTGTTTTAATTAATGTTTCTCTTTTGTGTACCTCAAGTTTTTGAACAAAGTAAAAAGAACATGTGTTTTAAATTCAATTGGCAAACAGCACTCATTTATGAATATTTTTTTTTGGATAAAAACATTACTAAGAATATCTATCTGTGAGCCTTCTTTCTAAACATTTTAGAAAAACCTTTTTCAAAATTCAAGAGACTGGATATTAACCCTACATGCATGACATGTACATGTATTTCATAGTAACCTCTTTGAGGCTTTAATGTTACACGTATGCAAGCTTGACATGTTGTCTTCTTGTCCCACAGAATGCAACACTCAGGTAAGTACATGTGTATATTTTTCAAAAGTTTTTACACAAAACAAAATTTACCCAAGGATTTCCTAAGCTGTGTGCGTGTGGTCTGTAGTTCTGAATGTCTGTCTCTTAATAACTGATATGTCTTGGCCTCATCAACAAGTGCTCGGCACTTTTCTGACCTACTTATAACTTCCTGTTTTTCCACAACATCAAACAGATAGTATGGACTAATCAACGGCAATCGTACATGTTCAAGAACCTTCTCAAACTCATTTTTACGTTCTTCTATATTGTAATCTAACCATCGGACAGCTGACTGGTACACTTGTTCCTCTGAGTTTATATTTAGCTCTTCATTTTGAAGAAATTCAACTAGTTTATCTTTTGTTAGTTGAAGATATTCCTCCTGCAAACTGACTGATGTGAAATGTTTCAAAATGTATTTCTTAGACTTCTGTTGTAGTTCTAAACAAGCATGAGCCTCCGCAAAACAATGAATACCAATACTGTTTGTTTCGTCCATATTTTGTTCCAAGTACTGGCCACATGCTTCCTTCACAGGTAAAATTTCCAGTAAATTTGCAGCTGAAAGTAGTGCTTGAACATTTTGTCTGTTAATGAGAATTTCTGAAGTGTAGGCATAGTTAATTAACAGCTCCATAATGGAAGCTTCTACATCATTTATCGTCACTGTATCTTGTGTGCTCTCCGCCAGATTACCTGTGAACATGGCATGGAAATAGGGACTGAACGATGCCAGTACAATTTTGTGACATCTGAACTCCTGGCCGCCAGCAGTGAGAGTTATGTCACAGAACTGCTGTGACAGCCGTAGATGATTTAAGCCAGTGAGAACCTGAGCAGCATGTGACACCTCCATGAACTTGTATTCCTCGTCTATCGCTGACGAACCCTGAACACTTGATGTAGAGTCAGCACTGTTTCTTCTCAAACAAAACCCAGCTAAATACCCAGCATCAAAGTTCATAGGGGGTCTAACATGATCCCCACAGGGCCCAATATGGTCCCCTGAAGACATGCTCTTAGTCAAATGTTAACAACTGAACTGAAAAAAAAAAAGAATTTTAATTCAATTAATTTCAAAATAGTGGAGCTTTTGAAACACATAATATGACCTTCTGACTATCTATTTGATTATATTTATATCATCACCTAACTCCAGTATGACCAATGCCCCTTGAAAAGTTAAGCAATGGTCTCCTGGTCTTTTTTCATATTCTTTGGAAAACACTGACACACAGAACCTGGGTTTAAATTCTCATCTGAGAGACAGATACAAAGGATTAATCAAGAAACTTGGGACTGGTCAGGACACCTGGATAACAAGTCTTTTGCATTAACACAAGTCCATGGATCTGCTCCTACAGTCTTGACTTTCAAACATTTGGGTCTCTTAAATGTATTTTTGTTCAGGAAAGTGATTGATTGTGACAAATCAAGCAGGTCTGACTTAAAGATCTTTAAAGGACAATATACAATGGCTTATAAAATAAAAAAAAAAGAAATAATGTCACAAACAAAAGAAACAAGAGGGCCATAATGGCCCTACATCGCTCACCTAAGTCTCATTGCTCATGTTACAAGTATCATTACTGGCTGTTACAGGTGTTCGTTGTTTGCAAATTTGAATAAGTTTGCAAAAGTTTGAAGACTCTGGCTGTAATATTACTAAAAATATTTAGCAGAAAGTTTTATTCCACAGGTACAAGTGAACTTGACCTTTGACCTACAGACCCCAAAAACAATAGGGTTCTTGTAAGTTCTATGAAGTTTGAAGGTTCTGGGTGTAATGGTACTCCAGTTACTGAGCAAAAATAGTTTTCACTCTACAGGGCCCTGTGTCCTTGACATTTGACCTACTGACCCCAAAAATGATAGGGATCTTTTAACAATCATCCTCTGAAGTTTGAAGGCTCAGGGTAAAATGGTACTCCAGTTACTGAGCAGAAACAGTTTTCACTCAAGAGGTCCCTGTGAACTTCACCTTTGACCTATGGACCCTAAAAACAATAGGGTTTGTCTAATACAATTATCCTATAAAGTTTGAAGAATCTGGATGTAATGGTACTAAAGTTACTCTGCAGAAATACTTTTCACTATACAGGTCCCTGTGACCTTGACCAACATACTAGCCCCAAAAACAATATGGGTCAAGCCCTTGGTGTTTCAGAGCAGCAGATTTTTTAAGTTTTCCCTATATAAGTCCTTGTGTAAAATCAAATGACCCCCCCCACCCCCAACGAGTTGGGCCAGTTTTGACCCCAGGGTCATGATTTGAACAAACTTGGTAAAAGTCCACTCGACAATGCTACATACAAAATATCTAAACTCTAAACTTTATGTAAATTAGTGACCCCCGGGGCAGGGCCATTTTAACCAGTGGCTACGATTTGAACAAACTTAGTAGAGGTCCACCAGACAAATATCTAAACTCTAGGCCTTGCGGTTTCTGACATGAAGGTTTTTTTTTTTAAGATTTCCCTATATAACCCTATGTAAAACATGTGACCCCTGGGGGGGAAGCCATTTTTGACCCAGAGGTCATGATTTGAACAAACTTGGTATAGGTCCACTGGACAATGCTGCACACTTGGCCTTTTAGTTTCTGACAAGAAGATTTTTAATTGTTCCCTATATAAATCTATGTAAAATCAACTGTCCCCTGGGGTGGGGTCAGTTTTGACCCCAGGGTCATAATTTGAACAAATTTAATAGAGGTCCACTAGGTGATGCTTCATACCAAATATCTAAGCTCCAGGTTTGAGGTTCCGGGGAAGAAGATTTTAAATATCCAATGTTTAAAAATCTAATTTTAACTCCAGTGAACCAGAAATGCAATTGACCAGAACCATTTGAACAATCTTGGTAGAGCTTCATCCAAGGAACATCCCAGGCAAGTTTCATTATATTTGGCCCATTGGTTTCAGAGGAAATGCCGTTTGAATGAAAAGTTGACGACAAACTGATGAACAGACGACAGACCAAGACTGATCAGAAAAGCTCACCCTGAGCACTTTGTGCTCAGATGAGCTAAAAATGTCACATTACCTAGATGTAAAAAACATTACTGGCACTGAGGGATAATGTGAATGATAAAAAGTTTGACAACTACACAATCTCAGTAATTAAAGGAACAAGGGGAAAACTTAAACAATAAATGACTGTCACATAAAATGTTGGCATTAAGTCATTACTGCATATTCTAACACTGCATCTAAAATATGTGTAATTAGGTAAATGCTTCTGCCATATAGTAAGGGGCACAATTACTGCAATGACATTTTATCTTAATAAGTATGACACTACTTTAGAAAGAAAGCAAATTTGAGAAACAAACCAGCAATATTCTAGAAGGTTTTGAAGGCCCAAACATCTTCAAATACACATATTCTAATACAGGAAAAATCTATTACTGTTTTAAATTGCTAGAACCAAAACAGTGGTAAAAATTGCACAATTTATTGACTTTTCAACAAAAATGACCTGTATCTAGTGAGCAAAATGATTTTTTTGTCCATCCATGTGAATTTCATTTAGTTTTATTCTTTAGTTTTGAAGTAATTGTTGAGTGAACTTTGTGATAAGAATCCTGTCACACATTTGTCCATTATTTTGGTCATTTGAATGTTTGACATAAGTGGAAATTCTGTCAACACAAAATGAGCTTTATATTTGTCAGATAAAGCATACCATTACACAAGTCTACCAGTGTAAACCATACCATTTTGCAATGAAACATACCAAAGTTCTTTATAGTGGATATTGTGTATTGATAATGTGTTAATCACATTTCAGCATACAGAGGATGTATGTGTTTGCATCCTAACTGACTGGCAATAATGAATTATAGAATATTTACTTGGGTTTCTATCATAAGCAGTACACTCTGTATCATAAAATGGAATGCTTAGTCTCTGTTTGTTTAAAACATTGTACACTTAATCCAACATTTGATATCATAGTCATTCAATATCATAGTTATTCAATGTGTCATATAAATTTTTCTAAAATATCTGGAGTTTCAATCATCAAAACCACATACAGGGTGCTGTGAAACAAAGTACAGGATTTAAAAACACAGGCACTATACTCTTTTAATTAAGACTTGCTGGAATACAGCATTTCTCATTACAAGATAGGCTAGCACAGTAGCAGTTGTCAAGTAGTTAAAGAACTGGCTTCCTTAACTGGAGGTTGCACAAGGGGTGAGATTCCCACTCATCTTCCACTTATATCATATTTTTTAAATGTTCCTGACACGCGCCTGCCTAGTATAGTCAGTACTGACTTTTGGCAGTACTAGTTGAAGTTGAAAGTAAGCACAGCTTGAATCAAGGAAGCAGAAGGCTTAAGTAGACATCAAAAACTGATACAATGTGTAAGCTGTAAGAACTTTTACCTAGCAGAAGTGAAATAAACAAGTTTAAACAAACAAGGCAGTGAGCTTTATCTAAACTATTAATGGTGAACTTGGCACGAACATATCACTGATATTTAAACCTAACATTTGCTGGTATTTGGATTATAAGGGATATAAAATCCGATATATTAATGCACATATTTACCAAAACACATAATGTCCTCTAGAATAAATGATATTCAAAGAATACAATAATTTAAGGTAGAATATACATTACTTTTCAGTAAGAAAAGCAAACATTAATTCAAGTTTTCAGGAAAGAATTGTTTGTCCGAAACCATGTTTCGTCCGAAAAGTAACTATGCATTATATCACTAAAATCATAAATAGATTGTTTTTATTATTTTAAATAAGTATAATCTAAGGCGATTTATATGATATTAAAATTTCAGCTATGTACGTGAATTTTATGAAACATAAAACGAGATAAAACGAATGATTGAAAAAGAAACAATACTAATATATCCGGAAATCTAAGTGGCAACTAATAGACTATGCACGGTCTCCGGTAATTACAAGACAAAACGTGTAGAAAAGCCGTCTCGATGATATCCCTTTTTTTATTAATTTTATTTATTTGACTTGAAACAGAAATGTTGATAATGTTGGAAATTTCATCATGAATTCGTTATCTACGTTGAGAATCACAAGAACTTCTGTGAGTGATCGGTCTGCTGTAACTTCTTCCATATTAAGATCTACTTTTCATCGCTTGATCTCAGAAACCCGTTGCCTTTCACACACACACACACACACACACACACGCACACACACACACACACGCACACACACACACAAGCAGGCGCATTTCCATAGCAAGTACTTGATTCATTTAGGAGCCCATAGCTATCGGTCGGAAATTCTCGCTTACTCGAACTTATGTCCATGTTCTTTCATTATAAAAGATCAAAATGCATGAGGAAAGATTATCAAATACATAATTTGTCATGTGTCTGTATAAAGCTGACTTTGTTAATGAATGAGCGGAACAACAAGACCAGTATTAGTATGCCGCTTAAAAGTAAGCATTAGAACTGTAGCTGTATGTTGTCAGTTTTATGAATTCTACATCAAATCTTGAAGATTATGAAGAACTAAGACTTTTGTTGAAAGTTGCCACGATTGAAGCGGTATGACAACGCGGGTTTGTTTATATTCATTAGACATCTGACCGATGTCAATCATATTTCTATACTGCTTTTTGAAAGAGAACTTTTCAGTAAATCTTTTAACAATGATAGTGACGGAGTTTCTTGTATTTTCATATTATGTTTAAGCATTTAAACAATAGCAAATTTTATGTTACTCATTTGCTTGTAACCTTGAAACTCTCTAGCATGTGTTTTACCTTAAAAGGAACAAGCAAACATTTATTAGATATAAAACAGTAAATATAGATTGACCATGCACTTTCGAGGGACTACAGATCTGATCCTGGCACTGATTACTCAAAAATACTTGAGTGTACACATGTACTTAGCGTAATGCTCAAATGATTTTGCTATTTTTCAAGTTATACTTGTCAATGAACATTTAAATTTTTTGTATTTCACGATCAATAAAAACACGTTTTTTTCTTATCAAAAGCAGTATTTTCAAAAATTTGCAATCAAACCATTTTAATCAGTGCATTATGATTTTTTTTCATAAAAAAAGCAAAGTTGCTACAGTCGTGTCCAATGATTTTTAAGTCTGTCCAACTTAAAGGTGAAGTTTGGTCTTTACCTTTATTTAGGTATTAAGGTTTATATGCTTTGTTTTTGTAAATCAGACAGTTCCTCTTTTCTGTAGGCATAATTAAAACAGTTGACAAAATATGTTTTTATATTGTTCGAATATATCTTTAAAAAATTCTGTTGTTAGCCCATCAGAATCAAGCGATTTATTAATTTAATTTTCAAAAAGTGCAGCTTTACATTTATTTTAACTTAAAATTCCTTCACATATTCCTTGTTTTAATTGCATTGTTAACAAAAAGAAAGGAGATACTTATTTCTTTCTTAGGATATTTAACTTCTTCTAGTAATATTTGATCACTTTCAATAATTTCTTGACCATCTATAACTAATTTCAAAATACTCTTGTTTTATCAGCTCGTTTTGTTTTCTAAGTTTTCAAAATACTTTGAGCTTTTTTTTTCATTTCATTCAACATGGATAGCTTTTGATTTTATTAGTAAACCATTTATTTTCCTTTAATAAAAAGTTTCTAATTTATTGTGTTTTATGGATATTCTCATATATTTTCATATCTTATTCTCATCGTCATCGTTATTATTATTATGGTTATTATTACTATTTATAGATTGTTGTGCCTTGCTTAAATCAGCTATTTCTTTAATAACAGTATTGAGTAAACTGTTTCCATTTTTTCTTATGTTTAGAATATTTTATTGCAGTATTTCATGTTGTTTCTTCAATTAGTTCTAATAGTATTTCTGATTGTGCTTCTGTATTTATCATTACTGTTTCATTTATATTTATACTTTCATTTAGGATTATTTTAAAATCTGTGGCTAAAAGAATACTGTTATTTAATCGAAATATCCTGGGCCTCTATTTCAATTTACAAGGTTAACACATGAGTGGTCAGTTATGAAACCCTGCCTAATATTCCATTTAGATATTAAATTACTGGAACAGTTTGTTCAAACAATTCTCCTCTAATATAACCAAACAAATGAATCATAACTATTTGATTTTACAGGAATATACAAGCCAACTCAATATAATATGTTTCGCGCAGCACAATGCTATGACAGTGTCACTTAAGTTATATTAATTAGATAAGATATGCAAGTCAAATTTCAACTCAGTATATTTTGTTTTGTACAGAACAATAATATTACATACAATTACACAGTGTCACAAAAGTTATATGAAATAAGATATGTTATATAAATTAGCATTTCACTTTTACATTTTAATTTTTTGTCTGGCTATTATGGGAAAAAACGATGCAGTATAAAGCAGTAAGCTTTAGACAGGAAAATAAAGTTGTCCTTCGGAAGTGAACTGCGGCTTTCCATAGCCTATATTTGCATATTGTAGTTAAAAATAAACAGCTATTGATAGGGTTTCCTTCCATTTAAAATTGATTAATAATCTATTTATAAACAGGAATTCAGTAGTTTTAAAATGGTTTTCTACAAAATTACGGAGAAGTTTATATGTTACAGAAAAAAAAAAACATTTTTATGCTTCTATACCTCATGAAAACTGAAGAAAAAGAATATGGTTTCAACCGGATTCGACCCAATGACCTTCCGGTCAGTTAAATTCAAAGCAGCAAACTAACCCACTGAACCACAGAGCCTTGTTGTTAAAAATCTTAACGTATCGTTTCTACCCTGTGACTAACGGGATAAATTTTTTACCGATTTAATCGTGTAAAACTTTTTATCCTGTCAATTATTTCATATCCGATCCGATAAAGGGGTGCCGTATAAATTTTGCTTTATACGGCACATGATACGTCACGGACTACTTTTGTGTTATAATCAGAAGGAAGTGATACAATTGTTGTTATTACGAACAGAGACTACCTGAATAAAAACTAATATTTCAATATGTAGATCTTATAATATAGTGATCATTTAAGGAAATAAAATTATTGAAACTTTTTTTTATTTTATTGTTTATTCTCATGCATAGAAACATACACATACATATTTACATAATATATATGTGATCCGATCTGTAACGTGTATTTTTGTAAGTCTCTACATAAGATTTTGTGTAATACAAAGAATAAAACTGGTAAAAATAGAAAAAAAATATGAGAAAGAATCCCGTTAAGAAAAGGACATGTTGGGTGTCGATGTGCTACTATTGAATTGTTATTTTTAAGGCTTTTACTAAAACGATAGTAAAAGACAAAATAAGTCATAGTATATATTTGTGTTAAAGTGTTGAGATGACTAACTTACATTTAAATAAAAACTTATTTGTTGGGATATTGTGCATTATAAATCGATATTGAAAACTTCTCAATTTTACATCAATTGTAGTTTTAACGGTATTGATGTATATTTTATTCCATTCTAACTGATTATTGTTCAGTTAGAGTTCCTACTTCTTTTCAGCTTTAATATCAAGTTTTTTAATGCATTTTAATTGTAACGAGTAATTTTTTTTTGGGTAGTTTTGATAATAAAGTTTCATCTCTTTCGTTTTGTGTTGTTTCTATCAATAGTTTCGACTTTAGATGTGTTGGTATACTTCATATAAGTTGATGGAATTTAAGGAATTCATTATCATCTGCATTGTACGGAAACTTAAAGTCATCGAATGTATAAAATTCATTACTTCTGTGGTAAAAACAGTGTTCTAAGTAATTTATCCCTTTTTCCATCCATTCTTTTTAATTAAATGTACCATTAACATTTTTTATATTACAGTTATTCCATATTATTTGCGTTCTTACTTGCTTGCATTGTGTTGATTTGGAATTTGTTTTACTCAATGAATTTAACACATCTTCGAAAAATATGTTGCCTTTGCTTATCTGTTTGATTACCTGTTCATTTATATTGCTATCAAATATTAATGTTACACCATAATTTTCAATTAAGTTTTTATAAAAACATTCCCATGCACCATTATTATTATTGTCAATGA
The DNA here is from genome assembly GCA_012932295.1 of Cyclina sinensis. NCBI lineage: Eukaryota > Metazoa > Mollusca > Bivalvia > Venerida > Veneridae > Cyclina > Cyclina sinensis. The sequence continues at coordinate 23,930,482 of JAAONU010000001.1, forward strand.
TTCTTTTGACCCAACTAGCTTTTAATGAGTTTAAAAATTTGTATAAATCAATCGCGCAAAACAATGATATGACACACAATTACTCAGTGTCCCTAAAGTTATATTAAATAAGATATGCAAGTCAAATTTCAACTCAGTATAATTTGTTTTGTACAGAACAATAATATTACATACAATTACACAGTGTCACAAAAGTAATATAAAATAAGATATGTTATATAAATTTCACTTTTACATTTTAACTTTTTGTCTGGCTATTATGGGAAAAAACCGACGCAGTATAAAGCAGTAAGATTTAGATAGGAAAATAAAGTTGTTTTTGGGGAGTGCACAGCGGCTTTCCATAGGCTATATTTGCAATATACCCGGTACATATTGCAGTTAAAAATAAACAGCTATTGACCGGTTTTCCTTCCATTTATAAATAAATTGATAATCTATTTATATACAGGTATTCAGTATCCAAGTTTTCCAGGTTTATACAGAATTTAGTTTTAAAACGGTTTTCTTTAAAAATAACGGAGAGCTTTATCTGTTACAGAAAAAAATTTATGCTTCTGTACTTCATGAAAACTGAAGAAAAAGAATATGGTTTCAACCGGATTCGACCTAATGACCTTCAAGTTAGTTAAATTCAAAGCAGCAAACTAACCCATTGAACCACAGAGCCTTGTTGCTAAAAATCTCATCGTATCGTATCTACCCTGTGACTAACGGGATAATTTTTTACCGACTTTTATCCTGTCAATTATTTCATATCCGACCCGATAAAGGGGTGCCGTATAAATTTTGCTTTATACGGCACATGATACGTCACGGACTACTTTTGTGTTATAATCAGAGGAAAGTGATAAAATTGTTGTTATTACAAACAGAGACTACTTGAATAAAAATTAATATTTCAATATGTAGATCTTACAACATAGTGATCATTTAAGGAAATAAAATTATTGAAACTTTCGAAATATTTTTCCGTGTATATATATAGACCTGGCGGATAACCTTGACATTAGTCTAATTTGAAATTCTTCAAAGATAGGTTCAAAATCTTTAGTAAATTATTTCCAAATGAAAGATGTGACAGGATAAATAGAATAATAGGTTAGTGTCTTAAATTGAGAAAGTTTATCTGGCTCGTCTGCGGAATTTATCGAGTTTGCCTTCGGCTCACCCAATAAATTCCTACGCCTTGCCAGATAAACATTCTCATATTACGTCACTAACCTATTATTCTCTTTATATTATGACGTCTTTCTGTAACATAAAAGGAGATAGTAACTTAGATTTCATATGTTTTTCATAATTACAACTAAATTTTCTAAATGTATATAAAAAAATGCATCATCTTCCCATCTGTGAGTCATGCAGTCGCTTTAAAGGTGTATTACATAGCATCTTTCTCTTTACATAGCAATGTTATATGTTTATGGTTCAGCTGGATTTTATTATTTCTGCAGACATATAATATTGCTTGGTTATAATAGACAATTTTCATATGTTCACATTTGGAAAATAATATTATTTATGCAATGTATACAATCCATTTTAAACCCAACAAAAAATAAAATAATAAAATAAAAATAAAATAAAGTACAGAATGTATTTCGTCTTGGTATGTTCTAGAATATTTAAATTATCAGTTTCAACTTTGAGAAGTAGACATTTAAATACATATTTTTTCCAAAATACAGCTCATATTTTTATTGGATGGAACTGTTTTAAACCCCTCCCTTTGTTTACAATTTGTGATATGAATATAAGTACGACCAAATAGCTTAAATAGCAGTAAGTTTTACTTTTTAGTGATTTTTTTGTATGCAAATAAGTATAAGAACTTGGTTAACAACCTTTAATATGTGTAGCGGGAAAAGGAATACATTTCTTTAATATTTTTTATAGAAACATAATTATAAGTCAGTTATTGTTGTATTGTCATATTGAGCTACATCGTACGAATATCAAAAACTCTAGTTTTAGATGAGATTTTACAGAGAAAGGTTCGAAAATAATGATGTTAAATAAAAAAGGAATTGGTATTACTAGCTTTTTTTACAAACCTGATAGTTGAGAGTGATGATGAAATCATAAGATATAGGACACAAACATGATTTTATGTGAATGAGTTTAGTGAATATAGTGTAGGTCAAACAATTTAGATCTACTATACAAAGCCTTTTCTCTGGCGATAAGTAACATGCATATTATTACATCATGTAATAAATAAATTTCTTTTCGGTTGAGTATTGAATTTGTTATATATAGTGTTACTTGAGTTTTATTTGTAGTGTAAAACTGTAGTCATATTGTATGAATGAATGGTACATGCTGTATCATACTGTATTAAATATTTCTCTTGTATTTATACCCCCCCCCCCTCCCCTCTCTCCCCCCACACAACACACACAACGGTGTTGTAAAGGAAGGGGATACTGGAATCAGATTGTCCGTCTGTCCGGCCGTCGGTTTTATTTGTCTGGGGCATAATTTAAAAGAAAAAAACTATTGAAGTAATCAACTTGAAACTTCATAAATCAGATCTCCTTGAGAAGTGCAGTGGTTGAGAACCATAGCTCTCTTTTGCACAATTTGGAATAATTGCCCTTTGAAAATTTTCATACTTATTTTTTATACGGTGCACGCATAAAGTATTGGAGGTATCAACTTGAAACTTCATATAGATGAAAAGATGTTATTGAGGAAAGTGCAGAGCACAAGAACCATATCTCTCTTTCGCATATTTTTTTGGAGCGATTGCCCTTTGTAATTTTTCATATTTTTTTTTTGAGCATAACTCAAAAACAATTACATGTATCGACTTGAAATTTCATAGATACTAGTAATTAGTCTCATTAAGGAAAAGTGCAGTGCTTACAACCTTAACTCTTTTTTTCCATAATTTTGGAATTGTTGCCCATTGAAATTTTTAATACTTAGTTTTTGTCTGGGGAATAACTAAAATTATTAAAGATATCAACTTGAAACTTCATAGCTAAATAGATCTTATTAAGGAAAAGTGCAGTGGTCAAGAAACATAACTCTCTTTTGCATAATTACCGAGTGATTGCCCTTTGTAATTTTTCATAATTTTTTTCCGGAGCATAACTCAAAAACAACTTGATGTATCAACTTGAAATTTCATAGATAAATAGATATCATTAAGAAAAAGTGCAATGCCCTAGAATCATAACTCTCTTTTGCAATTTTTTTAGAATGATTGCCCTTTGTAATTTTTCATACTTAATTTATGTCCCATAACTCAAAATGTATTGGAGGTATCAACTTGAAACTTCATAGATAAATATATCTCATTGAGGAGAAGTGCAGTAACCAAGAACCATAACTTTTTTCACCATTTTTGGAGTTATTCTCTTATATCTATTGGCGCAAGGACAGTTGCAGTTCTAGTTTAATCTACTATTTTTATATTATATTTGATTACAACGCACATGCACTAATTTGATCATGACTAGCACTAAAATAGTGACAAGTTCAGATTTTAGATTTTGAAAATTAGATGCAATCCAATTTTTTAAAAGTGCTGAACCTCAGATGACTGAAAGTTTAAACATTTTCTGTTTACATCCAATTTGCAGCAAGATATGTTTATTATTAACTTCCATTTATGCTGACTTATATTTCATATACTATAATGCACTTCCGTCTGTAAAAACACCGCTGAGAAAAGGTCAATCTGTCAAAATTGAGTAATTTATATGTCTTATGATACGCTCTTTGTGCGGGAAATGAGGATATAAATAGAAAAAAAACTTGCATAATGATATCCAGAAAACATCGCCTTTATTCACAAACTTTATGTTTGAACATAGCTTATGTAATCCGGTTCAGTATTGGAACTTGAGTATCAGGTCAGTACTCGGAGGTAATCATTATCAATAAAAAAAGATACAGTAGTAATAGCTAAAGTATTTATTTGTTTATTAATTCATTTATTTGTTTGTTTGTTTGTTTGTTTCTTTCTTTCTTTCTTTCTTAATTTATTCTTCATGAATCAGTAAATACATGGTACCAAATAAAAGTTACACAACATGGTCATATACTCACACATAAAATAATAAAGTTGAGCATACTTTAAGTAAGATCTATTATTTTCAAATTAAAAAGAATGTGCTGATAGACAAGCATATCCTGTGTCTTAATTATTTTTGCTTCGGTCCAACAGAAATCATTTAAATAAAACTAAAGTATAAACACAATTTTCGTTGTCAGTTTTCTCATATTTTCTTTGCAATACATGCATTCAATACACCAGGTCCACTATCGTGTATCTTTTAAAAGATAGTTTGGACTTTCGATATATTTAATGTCTATTTTATTTTCCTTAGCTACGAGCTAGATGTTGGTTCAATTTACATTGCCGATAACAGTAGTGGACAATGTATGAAGATTCATTAAAGGTTTGAATCTACTATAGCTTGTTCTTTACTTCTTTGGGTTTTAAAAACTGGGTTTTGAAAGATCAAATAAGTCTCTATTGCTTTTAAAATGTGATTTAGATGGATTCAATATTTCATTTTTCTAGGCTGCTAGGCTGTTAGGCTGTTGGAATAATTAAACAGCCTAGCTGCATAGAAATCCAGTGCTTGTTTTGTGATCATTTCATTCTTATGTTTGTAGAATGTGGTTTGGATGGCTATCAGGGCGTTTCGGTATTTCATATTCTAGACTTTTAAGCAACAGGATTGTTTCAGATACAGGACATCATACAATTGCAGTGATATTTTTTTTTCGTGTTCATTTTCTCTCATCTAACACTCTAATACTTGTAGAATATGATTTACATGCATTTCGGGGCGTTTCAATATTTCATTTTGCTAGGCTGCTAGGCTGCCAGGCTGCCAGGCTGATAGAATAGTTAAGCCACTTAGAACTCCCGTGATAATTTCGTTTCCGTTTCATTCAAATAAAGTTTATATGTTTGTAGAAAGAGATGTGGACGTTTCAGGACGTTTCAATACTTTTTATAAGCTGGACTTTTTTTAGAAACGGGATAGCCTAGAAATCCAGTGATTGTTTCGCATTCATTTTCTCTCAATTAACCTTATAATACTTGTAGAATATGATTTGCATGGATTTAGGGGCGAAAATGTTTTGATTTGTTATACTGAAATGGAATATATCGCTTAAATTAATCATATATACTTTTTTTACCTCACATACCCACGTGACCAAGTACAACAATAATATTTAATACATGCACAATCAAATCATAAACTATTTACAGAGATATAAGTATAACGTATCAAATTTATGATACTTAAGTGAACTAAAGTGCATCAATAAGTGTTACCTAAAATTCATTTATTTAAGGTGTCTTTTCGCGTAGGATACAGGGCTTGTCAAAACGAAACACAAGAACATAACAGCAAATGCAGACAGGTCACTTTTACAGATTCGACCCTCCATTACACCCGTATCGTACAGAATACAGTAGAGGGCCTCTGGTCGAGGGCTAGAGACTATAGTAGTTGTTAATATAAATATACACTGCCTAAAACCCTGAAGCAAACTATTTAGTTAACTTACTATATCTATAGTTCACTTACACAGCCTAAATAAATATGTAAGACATGAACATAGTCTGACTTTATAATCAATCGCAGAGTCATAGTACTTAAACCCGACAAAATATCACAAAGTTGGTTCTTCTCGCTTTGCTGAATATACTCTAGATAGGCATTTACTCCGATACAGCTCAAAATATGTAACGACATATTACTTCTAATTGTATGATTACCAGTACAGTAAAATACCTTATGTACAGTAATATTACTAGTCACTACATTACATTTGTTACAAATCTCTATATATGTGTAAGAGTATATTCTACCTAGAATGTTAACTGCATTGTAGCACATTTTTTTCATTGAGCAATTCTCTTTACATACAGATCACAACAGTTTTGTTCTATTTGCATTTTCGGTAGATTTTCTTTAGTCTTCGGACCATTCTCCTTCGGCTCTTAGGACTTCGATAAACAGCGTCTTTCTCATTTAGGAAAAGCACAGCATCTGCAAGGTAATTGTAGCTAGAGAAGACAAGAAAGACCTTTCCAATCATGTTCTTTCTCATTGGTGAGTTTCTATCTAAAGCTATTTTCATTATGTGTTCTTCCTGTGGTTCCTTACTGATATATACTTTTCCTTTCTTCGTTTCTTTCGGTTGCCATTTCCATGTACCTATTTTGGTTGTAAGGTATTGTCCTGCTACTTGTTGTATGATTTCTAATCGATAAACTGAAAATAAGCGTATATAAAAATAATCTACATATTCTGAATTATAACGCGACATTTCGTTTGTGTATTCAATCTATCTAAAATAATGAAGTTATAAAATTGTAAATTTGATGACCAATGAGAGAAGGTTATTTAATGTGTTATTTATTATATTTCTTTCATAAAGATCTAGATCACAATTACTTGTCTTTGAGGTAAACTTTTAAAGTCTTCCCTCGATTATGAAAAAAAATCATGTGATCAAAAGGAAAATTAAATTACCATTTTTCGCCTTTTCGCATATTTCTTTGTTATACTGTAACTTCTTTGGCTTTTTTAGGAATTTGTCGTTCTTTGCTGAATGCTGACATTTTGTTTGAGATGAACCACGTACGAACACGTCTAGCCCACAGCAACTTCAACAATGATATAATAACTAATTACATTATATTTATACAGATTTATACAGATTTTGTTTAGTTACCTAAATATGTTTTTTATCAATTTTCCAAGATTTTTTCCTTATCAAAAATGAAGGTTGCGATTCAAAACAAGAGGCGTACTGCAAATTTGTACGAGGAATTTCCATTTCAGATCTAGTTTTTTAAACTATTTCTGTAAATATTTTCAATGAAAATGACATTTGCTTGCATTTTTGTCTTCAAATGTTTTCTCGTTATAAGCTGATGAGAACAGCATCATCTATTTTTGTCTTAAGTCATAGAATAAAAGCTTAGAAAATATCTCCAATTCTCAGTCAAGGAGGTTGAAAACAGCAGACATAACGACAAATAGCGCTCATATAGAGACGTTACATTCAAGGTGAAAGGCATTAACTACAGTGCACTGTAATGGTGTTTATCTTGGCAGTGCTATTATGTAATATGATTAAGTAACAAGACAAAAAGGAGAAACATACTAGGTAAATGTCATTGTTTATTTAACAGGTACTTGGACATCAACTGACACGCATGCCTTGTACAATACAGGTAATAAGTACAATGAATAAAAGAAATATTTTGAAATAAGTTGCATGCCTTGTACAACACAGGTAATAAGTACAATGAAGAAAAGAAATATTTTGAAATAAGTTTTTTTATCATTTCTATTTTATTTCGTGACAATTTTGCCAAAATTAACATTTTTATCTTGTGTATAGAATAATACATGTACATATTCTGGAAATTCTCCTCTCTATATATAATTGATATAAGAAATGGTATGTAAGGTATTTTTCCACGATTTATTTTTGATTCTGTTTATTTCGACAAAGTTATCAATTCAACACTTTATTGAGTTACATCAGCTGGAAATCTATAATCCGTTCTAGAAGGGAATATATTTAGGGTATCATGCATTCAATTATTTTTTGCAATCAAAACATTTTTTCTAAATGTACGGCTATGTATTTTTAAACATGTATGGAAATCTTAATTATTTTAAAGTATTCAGTTGATTAAATTTCTGACAGATATTCAGTTGTAAAATCAGTTTTATACGGTTTGTTGAGCCGTGTTAGAATAGCTTTGAGCCGTGACAGAATAGCTTGGGGATTATTGTATGAACTCATATTTAGCGAGATCGTCACTCCTTCAAAACTTCAGATTGAAAAATTTTAAGTATTTATTTGACCTCGTAGTATAAAATAAACATGATCACTTTTGTTTACTGAGTTCATTGTTAATCGGGTGTATCCAAAAATAAAATAAACAAAAACATATCAGATAAAATTGTTTTAGAGATAGTATCCTTATATATGCGTTCTATCTGGTTTTCCATTATGAACAGCATATTCTGAACTTGATCTCTGACAGCATGTCTGGTTTCCCGGATGGTAAACATCGAACCCACAACACTTGTAACCCTGACTACGTCCGCAGTTCAACCTCCCGTTACATTCTAATACGTCCAAACTACCCCTGTTAAAGACAAAATTAAATGATTAATTGTTTATGTTACACTAGGTTTAGAGAAAATGGATCCACATAGTGCAACTAATCAGACTTTCGAAGAGACATCGAGAACATTTTTGACAGGCGATATCTTTTCCAAGTCCCACCACAAGTTGCATTTTTATGCACGGATAATGCCCAATTAAAAGTCGTTGGGAACGATAACTAGCATACTTTAGGTGAAATAACTAACATTAACTTTTAGAAAAACAATTTTTATACAAGTTCCCGAAATATCATTTTTCATTGAACAATTGAAGATATCAAATATGACTTAAATTTAAATAGCAACTGTAATCACCAATATATAGTCGGCTATATCTGAATGGCTGGAATGAAGTAAACGGAGCATAGATAAACATTAGTTACAGTGTAATATCTGTCGTTTTCTCAGGTATATTTAATTTGACTCTAAATTAAATATATCGAACATTAGAAAAAAAATCCATTTCGTATAAGTGAACGCCGTCATTACCGGTAAGACACAGTGATTTTCCTACCAGTTTTCACGGCTTGATTACTTTTTCGGTGACGTTATGCGACATTTCGCTGCGGAAAGAGTTTCGTAATGCAAATGTGAAATAAATGGCAAATACACTCAGGACGACAGGTTTTAATGATTTTTTAATGGAATATTAATTAAATATATGTTCTTTCGATGTTTAGAGGAAATCGAATATAAATTTATATTTTAACAGAAAAAAAATCGACCAAAACCATTGGCAGTGTTGCCGCTAAATTTTCCGTGCAAAAAAATGACAGTTAAAATTAGACAAACGGTTTGACAATAATAAAAAATGTCTATAAAATGGGTCAAATCGTCAACGCCAAATTAATTAGGCTAGATTCACACTTGCATTAAGAATGAAATACTTGAAATTATAAACGTAAGCAGTTTAAAATCACCTGCAGATGCGACGTTTTTCGTAATTCCTGATACTGTGACCAGCTTCTGTATTCGAATAACCATGCGTATTGGTTTCTTCTTCTGGAGCAACAGACGCGCTGTTTGGTGAGGTGGTGGTTCTGTTAACCACGTGGCCGTCGACACACTCTTGACTCAGTGGATTGTATTTTTTCCAGTTAATTCCACATGAAAACAAATACGGCATCCCTTGAATGAAGAATAGCAAAAGAAAAGGGGGTTAAAACAAGTCTTTCTTTTGCAGTCAAGAAAAACACCTTATTTTAGATAAAAATGCTGAAAATTTACAGCTGAAAATAATTATTTCAAATAAGTCTTAAACGACAAGTCAGTAGTTTATAGCTTACCATTTATTTCTTTGAGTAAAACTCCAATAATAAGTAAAGTTAGTGTGAGTTCCATTTTTTCTCTTAAAGCTATAACGTACAAAGCCATGCTGAATATATATTTATATATTGTATAGATTAGAATCAGTATGGTTTTCCTATTGCTGAAGTTCTTTTTAATAAATATTATGAAAAAAAAATTTCTTTTTTTGCAATCATATGACTATAAATGAAAATACCAATACGACTGAAGTACACGATCTAACTACGTTTAGATCTGAAGGGGACACATCAATTTCTATATTCTCGATAATCTGGATTTCCATATATTATAATTTGAGACTGCATTTTATGACGCGTCTTCATTGTTTACCTGCATCTTCATTGTTTACCTGCATGTTTATGTTGAGTATGTAAACTTTGATGAAAATATTGAAGTAAACTGGCCTGTTTATTTTGGTAAACATGTAGTATCTATTAAATGTCAAAACCCAATGGTTCTTTTCCCAGATACACAATTATCTCAATATTTTACAAGATTTCCTAAATTACTTTGACTAGAGTGACTATCATGTATAAAACAACTTAGTGATTTAGGATCCCAGTTAAAATAATTATATAGATTTTTACGTGTTTTAAATTGATAAAAGTTGCGGCCAAAAAACTGATTCGCCTTCAAAAACTCGAAAGTCGAAAGGCACTGATTGGCTGACTGAAAGGTCATGAGAAGGTGACATTCTTTAAGTGACGTTCAGATCCTTATGGCAGAGCCTTATTTAGGAGCTGATTTTAATCAGATTGTACTTTAGACTTCATACAATAATACAAGACATTGAGAGTAAGTGCAGTGCATAAGAACCATAACTCATCTTGTTGATTTTCTATTTATCTCCCCTTTTTGCATTTTGTTTGTCCGGGACTTTACCCTAAAAATAGTTTAAGGCATTTAGTTAATATTGGGCACATTGATAGAGGGGAGTGGTAGAAAGTGCTTAAAATGTTAAAGAACTATAATTCAAGCTGCTTCCAATTTTGAGTAATTTCCCTTTATAATTTTTGTTTTTGTTAAAATGCTTGTCCTTAAAAGAGATTGAAACTTGATCTGTACTTATAATTTTATATGAAGATTCAACCTTGACCAAAGCCAAAGGTAACCTTGATCTACTGACCTACTTTCTTGTTTTTGCAGCCTAAGTATGGACATTTAAAATATACTAATAATTTTGCATGTAGTTTTTAACTCGAACTTAGCCAAAAATGAGATTGACCTACTTTCTTATTTTTAGATCTCCAGGATGGAAATCTGATTTATAATTGTGCATGCGGATTTCAACTATGACCTTAGTCAACTGTTACTTTGATTCTTGTTTTTTTCAGCTACAGTATGGAAATTTAAACTGTAATTATAATTTTGCATGTAGATTTTAACTTCAACCTTAACTGACATTGACTGTGTTCTACTGACCTACTTACTTAATGTTAAGCTGTGCCCTTGAAATTTGGAAAAGATGTACAATTTTGCATGCAGATTTCAGCTTCAACATTTGGTATTTATCTTGATTCTTTATTTGGCCTTCCTGTTTAAATAGCTGTACTCAGGTGAGCATACTTAGAGTTTACAGGTAATCAAATTTTGTATATATGCACCCATTCGTGTCCAGACTGTACTTCTCTGATGCATTTAAGGATTTTAAACTTGGCACAAGATCAGATCATCAAAAGGTCGTGACGGGTTTAAAACAAACGCCCTACCTCAAATGTCAAGTACACACTTGTATAACAGGCTTCTTCAATTAACACTTCTTTGTCGCGTGCTACGCCCATGTCCCTATCTCAAATTTCAAGGTCACAGATAAAAATGTAAGATAAAGCAATGTGAAAAACGCAGTTTTAAAAAAAAGAAACCAAAAATAAAGACAGTAGGTAGTTCTTATTTGTTTCTATTTTAATAAGTTAGCTAAATAATCATTCTATGTATTGGATGCTTATACCATGTATACATCATATTACTACAAAATCCTGTTGGGGCCATTTAAAATGTCGCCGTCGCGCTTAGAGGTAGACGCTCGACAACGCGACGCGACATCGCGAAAATGCGATACGACGCTCGACAACGCGAAGTGACGCGCAACAATGCAAACGAAATTTCGCGATGTCATATCGTATTGTCGCGCTATAAAAGCCTGAAATATCGCGGTGTCGCTTTGCATTGTCGTGCGACGTATCGCACTGTCGCGGTGTGGCGTCGTGTTAACGCCAGGTCGCGTCGCTTTGTCGTCCGTCGCTTTCTGTATTTGTGAAGGCCTCGACGCACGACAACGGGATACGACGCTCGACAATGCGAAGCGACACGCGACAACGCGATGCGACATTTTCACAATGTCGTATCGCCGTCGTGTCTGTGCCTGTACCGCGACACACGAAAATTCCAAACGACACTCGACAACGCGACGCGACGCTCAAAAACGCGAAGCGACACCAGACAATGCGACGCGACATTTATTGGAGTATCGTATCGCGTTGTCGTGCGTCTACCGGTGACAGGTTAAAATGTTACTAGATCTATATGTTGTCTGACGGTGCGATGACAAAATTTCACGTGCCTGTGTATAATTTCCGGAATTCTGCTGGAGCCAATTAAAATGTCGCCGTAGCGCTTAGAGGTAGACGCTCGACAACGCGACACGACATCGCGAAAACACGACGGTCGACATCGCGAAAATGCGATACGACGCTCGACAACGCGACGCGACATCGTGACATTGTCAAACGAAATATCGCGATGCCATATCGTATTGTCGCGCTATAAAAGCCCGAAATATTGCATTGTCGTGCGTCGTATCGCATTGTCACGGTGTCGCGTCGCGTTGTCGCGATGTCGCGTTGCTTTGTCGTCCGTCGCGTTCTGAACTTGTGAATGCCTCGACACACGACAACGCGACGCGACGCTCGACAATTCGAAGCGACGCGCGACAACGCAAAGCGACATTTTCACAATGTCGTATTGCATTATCTGCCGTCGTGTCTGTGCCTGTACCACGAAACACTAGAATACCAAACGACACTAGACAACGCGACACGACGCTCGAAAATGCGAAGCGACACTAGACAATGCGACGCGACATTTATTGGAATATCGCTTAGCGTTGTCGAGCGTCGTATCGCGTTGTCGTGCGTCGAAGCCTACACAAGTGCAGAACGCGACAGACGAAAACGCGACGCGACATGGCGGCAACGAGACGCGACACCGCGACAATGCGATATGACGCACGACAATGCGAAGCGACAATGAGATATATCGCGCTTTCATAGCGCAACAATACGATATGACATCGCGATATTTCGCTTGACACTGTCGCGCGTCGCTTCGTTGAGTGTCGTATCGCATTTTATGTTTTATGGATACTCTTTCTCATATCTTATTCTTATCGTCATCGTTATTATTATTATGGTTATTATTATTATTTATAGATTGTTGTGCCTTGTTTAAATCAGCTATTTCTTTAATGTAAAGTATTTAGTAAACTGTTTCCATTTTTGCTTATATATAGAATATTTTATTGCAGTATTTCTTGTTGTTTCTTCTATTAGTTCCCATAGTAAAAATGATTGTGCTTCTGTATTTATCATTACTGCTTCATTTATATTTATACTTTCATTTAGCATTATTTTAAAATCTGTGGCTAAAAGAATACTGTTAAAATCTATTTATATTTAATCGAAATATCCTGGGCCTCTGTCTCAATTTACAAGGTTAATGTTTAAAGTAACACATGAGTGGTCAGTTATGAAACCCTGCCTAATATTCCATTTAGATATTAAATTACTGGAACAATTTATTCAAACAATTCTCCTCTAATATAACCAAACAAATGAATCATAACTATTAGATTGTACAGGAATATACAAGCCAACTCAATATATTATGTTTTGCGCAGCACAATGCTATGACAGAGTCCAGTGTCACTAAAGTTATATTAATTAAATAAGATATGCAAGTCAAATTTCAACTCAGTATAATTTGTTTTGTACAGAACAATAATATTACATACAATTACGCAGTGTCACAAAAGTTATATAAAATATAATGTTATATAAATTAGCATTTCACTTTTACATTTTAATTTTTTGTCTGGCTATTATGGGAAAAACCCGACGCAGTATAAAGCAGTAAGATTTAGATAGGAAAATAAAGTTGTTTTTGGGGAGTATACTGCGGCTTTCCAAAGGCTATTTTTGCAATATACCCGGTACATATTGTAGTTAAAAATAAACAGCTATTGATCGGGTTTCCTTCCATTTATAATTAGATTGATAATCTATTTATATACAGGTATTCAGTATCCAAGTTTTCCAGATTTATACAGAATTTAGTTTTAAAACGGTTTTCTATAAAAATTAGGAGAGCTTTATCTGTTACAGAATTTTTTTTTATGCTTCTATACATCATGAAAACTGAAGAAAAAGGATATGGTTTCAACCGGATTCGACCTAATGACCTTCCGGTCAGTTAAATTCAAAGCAGCAAACTAACCCATTGAACCACAGAGCCTTGTTGCTAAAAATCTCACCGTATCGTATCTACCCTGTGACTAACGGGATAAATTTTTACCGACTTTTTATCCTGTCAATTATTTCATATCCGCTTTATCTTTTTTTTAATTTTGCTTTATACGGCACATGATACGTCGCGGACTACTTTTGTTTTATAATCAAAAGAAAGTGATAAAATTGTTGTTATTACAAACAGAGACTACTTGAATAAAAATTAATATTTCAATATGTAGATCTTACAACATAGTGATCATTTAAGGAAATAAAATTATTGAAACTTTCGAACTATTTTTCCGTGTGTATATATATATATATATATATATATATATATATATATATATATATATATATATATATATATATATATATATAGACCTGGCGGATAACCTTGACATTAGTCTAATTTGAAATTCTTCAAAGATAGGTTCAATATCTTTAGTAAATTATTTCCAAATGCCAGATGTGACAGGATAAATAGAATAATAGGTTAGTGTCTTAAATTGAGAAAGTTTATCTGGCTCGTCTGCGGAATTTATCGAGTTTGCCTTCGGCTCACCCAATAAATTCCTACGCCTTGCCAGATAAACATTCTCATATTACGTCACTAACCTATCATTCTCTTTATATTATGACGTCTGTCTGTAACATAAAAGGAGATAGTAACTTAGATTTCATATGTTTTTCATAATTACAACTAAATTTTCTAAATGTATATAAAAAAATGCATCATCTTCCCATCTGTGAGTCATGCAGTCGCTTTAAAGGTGTATTACTTAGCATCTTTCTCTTTACATAGCAATGTTATATGTTTATGGTTCAGCTGGATTTTATTATATCTGCAGACATATAATATTGCTTGGTTATAATAGACAATTTTCATATGTTCACATTTGGAAAATAATATTATTTATGCAATGTTTACAATCCATTTTAAACCCCCAAAAAAATAAAATAAAATAATAAAATAAAAATAAAATAAAGTACAGAATGTATTTCATCATGGTATGTTCTAGAATATTTAAATTATCAGTTTCAACTTTGAGAAGTAGACATTTAAATACATATTTTTCCAAAATACAGCTCATATTTTTATTGGATGGAGTTGTTTTAAACCTCTCCCTTTGTTTACATTTTGTGATATGAATATAAGTACGACCAAATAGCTTAAATAGCAGTAAGTTTTACTTTTTAGTGATTTGTTGTATGCAAATAAGTATAAGAACTTGGTTAACAACCTTTAATATGTGTAGCGGGAAAAGGAATACATTTCTTTAATATTTCTTATAGAAACATAATTGTAAGTCAGTTATCGTTGTATTGTCATATTGAGCTACATCGTACGAATACCAAAACTCTAGTTTTAGATGAGATCTTACAGAGAAAGGTTCGAAAATAATGATGTCAAATAAAAAAGGAATTGGTATTACTAGCTTTTTTTACAAACCTGATAGTTGAGAGTGATGATGAAATCATAAGATATAGGACACAAACATGATTTTATGTGAATGAGTTTAGTGAATATAGTGTAGGTCAATCAATTTAGATCTACTATACAAAGCCTTTTCTCTGGCGATAAGTAACATGCATATTATTACATCATGTAATAAATAAATTTCTTTTCGGTTGAGTATTGAATTTGTTATATATAGTGTTACTTGAGTTTTATTTGTAGTGTAAAACTGTAGTCATATTGTATGAATGAATGGTACATGCTGTATCATACTGTATTAAATATTTCTCTTGAATTTAACCCCCCCCCTCCCCTCTCTCCCCCAACACAACACACACAACGGTGTTGTAAAGGAAGGGGATACTGGAATCAGATTGTCCGTCTGTCCGGCCGTCGGTTTTATTTGTCTGGGGCATAATTTAAAAGAAAAAAACTATTGAAGTAATCAACTTGAAACTTCATAAATCAGATCTCCTTGAGAAGTGCAGTGGTTGAGAACCATAGCTCTCTTTTGCACAATTTGGAATAATTGCCCTTTGAAAATTTTCATACTTATTTTTTATACGGTGCACGCATAAAGTATTGGAGGTATCAACTTGAAACTTCATATAGATGAAAAGATGTTATTGAGGAAAGTGCAGAGCACAAGAACCATATCTCTCTTTTGCATATTTTTTGGAGCGATTGCCCTTTGTAATTTTTCATAATTTTTTTTTTGAGCATAACTCAAAAACAATTACATGTATCGACTTGAAATTTGATAGATACTAGTAATTAGATCTCATTAAGGAAAAGTGCAGTGCTTACAACCTTAACTCTTTTTTTCCATAATTTTGGAATTGTTGCCCATTGAAATTTTTAATTCTTAGTTTTTGTCTGGGGAATAACTAAAATTATTGAATATATCAACTTGAAACTTCATAGCTAAATAGATCTTATTAAGGAAAAGTGCAGTGGTCAAGAAACATAACTCTCTTTTGCATAATTACCGAGTGATTGCCCTTTGTAATTTTTCATAATTTTTTTCCGGAGCATAACTCAAAAACAACTTGATGTATCGACTTGAAATTTCATAGATAAATAGATATCATTAAGAAAAAGTGCAATGCCCTAGAATCATAACTCTCTTTTGCATTTTTTTTTAGAATGATTGCCCTTTGTAATTTTTCATACTTAATTTATGTCCCATAACTCAAAATGTATTGGAGGTATCAACTTGAAACTTCATAGATAAATATATCTCATTGAGGAGAAGTGCAGTAACCAAGAACCATAACTTTTTTTCACCATTTTTGGAGTTATTCTCTTATATCTATTGGCGCAAGGACAGTTGCAGTTCTAGTTTAATCTACTATTTTTATATTATATTTGATTACAACGCACATGCACTAATTTGATCATGACTAGCACTAAAATAGTGACAAGTTCAGATTTTAGATTTTGAAAATTAGATGCAATCCAATTTTTTAAAAGTGCTGAACCTCAGATGACTGAAAGTTTAAACATTTTCCGTTTACATCCAATTTGCAGCAAGATATGTTTATTATTAACTTCCATTTATGCTGACTTATATTTCATATACTATAATGCACTTCCGTCTGTAAAAACACCGCTGAGAAAAGGTCAATCTGTCAAAATTGAGTAATTTATATGTCTTATGATACGCTCTTTGTACGGGAAATGAGGATATAAATTGAAAAAACTTGCATAATGATATCCAGAAAACATCGCCTTTATTCACAAACTTTATGTTTGAACATAGCTTATGTAATCCGATTCAGTATTGGAACTTGAGTATCAGGTCAGTACTCGGAGGTAATCATTATCAATAGAAAAAGATACAGTAGTAATAGCTAAAGTATTTATTTATTTATTCATTTATTTGTTTGTTTGTTTGTTTGTTTTCTTTCTTTCTTTCTTTATTTCTTTATTTATTTATTCTTCATGAATCAGTAAATACATGGTACCAAATAAAAATTACATAACATGGTCATATACTCAGACTTAAAATAATAAAGTTGAGCATACTTTAAGTAAGATCTATTATTTTCAAATTAAAAAGAATGTGCTGATAGACAAGCATATCCTGAGTCATAATTATTTTCGCTTCGGTCCAACAGAAATCATTTAAATAAAACTAAAGTATAAACACAATTTTCATTGTCAGTTTTCTCATATTTTCTTTGCAATACACGCATTCAATACACCAGGTCCACTATCGTGTATCTTTTAAAAGATAGTTTGGACTTTCGATATATTTAATGTCTATTTTATTTTCCTTAGCTACGAGCTAGATTTTGGTTCCATTTACATTGCCGATAACGGTAGTGGACAATTTATGAAGATTCTGTTTTTGAAAGCATTTGATTTTCATTAAAGGTTTGAATCTACTATAGCTTGTTCTTTACTTCTTTGGGTTTTAAAAACTGGGTTTTGAAAGATCCATTTCATTTCAAATAAGTCTCTATTGCTTTTAAAATGTGATTGAGATGGATTCAATATTTCATTTTTCTAGGCTGCTAGGCTGTTGGAATAATTAAACAGCCTAGCAGCATGGAAATCCAGTGATTGTTTTGTGATCATTTCATTCTTATGTTCGTAGAATGTGGTTTGGATGGCTATCAGGGCGTTTCAGTATTTCATATTCTAGATTTTTAAGCAACAGGATTGTTTCAGATACAGGACATCATACAATTGCAGTGATATTTTTCGTGTTCATTTTCTCTCATCTAACATTCTAATACTTGTAGAATATGATTTACATGCATTTCGGGGCGTTTCAGTATTTCATTTTGCTAGGCTGCTAGGCTGCCAGGCTGATAGAATAGTTAAGCCACTTAAAACTCCCGTGATAATTTCGTTTCCGTTTCATTCAAATAAAGTTTATATGTTTGTAGAAAGAGATGTTGACATTTCAGGGCGTTTCAATACTTTATATAAGCTGGACTTTTTTTAGAAACGGGATAGCCTAGAAATCCAGTGATTGTTTCGCATTCATTTTCTCTCAATTAACCTTATAATACTTGTAGAATATGATTTGCATGGATTTAGGGGCGAAAATGTTTTGATTTGTTATATTGAAATGGAATATATGGCTTAAATTAATCATATATACTTTTTTTTTACCTCACATACCCACGTGACCAAGTACAACAATAATATTTAATACATGCACAATCAAACATATATCATAAACTATTTACAGAGATATAAGTATAACGTATCAAATTTATGATACTTAAGTGAACTAAAGTGTATCAATAAGTGTTACCTAAAATTCATTTATTTAAGGTGTCTTTTCGCGTAGGATACAGGGCTTGTCAAAACGAAACACAAGAACATAACAGCAAATGCAGACAGGTCACTTTTACAGATTCGACCCTCCATTACACCCGCATCGTACAGAATACAGTAGAGCGCCTCTGGTCGAGGGCTAGAGACTATAATAGTTGTTAATATAAATATACACTGCCTAAAACCCTGAAGCAAACTATTTAGTTAACTTACTATATCTATAGTTCACTTACACAGCCTAAATAAATATGTAAGACATGAACATAGTCTGACTTTATAATCAATCGCAGAGTCATAGTTCTTAAACCCGACAAAATATCACATAGTTGGTTCTTCTCGTTTTGCTGAATATACTCTAGATAGGCATTTACTCCGATACAGCTCAAAATATGTAACGACATATTACTTCTAATTGTATGATTACCAGTACATAAATACCTTCTGTACAGTATTTTTTACTAGTCACTACATTACATTTGTTGCAAATCTCTATATATGTGTAAGAGTATATTCTGCCTAGAATGTTAACTGTATTGTAGCACATTTTTTTCATTGAGCAATTCTCTTTACATATAGATCACAACAGTTTTTTTTCTATTTGCATTTTCGGTAGATTTTCTTTACTCTTCGGACCATCCTCCTTCGGCTCTTAGGACTTCGATAAACAGCGTCTTTCTTATTTAGGAAAAGCACAGCATCTGCAAGGTAATTGTAGCTAGAGAAGACAAGAAAGACCTTTCCAATCATGTTCTTTCTAATTGGTGAGTTTCTATCTAAAGCTATTTTCATTATGTGTTCTTCCTGTGGTTCCTTACTGATATATACTTTTCCTTTCTTCGTTTCTTTCGGTGGCCATTTCCATGTACCAATTTTGGTTTTTAGGTATTGTCCACCTACTTGTTGTATGATTTCTAATCGATAAACTGAAAATAAGCGTATATAAAAATAATCTACATATTCTGAATTATATCGCGACATTTCGTTTGTGTATTTCATCTATCTAAAATAATGAAGTTATAAAATTGTAAATTTGATGACCAATGAGAGAAGGTTATTTAATGTGTTATTTATCATATTTCTTTCATAAAGACCTAGATCACAGTTATTTGCCTTTGATGTAAACTTTTAAAGTCTTCCCTCGATCATGAAAAAAAATCATGTGATCAAAAGGAAAATTAAATTACCATTTTTCGCCTTTTCGCATATTTCTTTGTTATACTGTAACTTCTTTGGCTTTTTTAGGAATTTGTCGTTGTTTGCTGAATGCTGACATTTTGTTTGAGATGAACCACGCTCGAACACGTCTAGCCCACAGCAACTTCAACAATAATATAATAACTAATGACATTTATTTTTATACAGATTTATACAGATTTTGTTTAGTTACCTAAATATGTTTTTTTATCAATTTTCCAAGATTTTTTCCTTATCAAAAATGAAGGTTGCGATTCAAAACAAGAGGCGTACTGCAAATTTGTACGAGGAATTTCCGTTTCAGATCTAGTTTTTTAACTATTTCTGTAAAAGTTTTCAATGAAAATGACATTTGCTTGCAATTTTGTCTTCAAATGTTTCCTGTTATAAGCTGATCGTCCCTCAAGGGTGAGAACACTATCATCTATTTTTGTCTTAAGTCATAGAATAAAAGCTTAGAAAATATCTCCAATTCTCAGTCAAGGAGGTTGAAAACAGCAGACATAACGACAAATAGCGCTCATATAGAGACGTTACATTCAAGGTGAAAGGCATTAACTACAGTGCACTGTAGTGGTGTTTATCTTGGCAGTGCTATTATGTAATATAATTAAGTAACAAGACAAAAAGGAGAAACATACTAGGTAAATGTCATTGTTTATTTAACAGGTACTTGGACATCAACTGACACGCATGCCTTGTAAAACACAAGTGATAAGTACAATAAATAAAAAAATATTTTGAAATAAGTTGCATGCCTTGTACAACACAGGTAATAAGTACAATGAAGAAAAGAAATATTTTGAAATAAGTTTTTTTATCATTTCTATTTTATTTCGTGACAATTATGCCAAAATTAACATTTTTATCTTGTGTATAGAATAATACATGTACATATTCTGGAAATTCTCCTCTCTATATATAATTGATATAAGAAATGGTATGTAAGGTATTTTTCCACGATCATTATAAATTTTTGATTCTGTTTATTTCGACAAAGTTATCAATTCAACACTTTACTGAGTTACATCAGCTGGAAATCTATAATCCGTTCTAGAAGGGAATATATTTAGGGTATCATGCATTCAATTATTTTTTGCAATCAAAACATTTTTTCTAAATGTACGGCTATGTATTTTTAAACATGTATGGAAATCTTAATTATTTTAAAGTATTCAGTTGATTAAATTTCTGACAGATATTCAGTTGTAAAATCAGTTTTATACGGTTCTTTGAGCCGTGTTAGATTAGCTTTGAGCCGTGACAGAATATCTTTGAGCCGTGTTAGAATAGCTAGGGGATTATTGTATGAACTCATTTTTAAAGAGATCCTCACTCCTTCAAAACTTCAGATTGAAAAATTTCAAGTATTTATTTGACCTCGTAGTATAAAATAAACATGATCACTTTTGTTTACTGAGTTCATTGTTAATCGGATGTATCCAAAAATAAAATAAACAAAAACATATCAGATAAAATTGTTTTAGAGATACTATCCTTACATATGCGTTCTATCTGGTTTTCCATTATGAACAGCATATTCTGAACTTGATCTCTGACAGCATGTCTGGTTTCCCGGATGGTAAACATCGAACCCACAACACTTGTAACCCTGACTACGTCCGCAGTTCAACCTCCCGTTACATTCTAATACGTCCAAAATACCCCTGTTAAAGACAAAATTAAATGATTAATTGTTTATGTTACACTAAGTTTAGAGAAAATGGATCCACAATAGTGCAACTAATCAGACTTTCGAAGAGACATCGAGAACATATCTTTTCCAAGTTCCACCACAAGTTGCATTTTTATGCACGGAAAATGCCCAATTAAAAGTCGTTGGGAACGATAACTAGCATACTTTAGGTGAAATAACTAACATTAACTTTTAGAAAAACATTTTTTATACAAGTTCCCGAAATATCATTTTTCATTGAACAATTTAAGATATCAAATTTGACTTAAATTTCAATAGCAACGGTAATCACCAATATATAGTCGGCTATATCTGAATGGCTGGAATGAAGTAAACGGAGCATAGGTAAACAGTAGTTACAGTGTAATATCTGTCGTTTTCTCAGGTATATTTAATTTGACTCTAAATTAAATACATCGAACAATAGAAAATAAATCCATTTCGTATAAGTGAACTCCGTCATTACCGGTAAGACACAGTGATTTTCCTACCAGTTTTTACGGCTTGATTACTTTTTCGGTGACGTTATGCGACATTTCGCTGCGGAAAGATTTTCGTAATGCAAATGTGAAATAGATGGCAAATACACTCACGGCGACAGGTTTTAATGATTTTTTTTAAATGGAATATTAATTAAAGATATGCTCTTTCGATGTTTAGAGGAAATCGAATATGAATTTATATTTTAACAGAAAAAAATCGACTAAAACCATTGGCAGTGTTGCCGCTAAATTTTCCGTGCAAAAAAATGACAGTTGAAATTAGGTAAACGGTTTGACAATAATAAAGAAAAATGTCTATAAAATGGGTCAAATCGTCAACGCCAAATTAATTAGGCTAGATTCACAATTGCATTGAGAATGAAATACTTGAAATTATAAACGTAAGCAGTTTAAAATCACCTGCAGATGCGACGTTTTTCGTAATTCCTGATACTGTGACCAGCTTCTGTATTCGAATAATCATGTGTATTGGTTTCTTCTTCTGGAGCAACAGACGCGCTGTTTGGTGAGGTGGTGGTTCTGTTAACCACGTGGCCGTCGACACAATCTTGACTCAGTGGATTGTATTTTTTCCAGTTAATTCCACATGAAAACAAATACGGCATCCCTTGAATGAAGAATAGCAAAAGAATAGGGGGTTAAAACAAGTCTTTCTTTTACAGTCAAGAAAAACACCTTATTTTAGACAAAAATGCTGAAAATTTACAGCTGAAAATAATTATTTCATAGAAGTCTTAAATTTGGAATTCTTGCTTGGAATAGGATCCGTTGTTGCTAAGAGTATCTCTAGTTAATAGTTATTTCAAATCAAAGTATATGCAATTATTAATTTAATGTATGTTTGCACTGACAGTCCGGATCTTGCGAAGAGAGAGAGAGAGAGAGAGAGAGAGAGAGACGACAAGTCAGTAGTTTGTACTTACCATTTATTTCTTTGGGCAAAACTCCAATAATAAGAAAAATTAGTGTGAACTCCATTATTTCTCTTAAAGCTATAACGTACAAAGCCATGCTGAATATATATTTATATTTTGTATAGATCAGTTTTAGTATGGTTTCCCTATAGTGAATTTTCAAGTTCTTTTGAACAAATGTAATGAAAAAAAATCTTTTTTGCAACCTTATGACTATAAATGAAAATACCAATATGACTGAAGTACACGATCTATCTACGTTTAGATCTGAAGGGGACACATCAATTTCTATATTCTAGATAATCTGGATTTCCAGATATTTTAATTTGAGACTGTATCTTATGACGCGTCTTCATTGATTACCTGCATGTTTACATTGTTTACCTCCATCTTCATTGTTAACCTGCATGTTTATGTTGAGTATGTAAATTTTGAAGAAAATATTTAAGTAAACTGGCCTGTTTATTTTGGTAAACATGTAGTATCTATTAAATGTCAAAACCCAATGGATCTTTTCCCAGATACACAATTATCTCAATATTTAACAAGATTTCCTAAATTACTTTGACTAGAGTGACTATCATGTATAAAACGACTTAGTGATTTAGGATCCCAGTTAAAATTAATATAGATTTTTACGTGTTTTAAATTGATAAAAATTGCGGCCAAAAAAATGATTCGCCTTCAAAAACTCGAAAGTCGAAAGGCACTGATTGGCTGACTGAAAGGTCATGAGAAGGTGACATTCTTTTAGTGACGTTCAGATCCTTATGGCAGAGCCTTATTTAGGAGCTGATTTTAATCAGATTGTACTTTAGACTTCATACAATAATACAAGACATCGAGAGTAAGTGCAGTGCATAAGAACCATAACTCATCTTGTTGATTTTCTATTTATCTCCCCTTTTGCATTTTGTTTGTCCGGGACTTTACCCTAAAAATAGTTTAAGGCATTTAGTTAATATTGGGCACATTGATAGAGCGGAGTGGTAGAAAGTGCTTAAAATGTTTAAGAACTATAATTCAAGCTGCTTCCAATTTTGAGTAATTTCCCTTTATAATTTTTGTTTTTGTTAAAATGCTTGTCCTTAGCATAGTTCTAAAGCTATAAAAGATATTGAAACTTGATCTGTACTTATAATTTTATATGAAGATTCAACCTTGACCAAAGCCAAAGGTAACCTTGATCTACTGACCTACTTTCTTGTTTTTGCAGCCTAAGTATGGACATTTAAAATATACTAACAATTTTGCATGTAGTTTTTAACTCGAACTTAGCCAAAAATGAGACTGACCTACTTTCTTATTTTTAGATCTCCAGGATGGAAATCTGATTTATAATTGTGCATGCGGATTTCAACTATGACCTTAGTCAACTGTTACTTTGATTCTTGTTTTTTTCAGCTACAGTATGGAAATTTAAACTGTATTTATAATTTTGCATGTAGATTTTAACTTCAACCTTAACTGACATTGACTGTGTTCTACTGACCTACTTACTTAATGTTAAGCTGTGCCCTCGAAATTTGGAAAAGATGTACAATTTTGCATGCAGATTTCAGCTTCAACATTTGGTATTTATCTTGATTCTTTATTTGGCCTTCCTGTTTAAATGGCTGTACTCAGGTGAGCATACTTAGAGTTTACAGGTAATCAAATTTTGTATATATGCACCCATTCGTGTCCAGACTGTACTTCTCTGATGCATTTAAGGATTTTAAACTCGGCACAAGATCAGATCATCAAAAGGTCGTGACGGGTTTAAAACAAACGCCCTACCTCAAATGTCAAGTACACACTTGTATAACAGGCTTCTTTAATTAACACTTCTTTGTCGCGTGCTACGCCCATGTCCCTATCTCAAATTTCAAGGTCACAGATAAAAATATAAGATAAAGCAATGTGAAAAACGCAGTTTAAAAAAAAAGAAACCAAAAATAAAGACAGAAGGTAGTTCTTATTTGTTTCTATTTTAATAAGTTAGCTAAATAATCATTCTATGTATTGGATGCTTATACCATGTATACATCATATTACTACAAAATCCTGTTGGGGCCATTTAAAATGTCGCCGTCGCGCTTAGAGGTAGACGCTCGACAACGCGACGCGACATCGCGAAAATGCGATACGACGCTCGATAACGCGAAGTTACGCGCAACAATGCAAACGAAATTTCGCGATGTCATATCGTATTGTCGCGCTATAAAAGCCTGAAATATCGCGGTGTCGCTTTGCATTGTCGTGCGACGTATCGCACTGTCGCGGTGAGGCGTCGTGTTAACGCCAGGTCGCGTCGCTTTGTCGTCCGTCGCTTTCTGTATTTGTGAAGGCCTCGACGCACGACAACGGGATACGACGCTCGACAATGCCAAGCGACACGCGACAACGCGATGCGACATTTTCACAATGTCGTATCGCCGTCGTGTCTGTGCCTGTACCGCGACACACGAAAATTCCAAACGACACTCGACAACGTTACGCGACGCTCAAAAACGCGAAGCGACACCAGACAATGCGACGCGACATTTATTGGAATATCGTATCGCGTTGTCGTGCGTCTACCGGTGACAGGTTAAAATGTTACTAGATCTATATGTTGTCTGACGGTGCTATGACAAAATTTCACGTGCCTGTGTATAATCTACGGAATTCTGCTGGAGCCAATTAAAATGTCGCCGTAGCGCTTAGAGGTAGACGCTCGACAACGCGACACGACATCGCGAAAACACGACGCTCAACATCGCGAAAATGCGATACGACGCTCAACAACGCGACGCGACATCGTGACATTGTCAAACGAAATATCGCGATGCCATATCGTATTGTCGCGCTATAAAAGCCGGAAATATTGCATTGTCGTGCGTCGTATCGCATTGTCACGGTGTCGCGTCGCGTTGTCGCGATGTCGCGTCGCTTTGTCGTCCGTCGCGTTCTGAACTTGTGAATGCCTCGACACACGACAACGCGACGCGACGCTCGACAATGCAAAGCGACGCGCGACAACGCAAAGCGACATTTTCACAATGTCGTATTGCATTATCTGCCGTCGTGTCTGTGCCTGTACCACGAAACACGATAATACCAAACGACACTAAACAACGTGACACGACGCTCGAAAATGCGAAGCGACACTAGACAATGCGACGCAACATTTATTGGAATATCGCTTAGCGTTGTCCAGCGTCGTATCGCGTTGTCGTGCGTCGAAGTCTACACAAGTGCAGAACGCAACAGACGAAAACGCGACGCGACATCGCGGCAACGAGACGCGACACCGCGACAATGCGATATGACGCACGACAATGCGAAGCGACAATGAGATATATCGCGCTCTCATAGCGCAACAATACGATATGACATCGCGATATTTCGCTTGACACTGTCGCGCGTCGCTTCGTTGAGTGTCGTATCGCATTTTCGCGATGTCGCGTCGCATTTTCTTGATGTCGCGTCGCGTTGTCGAGCATCTACCTCTAAGCGCGACAGCGACATTCTAAGTGGCCCCAACAAGATTCCGTAATTATCCAGCCTTCCCATAGCCATGTCGCAAAAGTTTAAGAGCATGGCCGTGATTGTCGCATTTTCCTTATATTAATTCGATGCCCGGAATATACAATTTGCCCATTTCCGGTAGACGCACGACAACGCGATACGATATTCCAATAAATGTCGCATTGTGTAGTGTCGTTTGGCATTTTCGTGGGTCGTAGTACTGGCACAGACACGACGGGAGACAATGCGATTCGATGCGATAAGACATTGTGAAAATGTCACAACAATGCGAAGCGACAATGCGATATTTTGCTCTTTTATAGCGCGACAATACGATAATGACATAGCGATATTTCGTTTGACATTGTCACGCGTCGCTTCGCGTTGTCGAGCGTCGTATCGCATTTTCGCGATGTCGCATCGCGTTGTCAAGTGTCTACCTCTAAGCGCGACGGCGACATTATAAGTGGCCTCAACAGGATTCCATATATTACTTATTTAAACCAAGAACGTCTTTATCTTGCGAGTCATTTCTCTGCCACAGAAAGGACAACGTGTTAAAGGTACAGACCACTTCCCTTTTAAAATTGTCTAGTGAGTTAACATCAAGGCGGGAAATCAGGGGACTAAATTTGGTAACTTACACGAAGAATTGGCCGCCAGACACAGCCAATTCAGGTATGTCTGTTTTGTTGTCCTATCCTAACATATGGTCCCTTGCAAGCGCTTTCTCCGGCTATACAAATCTCTTCATAGAAAGGCCAAGTTTTGGAGAACACTTCGACACAAAATTAGATCGCTGAAATTTTTTGTGTGCTATTTCGATCTAATTTTTTGTGAAAATGAATGTATGTGAACAATGTTTAAAAGTGTTTTTTCGAGTCATATTGAATAGTAATCTTATATGTTCTCAGAGTTTTTCATTAGTGCTTAATGATTTCTGGGGATACCATGTACTTCTGACCTATGCACTGCTGACCTATGAACTAACTAGACTCGCATTTGTGTATGTATTTTTACAATGCTAAAATAATTTCTATGTTTAGCCATTCAAACATAAGATTTTTATATATTCGAAGCGAGATACAATTATAAATTTCGTCTGGTTATAGATGTTATTAATGATTTTTATGAACTAATGGTGACATTCATCGTTGAACCACAAGTAATAATTTCCTCACCTGTCTTTGCCAATAATCCTATTGCTGTGTTGTTAATATCAAGCAATACAAATTGTCAAGCTCACTAAACTATTGTTAGAATTTAGAATTCTAAGATTAATATTATTTCAAGTCAAAATCGTTCTTTCATTCACGATCTATTATTTATTTGTGAATACAATTCAGTATTTAAACTTAAGTATCAGATCAGTACTCGGAGGTATAGTCAGTATCAAATAAGAGCTGTGATAATATTTTATTGATTTATTTATTTTTTATTATTTTTTTTTATCAGTACATACATGGTAGAAAATAAAAGTTACGCAACATGGTCATAGTAAAAGTATTTTACACAGATTTAAAGTAATAATGTTGAGCATACTTTTAGTAAGATCTGTTATTTTCAAAGTACAAAGAATGTATATAAACAGTATACATAAATAAGTCCTGAGACTTACTTCCAATGGGTTCCAAATAAAACAAGCGGACAAACGAAATGTTCAGCGTCATTTTTTCTCCTGTTTTCTTTTGCACTGCAAGTAATCAATACATTACTGTTGTGTATCTTTGAAAAAAAAATTGGTTTCCGATATATTTTAAAAAATTCTTTTTTTCGTAGCTACGAGCTAGAGTTTTGGTCGTTTTTACATTGCCGATATACGGTAATGAACAATGTATGAAGATTGTCTTTTAAGATTGATTTTCGTTAAAAGGTCGTTTGAATTTTGCTTGGTCTTTACTTTTTCGATTTTAAAACGAAAATGTTCATTTCATTCGAGATAGGTCTCTAATGTTTGTAGAATGTGATCTGGGTCGATTTCAGGATGTTTCAATGATTTTATATTCAAGGATGGATGCATTTCAGGCCGTTTCAGTCATTTTTCTAGGTTGCTAGGCTGCCAGGTTGCTAGAATAATATATCAGCGTAGAAATCCCGTGATTATTCCGTGTGCATTTCTTTCAAAAATGTTTGTTATGTTTTAGACTGTGATAATGATGGATTTCAGGCCACTTCAGTATGTCTAGGCTGCCAGGTTGCTAGGCTACTGGGCTGGTAGGTTGCTAACTTCACGCTGCTAAGCTGGTAGGCTGCTAACTTCACGGACATGCTTCAAGCAACTTTTTCAACGATGTTCAAGAAGAGATCAATATTATATGGACGATCTTAAGAGCAAATTTACCGAAGGTGTAATAGTAGTCCAGAAGTTACTTAGAGGATTTGTACTCTAGGAGTAGTGAGTTCAATCCTCACCTCACTAACAAATTGAATATAATTGTCTTTCGAATGAGACTTGAAACTGAGTTCCTTAGTATCGGTGCCAAACATAAAAAAGATCCAGCAGTGTTTCTAAACGGGGTGTATTTTTACTGCTCCCCCCCACCCCCTCCCGCAGAATCTAAAATAACTAAACCCTTCTTAGGGTGTCGGCTATATTGGCGATATATAGATGACAAACGTAACAATTAACGCATTACAAAAATAGCTTCTATATAAAACCTTTAGTTGCATTTAAAGCGACTGACTCAAGCTTTTTAATTATTTTTTCATTAAAATTAAAGAGAAGTTATATACTCTGACAAAAATATAATTAAATGATTCTATACATTATGAGAACTGAAGGAAAAGAATATAATTTTAACAGGATTTGAACCCATGCCCAAATATAAGATTTGTAGCAGCGCCCTAGAACACTGAGCTACGGAATGTTTTTAACGAATGTCAAGATTAATAATATGAACAAATTAGCTTTTTTGTTGTTGTTATTGTTTTGTTTTGTTTTTTTGGAGGCTCCATCTGGGTAACCCCGTTTATTTTCCCCGTTAATGGTTAGGTAGGGATCGGGGAACCATCCCCTACTAACAAAATACCTACTGCATGACTAACGGCCTTGGGTAAATGTTTTACCGATAAAAGTAAAAACTAAAAACCTTTATATTATGATGTGTTTTTGTATAAAAAATACTGAGACAGTAAATTAGTTTAGATATGTTCTTCACAACTACAAACAGATTTTGTATGTTAATAAACATTTTCTTTTTTGATGCATCGTTGTCCATCGTCCCATCTGTGAGTCAGTCGCTTTAAGGTGAAAATGTAATATCTTCTTATCGTTTTTTTTTTCTTGTTGTCTTGATATTGATTGAATATTTGAAACAGGTAAAAGAAATATAGCCATAGTTTTATTTATCAAAATGTTTCACTTTTTATCATGGTTTAATAAAATGTGAATCACAAACAGTACAAAGAAATATGTTTCTTCGATCAATTTTAGTGTCTTTCATTTATAAATCTATCATAATAATAATTAATCAGGTATATTTATCAAAGATACAATTTGAAACTGTTCATTGAAACCACCGATACATGTTCATTTTATGCATATCTATATCTAAATTATGTCAATGCAGTCAGAAGATTCAGTTTTCTTTAAAGTTTTATACAGAGACTGTCAATATCATACTCAGTAAACGTGAAGTTTAACCATGTCAAAATCTACGATGTTTTCAAATCATCGACTAATGTTACTTACTTCTCTTACATTTCGCTATAAGTTCGTCAAAACAATACAATGCCTCGAGAGAGTTTCCGTTCAAGTAACAGTTTAAATTTCTGTTCATTTCTGTCAAACTTTTCTGGCTACTGTGACTTCCAACTACTTCTGTGTAATATTTTCTTTTCGTTTTCTTACACAACCATGAACATTCACTGGAGACCATATCAACCCATTTCACCAAATATTTAGGAGCATACTTTCGGAAAGCGTTAGCAAAGGCGTCACCAACAAGGAAATAGATTACGTAGCAGACGACAGATACTGCAACAATACCACCAAATACAATACTTGCGATCTCCCAGCCAGAGAAATCATTGTTTTTTTCTTTGACCCGCTTATCTCTACTCCTTCCTTTTGTTTTTCCATCAAGGATTAAAGAATCATCTGGAAAATAGTTCCTGAAAGGGTCATTCAGGAACAGCTTGTCAAGTTCGTCTGCTTTTACTTCGTAAACAGCTTTGGACAGCTTTTCGGACAAATCCTTTCGTCCAATCTGCCCAAGTCGAAATGCCAAGTCATCAAAGGATTTTCCATCACCGTCAGTTCGATCCCAGTTAAGTAATAGGGCAATGCAAGGTTTGTGTGATTTTTCAGTCTCATCGGTTTCTTTAACAAGTTCAAAACTATTTTGACGTAGAGCGTTCACCAACTTCTTACATTCTTTCATTTCCAGGTGATCTGCGACCATCTGAAGCTGATGTATATTTAAATCAACGGTACATGTCGCCAAAATAACCAAGCAGAGAAGAACAAGAAAGATTCGGGTGGCCATATTTAAAAGGAAGACTAACGCGTTAATGACGTCATGTATGTAAATATGACATCATTTAATGATAACTTCTAAGCGGATGGGAAAAATACCGCATCGTCGAATACCCACGGTACCTTATTCCGTTATCATACATTTTATGAAAGAGCAACGTAACGGGAATGGACGTAGCTAGGCCTATCAGAGGCAGTTTTGAAAAGGATAAAATAGTCGGATTATTTTACTACACCTGGAACTTTTACATTAGGTTTTTTACATTAAAAAGCGGGTATGGCATACAAATAACTGATCTCATGCCACGAATTTACATCACATATGATTCATATACCAACAAACAATTACATATCAACATAAAAACCGAGCCACGCCTTTAATACTGGCACCTGCGACATGAAAATGTTAGCTCTCCAATTAATATAACTGTTTCTATATATATATATAATTATATATACCACAAACAACAGAATCTCTAAAAAAATCTTAAGTCTTTGACATCTGGGCCCAAGTCATCCCTTTTTTCATGGAAATTGACACAGACATTTTACCCCACTCCTCCGGCCATTTTTTGTTTAGTCTTTCAGACAATTATAGGTGTAAATGGTAATATGTATCGGTGTCCTTTGATTTTTCAAGCATTTTCTAATTTTATATGTTTTCGTCTGCGGCACATCCGGGATTTGGTGTGTGGCTGGGGATAAGGGGCTTAGATTAAAAAGATACACCAATCCTATTTAAATGAGCTTCACTTTGTCTCAAATCAAATTCAAAATATTCATGCACAATGTTAAATATTGAAAGTGTTCATGTACACTAATGAAAATGTCAAAGACTTAAGATACATGTATTTGATGTCTCTGGTAATATCAACTAACAATAATTGATCCTAAAATGTCATCATTTCTTCTTTAATATTATGACATAAAAATACAAAGAACATTTGCCAAATTATAAGTACCTTTTCACATCTTAATACCTTTGAATCTTTTAATTTTCAAATGTATTAACTTATGATAAGTAATAGTATTTTAACCCCTTTCACATTTCCTTTGATCTTTAATTGATTTTATTTTACCAGTGCATTAACTACTTAGGATGAAAGACAAACATGCATTTATGTTGTTAATCGATCCAACTGACATGTTCGTAATTTTATTTCAGAAGAATATATTCTTTATCTATTTTTTATTATTATCAGCAAGGCATGTTGCACATAGATTTAAGAAATTTACACTTACTGTAAAGATTTATAACCAGAGATATATGGTTTAATGAACACTAAAAAAAATTCAGTATTACATAAAAAAATCATGATATTAATATTTATACATGATTTGCTAGATATAGAGACAAATGATTGCACGAAATGATTGTAATGATGTTCTTGGTTCTTGCAAAGTTCGAGTCGTGCCATAAGCGTTTGTTTCCTTCGAAGCCGGCAATCTGTCTTCGCTCAAAGCGCTTTGATTATGACTGCGCTTCTTCCGTATTAAAGCGCTTTGATAATGACTGCGCTTCTTCCGTATTAAAGCGCTTTGATTATGACTGCGCTTCTTCCGTATTAAAGCGTTTTGATTATGACTGCGCTTCTTCCGTACAGCACGGTGCAACTTTGTTCTTGTTTTCGTATATTCAGTGGCGTAGAAAACGATGAGCATACATCATTTTTATCGAAGTAAATTTCCGTTGCTGTATTCAGTATCTCATAATCTAACCGTATTTTCCAGATTTATAGTGCAGATCTGACTAAAAAGACAATGTATAAAGGAATTCATCATGATGAGGCGAACAGATACAGCAACTCATCTACTTTTCGATAGCGTGTGAATTACGAGATTATCCTTGTTTATACATCCAGTATTTAGATACGCCAGTGTAGGCGCATTAAAATATATCAATGTTAAACGATGCCTGATTTGGATTTGCGGTTCTAAACAGGGTCGGCTGTCGTCGAACGTCTAAAATTCACCCACTCCTCAGATATTATTACATGCAACTTAGAGCTATCACTAACTTGAAGCGATAAATCACGGAAATAGTGATTGTAATATCTGCCCGCTGCACCAAAGGCATTCAACACGGTGATTTTTGTCCGCTTTGTTACTCAAATCAAACGTAACAGGATTTTGAAATGAATTGATATAATAAAGTTGTTATCAGTCATGTCCAGTACATGTGTTATCTGGTGAAATTTTGAATTTTTTATTTTAAGGGAAATATTGGTTATTTTTCAAATATGGTAGAATTGGAATAATTTTAAAGAAAATTTTAATTTCATGTGTAAATCTTGTTTGTATAATCTGTATTTTGATCACTAGGTAACAGATGTTTTTTCTATATAATAAAATTTTAGGAACAAAGAAATGTGTTAAAAGCCATAGACGTATAATCTTCTTTTAATCAGTTTAAGCTGTCAGATATCACATTTATTTACCTTACGGCAGGAAACAACAATTGATGTTATTAATAATATTTGTCACCTTTGGGCTGTTTTGAAAAAAATATAACTATTATTTCTGTCATGATTTTTTTCCTTTGCAAAAGATATTTGATTGGTTAATTTTGTTATCATGTGAATTTATCCAGACTTTAATTCGTTAAAAATATATAGCTTGTAAAGGATTTGCTATAAAAAGGTAACTTTTAAAAAGGAGAAAAAAGAGATTGGATGTCCAACTGAACGGAACTGGTTTTCCATACTTAAAAGTTTCTTAAAAATAACTCTGTTTGGTTTACCAACAGTTAATTGTTTATATTGTTGTTATATTGCGGATTATTGTTCTTTGGTTTTCCGAAGACTGAAATAGAAAATAGAAAACAGAAACGGACTTGTTTTGACTGGTACTGTATCACAAAGAATGGGCTGTAAACTTAAAGTAACAAAATCATAATAGTTATCGGACTTAGTTGCAATAAAAACAAAGCATAGCAACAGTTTGCGGCATCACACTGGCACTGCTAATAATCACTGTAGTGCGCACCCAGAAAGTATCTTTGACTTGCATGACTAAGAAAGATTTTTTAAATATTTTTTAAAAGCATCATAAATCTCTTTATGCAACACTTACATTTCTTTTGTATTTTCTCGATGGTTAAGTAATATGCCACAGGTCATGAACACTAAGGATTATTTTAAACATACCCCGCTGGCTCGCATAAGTGAAGGATGGAACGCCAGACTTACGAAAAATGTCAATTGGATTTTCCATGACCTTTAACCCGTTCCAAATTTGTGATTAACGGCCAGAGCTCCAGAAAGCAGTCATGGAGAGAAATTGATAAATTGAAAGTTTGGGAATTGGGAACTGGATACTCATTATATTCACGGAATTCCTGGCTAGCTAGGAGTTCGGTTTAAAAAAAACGAATACCAAGCTCAGTTCGAATTCCCAGCCCGCTGGGAGTTGAGTAATTCGAACGTACCGAGCTGGGTATTCGTTTGGTTGAATAGCCAACTCCTAGCGAGCTTGGAATTCGATCTCGATATATATTCGGCTCTCTCGACTCGAATACCCAACCCCCAGCTGGCTGGGATTTTTTTTATTTATTTTTTTTATTACCAAACTCCTTACAAGCTAGGAATTTTATCTCATCATAGTAGTTGACCCTTTCGGAACGAATTCCAACCTCCCAGCTGGCTGGGAATTTGAACCGAGATGGGTATTCAATAGGTTAAATACCCAACTCCTAGCTACCTAGGAATTCGATCTCAGCTAGGTATTCGGCTCTTTCGGGTCGACTTCCCAAATTCACAGCTGGCTGGGATTTCAAACCTAGCTAGGTAATGAATATCCAATACCAATTACCAATTTGTAGCTAACTTCACACACATTATTAAAACTCATTTCAAAACTTTGTAAATATACTATTATAACAGGGAATACTAGTAGTAGCTCCTATAATAGTATATACCTGTAGTTCTTAATACTTTTGTTCTGTCTACTTTCTTGACCATTAATCTATCGTTTGTAGTGCTTGTAATATAAACATTTTGAATTTCTTAAGGCCATTGTTTCGTTATCATTTTCGTCTAAACTCATATCTTATTAGTCTTTCAAAACATACAAGATACCAACCTCAAGAATGACTCATTTCATGAATTTTACAGAATAAAATAGCGGTCAATTGTTTCTTTCGGTATAAGATCAAAATACCATTTCATTAAGTATATAGTTGTCAACAAAATATGAGAACACGATACATGGCGGTCATACATTTTGTTGTGGACAAAAACATTGGATATTACTAGTGTTAAATATGCTAAAAATTATGAAATTTGTATCTATGGAATTGTGGAAGGACAATGTATCTGGATATGAAGCTTAAAAAGTGAATTTACAGATAAATAAGGAATTATATTAGAAAATATTTCGAACAATGGACGTGAATTTCGCTCACCAGGTAAAAGCTTTGTCAAATACGAACCATTGAACTTTGCCTAAAGGCGTTAAGCTGATAACTTCTTTAAAGGGAAATAAACACTGACTATTATGTTATGGATTCTAGTCCAATTATACAAACCTGTAGTCCAATAAGGGCTATGTTCATAGATGGTCAAGAACACACTTACCACACGCTCCAGCCAGCTGTAGGCTTATACAATGTACCTAATTATCCAGGCTCCGGCATGATGACACCGGTATATACAGGCAGACCCGTTAACTTACGTGATAGTCCTGATCAGACATTTCTAAAACAGACTGAAGCAGATTTGTCAAATTCCTATTTCTACACTCCTGGACAAAATGCTGCCTCTCTACCAAATATTGAAACGGCAAAACACGTTCCAACATCCCAATCAAATGTAAGCTTAAATGATGAAAGTGTCATACCAGGAACGCAACCATGTTGTATCCTCGACCGAGAACTCGAAAATTTGCCAAAAGACATTTATATCGATAAACTTATAAGATTAACCCACTCTTCGGAAACTGATATAATGTCGTACAGAGACGTGTTACTTCGTCGAGTAAGACTGATGGTAGACTGTCCTCCAGGTAAATTAATAAACCGAAGGGGATCCAAGAGAAACCCTGCATATGCTATGCTAGCAAATGATTGTTTTATCTTACAAAGTTTCCTGTTAGGAGACAAAGACAATATTGAGTCAATATTTAGTCAGACGAAATTACCTCCTGTAAACGAACAAAAAAGTCAGTGCGAAGTCAGCGACGAAAATGAGAGCTGCCTTGACTTTAAGCTGAAATTAAGTGACTTAGTCTCTTCTGTCATAGAACTTGGAAATAAAGTCTCGAAACTACAAGAAGAGAAGGAAAACCATAGAAAAGATATAATCAGCTTGAATGATAAACTGACGAAAGTTATTCAAGACAACAGTGTCTTAAGTAAAAAAATTCAAGTGCTCCAAGAAAAACTAGATATCTGCCACAATCAAATTAAGTTAAAAGAGCAAATAACACAGAAGCGCGAGACGAATAAAGCTAACAATGAACAAGTAATACAACTAAAGAAAAACGAAGCTGAGTCAGATATCATTTGTATAAATCAAGCAGCTGATGATATTGCTACAACTTCTATTCCTGTAAAAACAAATATAAGCGTAGTTACTACAGACAAGACATCAACGTACGCAGAAGTAGTGAAAAAAGTACCAACTGCAAACACCTCAATTAGCAACTCGGAACAAAGATTGATGAAATTTAATCGAGAAACTAATAGATGGGAACGAAATACTAACCAGAGTTATCAAGCACAGATAACCGATAACCAAAGTAGTCAACGGCAAAGAACCGACAACCAGACTGCGGCAGAGAAGTCAACAAATGTGTCAAGAGATACCGGTAATAAAATTGAAACCATTATATCCACCAACAGAAACGATTCAAACAAATATACTCTCAAAGATACATCTAAAGTGTTTAAAGGTACTTATAGAGGACGCACTAGGTCCTACTATATTGGAGGTATAGCTGAAGATTCTACCGATGCCGGACTATATGAATATCTTGAGGACAGAGATATAGAGGTATTAGAAGTATCCTTATTTAATAGTAAGTCACGTGATCTTGCTGCAAAGATAACAGTTCCCTCCTATCAAGGCCGTATAGTAGAGAGGAAACATTTTTGGCCAAAATTTGTGCGTTGCCGAAAGTGGTACTCCAAAAAAGCTTGGAACAGTTATGTTAATTCAAACAAAGAGTATCATTATTCTACAAATGAATATGATAACGATAACTACTCCACACATGGTAATGATTACAGAGTCCGTGATGACTATGATAATGATGATTATTCTGAAGGGGATAATTATTACAGAGATGTTGATGTTGATTAATGTGTGTAACAAAAAATCGATATAAATCTGTTGAACAGTCAGTTATCCGTTTAGTAACATGGAATGTTAGAGGCATTATGTCTTCTGCAGCTAGCCTTTCAAACTTGTTAACACAGCACGATGTCGATGTAGCATTCATAACAGAACATAAATTATTTAATCATTCAAAGTATTTCATGGACACTATAGATAAAAACTACAGTCATTTTACAAACTGTGATCATTCGTTTAATGTATATGGTAATGTTAAATGTGGTAAAGGTGGTGTATCTATTTTATTTAAGTCATCTCTCATTTTTTCAGTCAAAGAATTAGTAGAAATCACAGACGACAGAATTTTAGGAATCGAACTTTTTTGTCAAAATAACTTTAAGATCTTTATGTTTTGTATATACATGCCTTCGGCAAATTATCCAAACGAATTATTTGCGGATTACATAAGTACTTTAAAGGGGCTCTGTCAGACTTATTCAGAATTCGGTTCCGTAATATTTCTTGGTGATATGAATGGAGAAGTACACCAACCGTCTGAATGCAAGTCTTTTCGCGACCTTGAACTTACCAATTTTATTCAAAGCCAGGATTTACTATCTATGGTTAAGTCACAAAATTGCAAGGGTCCGCCTTACTCGTACTTAACAATGCAGAAGTTAATTGACCATGTTATTATACTCAAACATGATGTAGATTTGATATCATTCATAGAGATATTAGACGATGATATGTTTTATGTATCAGATCACTTACCAGTTGTAGTACATATCAACTTACCAGTCTCCACAACAGACCTTCAAATGTCCCAAGTTAATATTGCTTGGCATAAAGTCAAAGATGATCATATTTCAATTTACCAGTCAGAACTGTCGACATCATTACAAAATATAAATAGGCATAGTATAGAAACTATGTACACCGATATAGTTGAGAAAATAAGTACTGCATCAATAAATAGTTTCCCAAAAAAAACCTTTAACATACATGCAAAGTCATATTGGTCATTAGAAGTAAGACGTGCACATCAAGCTCAGAGGCATGCACGTAGGGTCTGGATGTCAGAAGGTCGCCCTAGAGGTCAAATGTATGACTCTTATAAAACATATAAAATTTTAAAGAAAGAGTTCCAGAGAGTCCAAATGAAATCTATACAAAACGTAGAACAGAATTTCATTAATCAACTAAACGCAGTTGCAGAGTGTGACAATCGTTTATTTTGGTCTCTTATAAGTAACAGAAAAGGCAAAAAAAGGTCAATTTGTACGCAACTTGATACTGAAAATGGCACAATCAGAGATCCATTACTTATAGCAAACGAGTTCTTCAATCATTTTCAACGGCTATATGCTCCCTTACAGTCTCAAACCTTTGACAGAAATCATGAAAAATATATTGAAGAGGAAATATTAAGAATCAAATCCTGTGCCCCACATATAGAAAACTCCCCGGAGTTACTCCCCTTGTTAACAATTAATTTTATTGAAAAATATGTTCGATCCTTACCTAATAACAAAGCCGGGTCCTTTGACAGAATAGTGAATGAACATATCAAATATGGTGGACCTTTCCTCTGGGCTATATTAACAGAACTATTTAACAGAATAATTGAAGTGGGAAAATTCCCTGATGCATGTAAGAAGGGCATGATTATACCTGTTTACAAAGATAATGGAAAGTCAAGGTCTGATCCAAAAAATTACAGACCAATAACACTTCTTCCAGTCATATACAAACTCTTTGAAAAAATCCTACACGATATATTAAACACGTGGTCATCAAAATTAAATTTTCAATTTCCAAACCCGCAGCAAAATGGATATCAAAGTAATCTAGGGGCAGTTACTGCTTCATTCTTGCTACAGGAATCAATTTTTCACAATATAGAGCTTCATAGTAAAGTTTATGTAGCTATGCTTGACACAAGACAGGCTTTTGATACGGTCTGGTTGAACGGAGTTTTCCATAAACTAAACCAATTAGGTATAAAAGGGAAAATGTGGTCACTCTTAGTTGACGCGCACACAAACATGTCAAGCTGTATTTTTGTAAATAGTATTCAGTCAGATTTCTTCTGTGTACTCCAAGGTATTCGACAAGGTGGGGTATTATCCACTTGGATATATAACCTCTTCATAAATGACTTGCTTATTTCGCTTGAAAATAGTAAGCTTGGTACGCGTATAAGGTCATATCAAACCGGAAATATAACCTTAGCAGACGATATTGCTCTCGCAGCAACAAGTCCGTCCAACCTACAGAAAATGTTAGATATTACCTACATATACACATGTAAATACAGATTTATAATGAATGCAGAAAAAAGTCATGTAATCGTATTTCCCCACAGTCGCACGACAAACAAATTGTCATTTTTTCTAGGAAATAAATGCATGAAACTTTGTAATTCAGTAAGGCATGTAGGGGTCTACCTTAACGATAAATTAAAAGACTCTGAAAAAGTTCAAAATGGTTTAAACAAAGCTAAGTCCGCTTTCTTTTCTTTCTTTTCTGTTATTAGTTCAAAGTACACGAATCCTATCGTATCAGCATCTATTGTTTCAAAAATTTGTATTCCACGATTATTGTTTGGTGCAGAACTCTGGAATAATTTGAACCACTCAGATATCTTATCAATTGAGCGTTTTTCAAGACTAGCTGCAAAGAAATGTCAGCATTTTCCTATCTCTACGAGAACAGATATATCTTTAAGTATGCTTGGATGGCACTCAATGCTATCAGAAGTTGATAAACGCAAATTAAGCTTTCTTGGAAATCTATGTAGAATGCCACCTAATTTATTATGTAAGCAGGTCTTTAATTTCCGCCTAGCTATGTATACATGTAGTACTACTGAAAAACAGAAAGGTTTTATACCTGATGTTATAAAAATTCTGCAAAAATTTCAGTTAGCCCATCACCTAATTAACTATATACAGACAGGTAATTTTCCAAACAAACATGCGTGGAAACAAATCTGTAAAATTCAAATTCACAATTTTGAAACTTGTACCTGGCGAACTCGTCTACAAGTTGATGACAGTTTTAGCAGATTTAGATTGTTACACTCTAATATAGAAAGAGCAATCATATGGGAATGTGCCACTGACCCCAGTAGTTTATCTCATGCTTATATTGTTAGTAAACTTTGGATTACTAATGCTAGTTTCAATGCTTCTCAAATTCCGTACTTATGCTGTATCTGCGGAATATTGTATTATGATCCTTACAAACATGCTGTTTTCGAATGTTGTCTAACAGAATATATACGGAAAACATTCATTTATAAAATTGAGAGGTATTTCAGCTCTGATTTATTACATGAGCTAGTTGACTGTTGCACAACAGAGGAAAAATTGCATATTCTGATAGGCAGAAGAACCTTTTCTATAACCGACAAAAAGATTCATAAGCATTTTTTACGCATAGCCATTTCTTTTGTTTCAAAATGTCTACTCATGGCAGAAAAACACTTTTTACCCTTTGTTAATTAATCTTATGTTCGAGTTACAAAGTTGTTTTAAACTGCACAGCTAGATATACATAGTACCTTATCTTGATTTTTCGTTTCGTTCAAGATCTGGTCAAATATGTAAATTACCGAGCAAAATAGCCTTACACTCTGCAGTCAAACCAAAGTCAGTGGTTACCTGTACAAAGTTGTGTCCCTGCTTATTGCCAAGAAAGTTAACCTAATGCCAGTATTTTATTGTTTCTATGCACACCTATAATCAGCGACCACCTCTTTTAAGAAGCCATTCTTTCTGACTTAGTCATAATGCTTTACACAAGTTTATTTGTTCTTGTCAGTAAAGGATAGATTTTTTTTTTTTTTTTTTTTTTTTTTTTTTTTAATAGAACAAATTTCACATTATTCAATAATGTCTATCTTTATGCTGTATAAATAATGCTTATCTTTATGTTGTATACTACACTTCATTGTCATTTTCATATCCATTTATGTACATGTGTTCTGTTGTTACAATTTATGTTACTCGTTTTCATAACTGTATTCTTTTTCCTTGTACTGTTTATATAATCCAAACTCGTTTTGGGAAATAAAGAGTATATAAGTAGAAACCTAAACTGGTCATCCCACATAAACAATATCACAAACAAAGCAAAAAACAGCTTAACTTGGGTTCATCAGACGAAACATCAAAACACAAAACAAACAACTCAAAGAAGCAGCATACAAAACATATGTAAGACCACAGGTTGAATACTGCTCAACCATATGGCATCCATGGCAAAAATATCTCACACACAGAATAGAAATGGTCCAGAGGTCAGCTGCAAGGTACGTTCATAATGACTATCACTATACAAGCAGTGTAACAAACATGATCAAAGAACTAAAATGGTCAACTTTAGAACAAAGGCGAAACCATGCCAGCCTGGTCATGCTACACAAAATAAAAAACAATCAGGTCAATGTTGATCACAATCACCTTACAAACACAAGAAACAGCAAATTCCTCATTCCACAATCAAAAACACAACATCACATGAACTCATTCTTCCCAAGGACTATACGACTCTGGAACGAATTACCGACCGAGATTAAGGCTACCCCAACTGTGCCAGCTTTTATCAGTGGACTAAACAAGTTTTATAGATTTTAAAGTACTTAAAATAAATGTTTAAGTAAGATCTTCAGTTAAATCTTGTTTTCTTTGTTATTAACTTTTATAATTTTAAATGTTCCTGACATGCGCCTGCCTAGTACAGTCAGTATTGACTTTTGGCAGTATTAAGTTGAAGTTGAAGTTTTGGGATCGCTCGTTCGTACTGACGGATGAACGGGCAACTTATAAAATAATTGGGTCAAAGCCAAGTGCCTGGTTTTTGTATGACTTCCGTTATATCGTCACTTTTAGGAGACCTGTAATCGACCTTGCATTTGCGTTTTTCGAATACAGGTCGCTAAATCAAAGAGCTCTATTCACCGAACAGAGCTACACCGGGGAGCTATATTCGAAGTGATCTCTAAACGGTGTGACAAAGCCACGAGTGAAAATGACTATATTGAGTGTTCACGATTACAATTATTTAGATTTTTTCTTGCCTTGAAAGCACTTTATAGCGCTTTTAAATGGATATGTTGTTAAATCGATGTCCATGTTTCAATCGCATTATGGCTCGAAAGTTATTAAAGAATGTGTGTGTGTGTGTGTGTGTGTGTGTGTGCGCGCGCGCGCCCGTGTGTTCTGATAATTTCCTGCAGGTTTATCATGAATTAATCTCCCGTCAATCTTTTTTTAAACTACCAATAAGTATATAAAAAAGTAAAAATATATTTTGTACGCTTTTCCTGATGACGGCCATGAACCTACTGTATAACTAACGGCTGATCACGGTAATCTTGTACTGTTGATAACTGTTCAATTACTAGTAATTACCCTGTGAATGGGTCTGTCCTTAGCAACAGGCAGGCACTTAGTCTTCTTTATATTTTTCATTATGATTATTTTTTTAAATAAGTAGT
The DNA here is from genome assembly GCA_012932295.1 of Cyclina sinensis. Classification (NCBI taxonomy): domain Eukaryota; kingdom Metazoa; phylum Mollusca; class Bivalvia; order Venerida; family Veneridae; genus Cyclina; species Cyclina sinensis. The sequence continues at coordinate 23,973,270 of JAAONU010000001.1, forward strand.
TAGGTAAGGGTTAATATTTCTAGTGCCTTTCTTTAAACTCAGTTGGTCCGGGACTACTAAGAAATGAGAAAAACCAAAATCTGCAACATAAACTCAAAGGAAATAAGATGAAGGCTATTTTAAACCCGTTTGAACTATAAAACTGTATGCTAGTAATTATTTATGCCAAATGCGTCATTCACAATTAAGAATAAAGACAACAACTTTAGATGAGTCTGTTTCCGTCCAAAATAGAAAAACTTGGGTTTCCGGCTACTTTCGGTTTCAAAATATAGGTTTCCATTCTTGATTTATATCGTTTTGTTTCTTTGTTGTTGTTTTGTTATAAAGACACTTTGTAAGTATGGCTTAGAATTTCCCCAAGTTTTATTTTGATCATTCACTCAGAAAAAAGAATAAGTTCCCTATTTACTTCTGCGCCTTAAAAAAGAATGACGCTTCCGGCCTTGAAACAAAATTCTTCACTCCAAGCGTCATCATTGACAGTGTGTTTTTATTGAAAAATTTACCATAAACCAGAGAAAAAAGGAACAAAATTTTCCCTTTTCACAAAATGTTTCTTTGTCTCTAAGGGGTTGACCCTATCAAAATATAAAGACATAATTTGGGGTTCCGAATGTGTCTTTATACCGGTATGTATTACTTTCAGTTTTATTTAAATAAACCATTCATTTAAATGCTTAAATACTTGGCGTTTTAGCCTTGTATGATGAAAAAAAAAAACATTATTAGAGTTTTATATTTGTATTTCATCTAATATAAATATGACAACAGGCAATACTTAAGAAAAAGAAAAAAAGCTTACTAAATGGGTTCCCGTCGTTGAATAAGTGGGTTTATTTTATATTCCAGTTTTATACTCCTACATGCTACTATTTCTCAAACACTGACTAGTGATGTGGGGATACGCTATGAATATTACACTTGAAAAACAGATTTTACTTGCGTTAATAACATTTAATATTGTAATTGCAATCACTGTTGAGAACGGTTCTTTAGTATTTTCAGCATACAATTTCCACAAATTTCAATATAAAACAATGAGAACTTTACACATTGTTGGGAGTGGACACTTAGTATCAAATGTTGTCTTATTCATTTGGATGATAAGTGTATTCAGGATTCGTGAGAATTTAAAAGGTGTGGACTATTCTTGGAAGTTTGAAAACAATATCAGAGACAGCAGGGACCTTAGACGCTGCTTGAAAGAAACAGTAAAGAATTATGTTCCAGGGGTTTTAGACTGTGACAGCTATTTAAGCAAAGCTCCTTGCTGTATTTACAAGAAAGAAAAGAATTACTCAGATCTGTTTTCGTTTAGCCCAGTGACAAGCCAGAAACTAAGTGTTTTCCCTGGAACTCTCAAACATTATTTCAATGAACTTGAAACAGATGTGAACAAGTCTTACCTGATGAGATATGAGTGGGCACGGTATGAGACCTTTAAAACATTCCCAGTGGACTCACGAGCCATGCCGATACGTCTGGCGTCGAATGGGTTTTACTATAATGGCACTGGCGACCGAGTTACATGCTTTTCTTGCGGACTACAGTACCAAGACTGGAAAGAGGGCGATATTGTGTCTGAGGTACACATTCGACTTTCACCAAACTGCAACTTTCAAAAAGGATTCGATAGTACAAATATTGGAATTCATACGAATGAGGTCGAAGGAGCCCAGGGAGGTGCATACCAAGAAGCAAACACCAGTAACAGTAATGAAGAATTGCAAATTCAAAAACACTGCCGCAGGTCTCCAGACAGCAAGAAAATCACCGATAGCAGACGACAACACAAGCATCCTGATTATGACAGTTACCAAAACAGAATGGACACCTTTGATGGATGGCCTTATCCAGAAGTTATAGAACCTTGTGTTCTTGCTGAAGCCGGCTTCTTTTTCGTGGGCATGTATCAATTGAATCTCTATTTTGCTGTTAGAAAAAAAAGCACTGGCGGCGATTAGTGATGAGTTTGGGCATGTTTTGGCAGCCAAAATTACTTAATATGATAATATATTATATGATATATAAGAAGGTTTCCCAGTTGGAATTTATTAAGTGTTTAGGAAAAACACCAGAAAGCAAAAGCGAAAGTAAAGTACACCTAAAATGTAACAGTTTAAGGTTACTCTCCTAGCAAGTTCTGTAATTTGATTTCTAGTTATAGCCAAACATATCATATAAATAATCAAATAATTGGCAGAATAATACCAATTAACGTAAAAGAATTTAGAGTTCACTTCATAGTTCTAAAAGCCAACCAATGATAACTTATACATTATAAATGTATTTTCTAATTGTTAGGTTTCGGCGACTGCGTTAGATGTTTTTCTTGTGGCGGTGGCTTACGGAATTGGCAATACGGTGACGGGCCCTGGGGCGAGCATGCTAGATGGTTTCCTTGGTGTAGATATCTAAGGGAACGAAAAAGTTCAGAATTTATCAGACAGCACGAAGACAGTCATACAGACACTTCTGACGATCCTGCGGAATATTTTGTAAGGAAACCCTCTCCTTAGAAAAGAATAGAATCACAGTAACGGCTGGCAACCTTTTTAAAATGAAGCTTATTTGCTTTATAATATAGCCAAGCTCATGTTAGAGATTACTGTAAATACCTAGTGACTGACATGGAAGACACAAAAGTTTGACAATAAAAAATGAAAACATGTCTGAATTGACATTTTCTCTGCGACCCTTGTACTTAACTAAAATTTCATAACAAAATTTGTTGTTACGTTTGAATTCAGCTATGACACACAATATTCTGTGACTTTGTTATTGTAGGTCCCTACTTCACTCGTTTTTTTCTTTTTCTACTAGGAAGCCTCAGTTTCTGAGCAAGAAACGTTAAACGCTGTTTCATTTGGAAGTGGAGAATTGGAAAATGAGAACAAATCTTTCGACAGTCGTGATTCGATCAATGTCTCTGAAAATGAGAACAGGATTCTAACTAGAACTAGAACCCAAGTAACTACAAAAGAACAGGAACGTATTGAAGCTACGCTTTGCGACATGGGTTTCTCTAGTGACGACGTTCGAAAAGTCATGAAAATGAAAGGTCTAAAGGGTGTGCGGCTAATTTACAAATTTCTTTCGCAGTCTATAAACTTTGATCCTTACGGCACATTTTTAACTTGGCTATTTTCTAAGAATTTGTATATAACCTACATTTAAAGAAAAGATTATTTAGAATTGATTAAAAATTATAACTTAGTGTATGCATTGTATAGTCACAGAGTATAAAAAAGACTACCGTGTTTTGTTTCAGCCCCGAACTTTCTCGAACAAAACGTTGTATGAATGATGAGTGTTCAATTGTTTTAAGAAAAGTTGTTTGTTTTCGGTATCAGTGTACTTAAATCGAAATACTAAACAATGATCATAAGAAAATGAAAAAAATAAGGTTTTCCCCCTTGAAGTATTTATTCATCAAGTTTGGGATTCCAGTTTTTATTATGCTTTAGAGAGAGAGAGAGAGAGAGAGCTCTGAATAGCTCGAGTGTGATTAAAATCATTCCGTAGTTAGATCGTGTATTTTAGTCAGATCAGTCACGAAAATGACTTTGAGTGTCCGGTCTGTTTTGATGACTTAATCAACGCCTAGACGTATGCAAGGCTAAGAACCATCAATGTTAATTTATTTCTTTAAATATACATGTGTCGAGGTGAAGTGGTTTCTTACAATTGAATGCCAGCATATATAAAACACTTTGTAGTGAAGTTCAGTTAATAACACCAGCCATAAAGTGGCCTTCATATCTTTTAAAATTCAACATTTACAGAGATCGCTGATTTCCGTGTGGTTTTGAAATAAATTTAGTGGTATTAATAGCGAAACTAGGCGTCAGATATAATTATATAAACAATATATACTTCATGGTTTTAAAATGACAGGTTACCAATTCCGCCCACAAGATAGGTTTTCCAGTACATTAATTTTAAAGTAGTAAATTGACATTTCGTAAGGATTCTACCGAACATTTATATAAATCGTATTCTATACAAGTTTATATTTCTTCCGGGTTCTAATATTTAGGCCAAGTAATATAGCATACATTTTTCTGTGTTTGGATTACAGAAATAGATGACTCTACTCTCGACACACTTATTGATGATTTGTTGGTACGATCTGCCACAAATACAACAACGGAAACAGAGAGTCCAACACAATCACAGGTAAAGGACCAGTCAGAGTCTGTGTGCAACGGAACAAGTGACGTAATCACGGAAACGGAAACGAGGCAAACAACCAGATCAGCAGCAAAATCTACGCTTGGTAAAAAGATATTTTCCTCCTTGGGAAAGCGCACACTTATTTTTCTTTAAATTATTATTTCTTCAACTGCTTATGCCTAAAATAAAATATTGTTAGTTTCCTCTCCCGCTACCTACCCACAAAAATCATAGCTAGCCAAAAGATTTTATCACAAAACAAAAAAATATTGTTATTGAACATGGAAGCAAAGTTTGTCAATGAGAATCACATCTTTATATTTGACTCATATTTTTGCATTGTAAGTATACCACTTGGGGTGTATATATTGAATAAAATTTTGAAACTTTGATTCTAATCTTTGAACAGATGCCAAGCACTCACAATTTCTGTTTCTTTGAAATCCATATAATTCAGATATATTAATTATATTATCAATAAAAAATATTCTAGATTAAAAAAAGAATTTTACTTACCTACCTACCCTACCCAAACTAACATTGGTCGCGGAATGGGAAACAATATTTTATTTTAGGTCTTATGAAGCAAAGTAAAGATCTGACATTATTAACTTTAGCAAGGTAATTGCTTCGTGCAACCATAAAATTGGGCGAAAAAAAAACAATTTTTTTTTGCATCAGTGTTTTAACTAGTTGCTGGATTGAGACTCCGGTGAAAGTCGCGTCCTGTCAAATGCCTAGGATCACCCGACTAGGTTTGAACTTGGTTCCTCTGTGAAAATTCACTGATATCAGGGAAAAAGAATACGTTTACAAAACATCTTTTTTTTTTGTTTTTAATACCTGCGCTCCTTTTTATTTTTAATAAAACATAAAACATTGATTGTGGGCATTACCGATATGAATAGGCTTCTTGTGACTCAATTTAAAGGTATATTTTCAACAGAAAGATAAAAAGGTCCCGATTCGTTTCTGTAAATGAAATCAAACTTAGAAAAGATGCATGAACCAATTCAATCTTGTTTTTAGAAGCAGTTTTTACTTTTGCAGTGTTTTCCTTTTACTTCAATTAAAAACTTACACTCGTGCACTTGCTCGTGCGTATGTTGGTGCATAGGCTATTCCGTGATTGTTGTTAGATTTGATAATGAGCGTTTTACAGTTATTTGCATTTTTTACTTCTAGATACAAGTATGCTTGAGGAGGAAAATTCAAAATTGAAATACCAACTGTCTTGTAAAATCTGCATGGAAAATGATGCTGATATTGTTTTCTTACCATGCGGTCACATGGCAACATGTGATACATGCGCAGGAAAAATCCGGAAGTGCGCCATTTGCAGGAAACTAATCAAAGGTCGCGTAAAAGCTTTCATGGGTTGAGGAAAGAAGATAGAATATAGAACATATCCGAAATCGCAAAAGTTACTGGTGGTGTGATGATTTAGGCAAAGTCAATTTAGATGATGTGGAACAGAAGTGTAAAATACTATGAATATAGGTGCTCCCTGTTGCGGGAAACACAACTTATAAAACGTCAGAAGGTCAATTTAGGATAAGAACTTCAGCTAACTTATATTGCACAAAACAAAAGTGAGACAAACAGTAAAAAAGTGTGCAGAGTAGTTATAGACAGGGACTTGTTGATGCTAAATTCACGAAATCACAATTGCTTGAATTAATATATTTATTTATTTGTTCGTTCTTTCATTCATTTATATATTTATTCATTTCTCATCGATGTACATGCACAACAACATTTACATGATACACGATATATCAAAATGTACAAGACATTGAAATGTACTAAGTAAAATAACTACACTGCTCAAATTAATTAAAGGAACGCAAATATGTTATGGCGTAAATTGCCCACCATACTAGATATTCGCTGCAAATTTCGTTTGTAGGTATCGACGGTCTATATCCTCAAGAAACCCGTGAACTTTACAATAAATTGACAAAGCATGGGTATTTTGTTTTTCTTTTTGTTGTGTAACCCCCGAATAAGATTTAGACTTTTGCATGTGTACAGTTCAGAATGTTTTAGTGCAACTTTTTACTGTATCTGCTCTTTTGACAACGGTCCAGCGTGTGCGACGTCATTTAGCAACTACTGATGTTACTCGGGCGGTGCAGATGATCGAAAATGGATTTATGCAACGTGAGGTGGCCATCGTTCTAGACGTTTCTCGTAGCGTTGTTGCCAGGTTGTGGAGTCGTTATCAGGAGACTGGAGAATTCACAAGAAGACCTGGGTCGTCACCGCATTACAACACCTCATCAGGACCGATGTCTGAGAACTTTGGCCCTCAGAAGTCGTCAGTGTACTGCTACTGGCATTGAAATTTACTTCCAGTAAGCTACAGGTGTTCGTGTGTCCACTCAAACTGTCCCAAATCGCCTTCATGAAGATGGTTTGGATGCCCGAAGACCTGCCAGAGGATCAGTTCTGACCGTAGCTCACCAGAGAGCTCGCTTAGAGTTTGCCCAGGAACACATCACTTGGCAACTGCGCCACTGGCGATCTGTGCTCTTCAAAGACGAAAGCCGCTACCATGTTTCGACCTGTGACAGGCGTGTGAGGCTGTGGCGTCGCCGAAGAGAGAGGTTTCGGAATGTATCATTAGTCAATATGACAGGTTTGTCGCTGGGATATCCATTGACGGGCGCACAGACTTTTATGTGATTCCAGGAGGTAGTCTGACGGCTCTGAGATATCGGGACGAGATCCTAGAACCAATTGTTAGGCCATAATATGCTGGTGCAATAGGTGAAACTTTTCGTTTAATGCTCGACCACGCACTACAAGAATCATCCGGAACTTTTTTATGTTGAAGGTGTTGAGGTCATAGACTGGCCAGCGAGGTCTCCCGATCTTAACCCTATGCTCTTCGCGTCAGACCACTGTGCAGAACGTCGGTGAGCTTTCTTATGCTCTTGTAGCAGAATGGGATACCATACCACAGGATATGATTAGACGAGAATGCCCAGACGATGCAGAGCGTGCCTAAACGCCCGATGGGGATACACTCATTACTGACACTGACTATGAAACGTTTCCATGCCTGAATCTGCTTTCACAGAGATTGGTTGTTCTCTTGTAAGACCACCATTTCAAAGTTAATTTGGTAGAATTCATATCCTGGACACTGTCTATGTTCAGGAATGTGCCTGTTGGCGATGAAAATGCCGATTTGTTTTTGTAAAAAAAAACGATTTTGTTATTTCTGTAAAAGATATTCATAAATCTACTCAACGCGTATGGTATTTTTGTACCCATATAATCCTAAAAATACCATACGCGTTGAGTAGATTTATGAATATCTTAATGTCGTTTCAACACAGACTTGTATAAATATTCCTGCTGAATTTGATTATTTCAAAATATTTGTGCAGTGCCACGTGAAATGTCTGGCGTCATCAGTTCGAAGTCTAGGCTGACAGGTGTATACTGTTAATGCATCTGTTCTGCTATTCATTTTTTTCTTGTTTCATTTATATTAAATCCATTTAAATAAACATTAATCATATTTTAAGAAAAAAATATAAAAAATACAGAGGATTACATCAAAAGTAGTCATGAAGATGATGTTACATACATTAATAGAGAACATTTATACTGCCATACAGCTTACAATACTATACTCTCCTGTGCATCGGTCGAATGTTTCACTTTCTTACCTCTGCTAAAATTCAATCTTTAGAACGATATTTTCTGTACGGAAAATTGCCAGTATTATATTCCTATATGTACAATTGGAGCGGGGTTAGTGTTATCCAATATTATGTAATTCTATGTTTTGATTGGCTGTTAGAAGATCCGATTATTGCCGAAGCATTACGTATTTTTACGGTGTGCTACCTGTTGAATCAATTTGTGAAGTTGTGTTATCCTCGGAGAAAATCACGTGACTGTCTGGTAATATTGTGTAGGAACATTGGATCTCATTGTTTTGAAATCTATTAATAGTAACAAGTAACTGATAAGAGATAAGGTAAAAACTATGGCGGTTGATAATAATACAAAACATAGTAATTTTTTAATTATCGTTTGAAAGTTATTTTTCATTAAACAGTTCAGTATTTTATATCATTTGAAAGGTCTGTAATCCCATATTTTAGGGCCTACATATTTAAAAAAATAATTGTCAAAACTTTTTTTCTTTTTTGTTTGTAAATGATTAAACTTAGTGCATCTTAGCTGCTAGAGAAATGCTAAAACGACATGTATAAATTAATTAAGTTTTCGATTTTAAAAGCAAAAACTCCAAATCTGCTTATATTTTCAAAATATGAATTTAAAGAGCCTTCAAATGATGTAAAATGATAAATGTTTATGTTTACTGTTTTCAAATAATAGCATTCGGCTCACGAAGAAGTTATCTAAAATTAAAAATTATGTCTGGTTCCCGGTCGTACTTTGCTACGACAGTGACTGTGTCTCAACTGGTCTTTATGTTGAATTATATCAAAGTAATCAAAGCATGGTCATAGTTTATTATCATAATTGATATTACAAGTATATTTGTTATTCTGTTCAAGCATGTTTGTTATTCTGTTCAAGCATGTTATTCCATGAAATTCATGTTATTTTTTTACTTAACAAAACAAACCAAGTTTCAGTATCATAATTATCACCATTAATATCAAGAGATATATGGAAATAAAAGGTTGAACAAATATGTTGTTGTTGTTCTTCAAAAAATGTGCACTACCTTAGATATAATATGCCTGAACAGACAGGACTTCATTTTAAAGATACACGTTAAATTTCATTATTTGGCATCTGCAAACAAAATAGAGTGTAGATTTAGGTTCCTTCAAAATACAGTAAAAACCGTACATTCAAAATGGACTCAAGTCCATTTGAATATTTGTTGTTATTTTTAGACAGGGAAATCCACAGTTACTTTTCAGCCAATCAGTGACTAGCTTACAACGAAATGTCCATACATACAATTGACAACCCAAAAAGTAAATAAACAATGCATGTCTGCATGTTACTTACGTATTTCACTTTTCAAAGTGATTTTTGATGTGTATACGTAAATAAACCTATCAAAAGGTTAAAATCATGATGGTATGGTTGTTTTTAGAAGTTTAATTGCTGGATTAAGATGTTTGCGTAAACGCATGGTTGAAATATGTTTACAAAACTGTCAAAAACACCCGTCTATATATAATTTTTGGAATCACGAGGTCGTTTAAACCAATGAAAAATGGTTTAAAGATTTTTCGGTTTTGGGGATATTGGTGCACTTTAATTGGTTGCGAAAAAGTTCATTGTAAAGGTCAATATCATAAATATATTCTTATTAAAGCAGCGGTCTGAAGTAACGGTATGTATTCATTTAGCTGCTGAGGGAGCGTAACAATACTACAAACAATAAATACAATGAGAATTCACCAAACATGGCAAAACACACAGACATCCACATCAACTTGTACTTTTCTTACATCATACTGACAAAACTTCATCAAACAAAACTGAGCAAAACAAAACAACTCAAGCTGCGAAGTGCTATCAAATGATATTTTATTTCAAAACTCAGTTGCATTATTTCACAACATAAACATTGACATTCAGTTCAGTTATTATGCTTTATGACATTATTACATGTAATTTGTTTTGTATAATAATTTTTATCATTGCAATTTTGTTGTTTCTCACATCATATTATAATGTCATAAAGCATAATAACTGAACTGGCGGACAATCCTTCCATATCCAGGGTGTTCAGGTTATGCTCGACAGATATTCATTATTGAAATTAAAGAAGCGGACCTTACCTAAAAAACCTGGATAAGGAAGAGTTATGATTTTGTTGGCACTACACTTCTTCTTGTGGCTAGCTATCTATTATCTAGTTTCTATCAATTTACTTCATAAATATAAAGTTATGTTACGGTTAAAAAAATAAAGGGGAGATAATTCAAAATTTTGCACAGTTATGGTTCTTATGCAATCCATTTCTACTTCTTATCATCTATCTTTGTTTTAACTTTCACCTCAATCCCTTTCATAGTTTTCAGGTCATGATCCAGACAAAAATTCATTATAAGATTAGAAAAAGGGATATAATTCAAAAACAGGAAAAGGTACTGTTACACTTTTTGAGCAATGCACTTCTCCTTGTCATTATTTATCTAAATTTTAAGTTTCACAACATTTAACTTAACACTTTATTAAGTTAGGCTCTGAACTAAAAAATAATAAGGTAGACATTTAAAAAATGTGACCAAGTAGAGTTATAGTTCTTGAACACTGCCTTTTTACTTCTTACAATCTGTCTCTTTTAAAGTTTCAAGACAATCTTTTTACAGTGTTGAAGTTATGCTCTGGACAAAAATTTATTATAAGAATTAAAGAAGGGGAAATCCATTAAAAAAACGGAAAAGGTAGAGTTATGCTTCTTTGGCACTATACTTTCCATTGTCGCCATCTATCTACTTATAATTAAAGAAGGGGAAATCCATTAAAAACTGGAAAAGATAGAGTTATGCTTCTTTGGCACTATACTTTCCATTGTCGCCATCTATCTATGTTTTAAGTTTCACATTAATTATCTTCATAGTTTTTAAGATATGCTCCTGTCAAAAAAAATAAGAGGGGAGTTAATTTAAAATGGCAGAGTAGAGTTATGGTTCTTGTATACTGCACTTCTACTTCTTAAAAACTATCTTTATCTGAAGTTTCAAGACAATCCTTTCCAAAGTATTCAAGTTCAGGAAAAAAAAATATTATAGAAAGTAAAACAGGAAGATTACTCAAAATCTGGATAAGGTAGAGTTATGCTTCTGTAGCAGCGCTCTTTTCCTACTTGTCAGCTAGCTATACTTTAAGTTTCACATCAATTCACTTCATAGTTTTAAAGTAATGCTCCAGCCAAAGATTTTTAAGAGGGGAGATAATTTAAAAAATGGGACCAGGAAGAGTTATGGTTCTTGTGCACTGCACTTTTTCTTCTTACCATCTATGACGATAGGGAAAAGAGAGTTCTGCCCCAGTGAGGGATGAGGGATGGACTATTTTCAGAAATCTAGAATTCCACTTAGTGCTGTATTTAAAATGGAAGGGAGGGGGGTTTACCTGCGTAAGTGCTATTTTTAGACTAACAAGTTTGGACGTGCCTAATTAGATGAAAGATGCTTTCAGGTAGGCATGCGCTAATCAACAGGTAAATATACATTAACCAAACAACCACTTGGTTTATTTAAGCAGAACGTCAGAACAGAACAAAACGTCTTTTTTATTCTCTCAAACATGCATACAACATATAATACGAGGGTAGATGTCAATACTTAAAACGAGGCATTTATACAACATTCAAAAACATTGATATCATAGTATATATATAAATTGATATTAATATTAAATGCATGTATATAATAATGACTTGGTTTCACTTAATAATTATATTTAATACTCGCAATTGTATTTTGATACAAAAATGAACATGTGGTTAAGTTCTTACATTTCTAATAATCATCATAATGAATTTACATAATTTATAGAATTCAGGTGAATCTTTCATAGAAAAAAGTTCTTTCAATTTGTACGTATTTGGACGTCTATAAAAATAAGATTTGATGTACCGTCTTCTTTCATTAGCAAAAATGTCACATTCAAAAAGATAATGGAACTCATCACCAATTTTATCTCTGCAGAAAATACATATTATTTCATTTATAGGCACACGCGTCCAATTTCCTGTTTCGACTGGTAATCTGTGGTTTATTGTTCTAAATTTGATAAAATTATAAATAGATGCACTTTGGGAGACGATAAAAAAATTGAATTTATAAGATAGCTTATGTTTAATATAGCATGAAGCGGCAAGCGCGTTTACTATCAGATAGTTAAACATTTTACTATCTGATTAATAAATATAAAAGAGAGTGATACTATATGATACTGTCATTTTATGAAAATGAGTAGGAAAGATCACTTGCAAAATATTTACTTTGACCTGCATAGTCCTATGTTTGATGATACATCCTTACTGTCACACACGATTTTTGATAAAGACAAAGAACGATGGAAGTTAAACTAATACATACCGCAAAATGTAGGTCCTGTTGGAAGTTGAAATCATCCTGCTGCTGTTGCTTTTTAGGGGAATCCTGCTGCTGCTGCTGTATAGGGGAATGCTGCTGCTGCTGCTGCTGCTGCTGTATAGGGGAATCCTGCTGCTGTTGCTGTATAGGGGAATCCTGCTGCTGCTGATGCTGTATGGGGAATCCTGCTGCTGCTGCTGCATAGTGGAATCCTGCTGCTGCTGTTGCTGTATAGGGGAATCCTGCTGCTGCTGATGCTGTATGGGGAATCCTGCTGCTGCTGCTGCATAGTGGAATCCTGCTGCTGCTGTTGCTGTATAGGGGAATCCTGCTGCTGCATAGTGGAATCCTGCTGCTGCTGTTGCTGTATAGGGGAATCCTGCTGCTGCATAGTGGAATCCTGCTGCTGCTGTTGCTGTATAGGGGAATCCTGCTGCTGCTGTATAGGGGAATCCTGCTGCTGCTGTTGCTGTATAGGGGAATCTTACTGCTGCTGCTGTATAGGGGAATCCTGCTGCTGCTGTTGCTGTATAGGGGAATCCTGCTGCTGCTGTATAGGGGAATCCTGCTGCTGCTGCTGCATAGTGGAATCCTGCTGCTGCTGTTGCTGTATAGGGGAATCCTGCTGCTGCTGCTGCTGTATAGGGGAACTGCTGCTGCTGCTGATGCTGTATGGGGAATCCTGCTGCTGTTGCTGCATAGTGGAATCCTGCTGCTGCTGTATAGGAGCGTTCAAACTAGTCTAAAAATAGCACTTGCGCAGGTAAAAAAGACAATTTTAAATATAGCACTAATTAAAGTGGAATTCAATTCCAGATTTCTAAAATAGTTCATCCCTCATCCCACAGAACTTTCATTTCTCTATCATCACATCTATCTTTATCTTAAGTTTCAAGACAATCCCTATAACAGTGTCCAAGTTATACTCTGTAGAAAAATTTAGTATAGAAATCAAAAAAGGGAGACTACTCAGAAACTGGATCAAGTAGAGATATTCTTCTTGGGCACTGCATTTTTCTATGTTGCCAGCTATCTTTCTTTTAAGTTTCAGATTTTTTCACTGCATGGTTTAAAAGTTATGCTCCATGTTGAATATAGGGAATGGTATTTGCATAGTCATTGATGTAACTCTCAGAAGAAGAAAAAAGGTCTTATATCTGACTTAAAGATCCCACACATGTTGAAATTGATAATTTGACAATATAATCGTGAATTCTATGGCCGTCCAGCTGAATACTGCAGTAAGAAACAGCATACTGTTGTATTAAACGTTATTTCTGTTAAACACAACCCATCTTTTTTTCTCGAAACAAAAAGTCTGAACTTTGAAGAGTATCAGTTATTGAAAGAGAGAATCCGAAAGAAAAAGCTTCGAAACGATAGATCTACTGAATATTAACATTAGGGTGGGACTTAACAGCAACAGTATCATATCGCCGAATTTCATTGCCTAAAATTGTGTACACAGAACAATGCGTTCATTTCTTCTACGAAAATGTTTATCGATAACGGACTTATGGATACTGCATATAACTTTCACGGTCCTGTAAACTACATGTAGATTGCATATAGCAAGGAAATAATCCCATTGTGATATTTCGATATCAGCTTCAGCATGCCATGTCGGCTTTAGATGTCGGTCATAATTTCTGATCAGTTCATGACAAATTTACACGGATATATGAGGACATTTACTTTCTTCAAACTAACGTTCTAATATCTGTTTGAACATATACCAGTGAACCAGTTTGAAGGCATGACAGGCATGACCATTACGACACACTGAAATAATACGAGTGTATATCAACTCACAAATAAAATAGGTAATCATAAGAAAAATTTAACACTTTTATTTTACATTTTCTACATGTTCTATGTACACTATTAAAAATGAAAAAACAAAAACATATCGCTCCTGAAAAGGTTTAAAAACACGCGGTAATGAAAGACTGATTCACAAAATTATTTTGTTATCATTTTTCTTAATATAAATAAATAAATAAAACACATAGTATGCAAGTCATATTGCTATCACATATATATTAAATAATGCCCATAGTTTTAAAACATTATTTTTTATCTAAGCCAACACTTTTCATTTGCCACATCAGTATTGCCCTATTCAGACGAAGTTTTATATACAGATAGCAGTAGCAGCTTCACAAGTAGCAGCAGCAACGACAACAACAACAACACCAGCGCACATTGTTGTATTTCAACTTTTACATATTTTGTTAGTTTTAAAAGCATTTTCTGTGGACTACGCTCGGCCCGCATTCATCATATTCCTCCTTTGATATCCACATCTGTCCGAATGTTGACAATGAGGAAAGAATAGATCCTCCGATCCAGACCGAATACTTCCGTTCTGGTGGTGCAATGACCTTTACCTTCATTGCGCTAGGGACCAGGTTATCGAGTTCACGTTTCATTCTGTCGGCAAGGCCAGGAAACATTGTTGTTCCTCCGGACAGTACGACATTTGCAAACAAGTCTTTTCTGATATCAATATCTGATTTCATAACGGAACTATAAAGTAATTCATGTATCCCACCACTTTCCATCCCAATGAAAGATGGTTGAAATAGCGTCTCTACACATCGGAATCGCTCGTTCCCTATCGTTATCACACCACCATCTGGAAGCTCGTAACTCTTTTCAGCGACTGACGACCTCGCAGTTGAGTCCATCTCTTGTTCAAAATCTAATGCGGCATAACACAATTTCTCCTTAATGTCGCGGACTATTTCCATCTCGGAGGAGGTTGTGAAATTGTATCCACGTTCATGCAGAATTCTCGCGAGATATTTGGTTAAATCTCTCCCTGCAAGATCCATCCGTTGAACAGCATGAGGAAGTGCGTAACCTTCGTAAATCGGCACCACGTGGGACACTCCGTCACCGGAATCAAGCACAATACCTGTTGTCCGACCGGCAGCGTAGAGAGATAGAACAGCTTGTATCGATACATAGAATGCCGGTGCATTGAAGGTTTCAAACATAATCTGGGTCATGCGTTCTCTGTTTGCCTTTGGATTCATTGGTGCTTCCGTAAGAAGCACGTAAGAAGCACGGGGTGTGATTCTGGTGCGACACGCAACTCGTTGTAAAAGGTATGATGCCATATTTTCTCCATATCGTCCCAGTTTGTGACAATTCCGTGCTCTACAGGGTATCTCAGAGACAATATACCTCTCTTACTTTGTGCTTCGTCTCCGACGTAAGTATCTTTGGCACCCATACCGGCCATCACGACGTCGTACCGTGGGCGTCCGGTTATTGCCGGAAATACAGCCCTCGGCGCGTCGTCACCGGCAAACCCTGCCTTGCACATCCCCGATCCGTTGTCAATAACAACAGCCGATACATCATCTTCGTATGAAAAGTTCATTTTTTCCTAAACAGAAATATGTTTATTAACATCTTACAACATTTTTATATATCAGAGATTATAGAAAAATATTAAAACTTAAAAAGGACTTTGCGTACGCAGCATTACTACAGACATCGCTGGTCGGTATATGAAAGTCGGCCGATATGCATAGAAATACTGCAGAAGTACCGAACGTATCCTATCCTATAACTTACTTTTCATTAATGAGAGATTTTATTCATGCATAGACAGGCACAGAAATGATTTATTTTTACTTTAAATCAAATGACTACTGGTTTAGTTAAAAAAATAGTAACATTTTATAAAACATACTAAAATCTCGGGTGGCTGCCCGAGTCATAAATTAAATCTGCAACTATAGTAGAAACAATCTTTGCACTAATTTATCTTTTAGAAGCCAAACAGTCTTAAGTTACTTTAAATCTACATGGTTTCGATGCACTTACTGTGTTTTCAGTATTTATGTAAACTGACAATCATCTTTATCATTTGGAACACTTTTAATTATGTCAAACGACGACGGAAAATAACTTTTAACATTATATATATTGTTCAATATTCCTGCTTTAACTTGATACCTAAAACCCTTAAAGCGACTGACTCACAGAATTTTGCTGAAATTTATTTTTCTTTAAAATTTTAGAGAATTTAATATACTAGGGAAAAAACATAATATTATGCTTCTATACACTATGAAAACTGAAAAAAAAGTTTTGACTTAACCAGGATTCGAACCCAATACCTTTCGGTCAGTAAAATATAGAGAGACGATCGTGACCACTGAGAAACAAAGCCAACTTGTAAGAATGCGTCAAAATTAATGTTATAACTAAAGTATCTACCCCGTGACTAACGGGGTAAATTTTTTACCGATAAAAGTAAAACTTTATATTTTGATGTTTTTCTGAATCAAAAAATGAATCAGTAACTTAGTTTAAATATGTTCTTCACAACTGCAGCATAAATTTCAAGATGTAAGAACATTTTCTTTTTTTATCGTCGGCCCATCTGTGAGTCAGTCGCTTTAAACTTTGACAGTTAATCATTGTGCAGTAAAAATGATAACAAGGTACTTACAGTTTTTTATATGTAGATTGTTGCGGCACTTTTCCAGTGTTCAGTGTATGCTCCTTTACCGAATGCAACTGTTTATTTTTATAAGATTTTTAGCTTTTATTTATACCTTTACTTTAAGGGTGTTACAGAGAAAAAGGCATTTGTCACCCTCAAAATTCTACGAAAAATCAACCATATATGGAGTTATGATGCATAATATTGCTATATTTGATTGTGATATGTCCTACCCATTTAAAAATGTACATGTAGATTGTTAGTCATTGTGCTTAATCGATGACCGAACTGGGTCGATAGGCTAAAAATAGGTATGAACAGCAAAAGTTATGAGCTATTTATAGAATTTACAGGTATTTATATATATATAACATGTTGAATATAATGATATATACACATTTTCAGATAAAAAGAATTTCAGTGAAAATTTAAAAACCTTCAAGATGAGAATCTACGATTCATAAGATTATTTGAACGTTGCTCATAAATATGGCAAAACTTAAATTACAGTGTATTTTTATGTATTTTTACAGTGTATTTTCTATGTATTTTACAGTGTATTTTTTATTATTTTTAAGTGTATTTTTTATGTGTTTTTCATGTCTCTTATAACTAATCTAGCTCAGATACGTGCAGTTCAAAGCGACAAAAATAAGGAATTTTGCTTTTAGTAAATCTTGGAGTGTTTAATACACAGCCATTTGCACCATTTCCAAACAATCTTGTTAATTGTTACTAGTTACTAAAAACTACAAATAAAAAAAAAATAAGAGAAACAATAGTCTTGCATTAAACCTCGAATACGACCTAAGGGTTTCATTCGAGAAGATGGTTTCAGTCGACAAATTCCACCAAACTCGTTCAAAATAGCTTTGAGATCACTTTGCCCGTGAGTGCGGTCTTATAATTAAGGGAATAGCAGATTTTATAAAAACGCATTTCCTGTCTTTTCCTCGAACAGATATAGCCAAGTCAAAATCAACAGCTATAGAACGCCTGGACTGCCTCGTCGTTATAGTGTTTAATTTGTTGCACACAGTGTGTGCTTTGCAGTTCGTACCGTGCACTTTCCCTTTCATCCGGTGCAAACATTATTGTGTGTGTGTGTGTGTGTGTGTGTGTGTGAATACAACAGTTTACTATTTACTAAGGATGTCAACGAGTATCCGAGTACTCGGATATCCGGATACTATGTTGGTATTCGGATACTAATTTTCTATACGAATATTCGTATACAAAATAAAAAATAACAGTGAAATTTAACTTTGATAGAAAAAAATCAAACACAAATTAAAATAATTTGACAATTTCATGTCGCTAAACAAACTCGTGTCTATTGACTGCCCGCGGCATATCACTTCTGAATTGGTTTATTAATAAAGAGTTCGTCTGTCGCACGCCGTGTATTCGTCTTGCAAACTGCTGGGATACAACACAACACCCCATTGTGTTTCAATTACCTTAATCCTTTGTGTTTATAGAGTGTATATTAGAATATCTTGCCCCATTGTAAATCAATTAGCAGTGTCAAACATGGCAATTATGGGGTACACGGTAAATTCCGAAATAACCGCAATACTAACATAACATAACATAACATATATTTTATTCGACATAAAATTGTAAACATACAACTTATAGTCTAATACAAACAATATATGTAATGCATAACACATGTCAGTAGTTTCTAAACATTTAGCTGAGAAGATTTTTGAAAATCCAAACATTCAATTAAATCTGGTTCTGTATGGTAATAGTATTTACTTAAATTAAAAGAATATCCAATCAAAATGTGATATCTCAAACGATGTATCCAATCAACGATTTTCTAAAACAAGCATTATAATTTTAATGTGTCAAACAATCATTCTTTTCTAGAATTCCAAAGCTTTCGTATTAAAAAAATAAGAACCATTCTCAGCAACATGCCTCCTAAAATAGCATCGGACGTGTGGAAATACTTCACAAATAAACAAACAGACAGAAACGTTTTGAAAAATATTGAGTCTATAAAAAACTTCAAACACGTTCGAAATCATTGTTTTGTCTTTACATTTAATTATCTATGCTTTGCATATTATTATATTATAGTATAGTATAGTCTTTATAGTGATAGTCGGCGATGTGCATATTCCGTTATATTCGGTGTAAAATCTTATTAGTTATGTATATGTAACCGTTTGTTATGCTCGTGTACTAGTTATTACCTTACAGTGTGCCTTTTTTGCTTGGAAGTTTCAGTTTGTTTAGTGTTCGTCATGCGCACAAGGTTCAAAATCCACTTTGTGATATATATGTCAAATTACTAGTTTGTTTTGGACATTGAATAGTTTGTGCTGTGCAGTTGTTTTTAAGTTGGTTTGTCCTAGCAATGATTCGTCACATCATGTTTATTCGATGAAAATCCCAACTCATCAAGTTGATGAAACAATTTGTTATGTAGATACAATATTTTGTAATGTCCGTTTACTAGCATTGTTTTGAGTTGTGTGCATTCAAGTTTTGTAAGTGTATTTTTTTTGTCCTTGTTATAGTTCGTAATATGTATTTTTTCGTTATATTTGATGCAAACTCTAATTTGTTATGTAGCTATATACAATAGTTTGTTATGTCATGTTACTAGTTTGTGTCGTGCATTTATTCTGTCCTTGAAATAGTTCGTCCTGTATATTTTCCGTTGTTTACGGTACAAATCCTGATTGTTGTGTAGATAAATCGTTTGTCATGTCCATTTAAATAGTTTGTGCTTCGCAGTTTTCAGTTTAATGTGTATTTTCCGTCGTTTAGTAAAACCATAATTGATTGTGAAGATATGATAGTTCATCATATCCATTTACTGTTATGAAGATTTATTAGTTTATGTTGTTCATAAGGTGTTTAGTTTTCAGGGTTTTTCCGGTCATGTGCGTCTTACACCTACATCAGGAACAAATCTCGAGTCATCAAGCAGATGAAACAATACGTTATGTGCATGTATTAGTTCAATTTTTAATTTGTAGTTTCTAGTTTGTTCTTTGCAAACAATGATTTGATCTGACATTTTTTTTAAACAGTCATGTGACATAAGTAGTGTGTCCTGTGCGGAAAACAATTCATTATACGGTTTATTTTTATGTTTATATTCTTAAGCTGCTTCGAAAAATGAAGACAAAGATTAAAGCACCTGAAAAGTAATATCAAAATTATTATTATTAATAATATTACTATTATTATTATTATCAAACATTAACTGCCAGTTTCGGACGTTCTAAATTGAGACGACTTAATGGGACAAATTATTATCTGGGCAGTACAAACAGGTTAATAAACAATACATAAGACACTGTCTTATCTACATAAATAAATTTGCATCAGATATAACGGAAACTGTTCCTTACGATCTACGATGAAAACTGCTAGGGATGGCAACTAGTAACTGGTTAATCGAGAACTAGATCGGACGTCCGAGTATCGGTTACCAAATCTCGTACTCGAGCAATGACCGATGGCTACAATCGGGAATTCTTGTAAAACACCAATCGTGGTAGACGAAGAGGTCAACTGCTACAAACTTCCAAGCTTCGTTTTTAAGTTTCAAGTGAATATTTGGCTCAGTTACTATTACAGAAAAACTGTTAAAGCTGTATTCGACTGGATATCCACTGCTTATCAAACGCTCGTTAACGATACGTCATGCGTACGTATGTGTGATAAACCAATGGTACAACTAAGATTTTTAGATAATTCCAAAGAATCTTCCGAGTAACTGTGTACTTGATCAGAACAGTGACCAAGTACTCGAGTATTAGAATCGGAACTCGTTGTCATCACTTAAAACTGCACAGCACAAACTAGTACTAAATGGACAATACAAACACGTACAAGGACATGTTTTATTTACATCACAAATTATAGCACCAAATATAACGGACAACTGTTGCATCTACATGACGAACAGGTCTTTGCATCGAATATAACGAAAAATGCACGTGACGAACTATTAATAGAACCGAACTGACTGAAAAGGGCACAGTACATCGGCACAACTAGTAAATGGACAACGCAAACTCGAATAAGTACAAAACAGTTTCACAACTACCATATCGATGCAGTCTAGGTTTACATACAGAACTAAGCGGCAAGACATTCCTTACCAATCAAACCTGACACACCAGTGTGGAATCAGACTATTACACAAGTCACGTGTTCAGAGAGAGAAGTGGATATTGTTACACGTTCAAAAGAGCCTCACATTTTACCATGTCCAAGCACAAATACACACACACTCACACCGCGCGCGTGCACGTAGCCGCGCGGCTCTTTAGAAAAAAATAACATCGTATACTAATTTAGAATTTATTTTCATATCTATAGAGGAATGTTCTTTGGTATTCTATTTTCAAATACTTATTTCATTTAACTATAATTATAATAAATAAATAAAGAACAGATTTACACATTTAAACACAACCGTGGATTTCAATGAACACAGATAAATAAAGAAGCATTTAGACTTGGCCCGCATGATTAACATCTAAGCATAATTCTTGTGTTTTCTTGTATTTTCTTCAGCTTAATGCAAAAACAAAATGGGTTCATTCTTTTTCAGTATGAAATGAAACAAATAAATATTACAACAAATGTAAAACGACAAGGGTAAATGTATGAACAAAAAATAAAACGTGAATTTATGACACTGCAGAATATGCCAAATGCATGGAGGAATTACATTAAAACTACATTTAAACAAATGATTGTATATCATGAAACTGGAGTGAAATAGCTTGCATTTAAAAAGAATATTAAGAGAAGCTAAACTTCCGTCTCCAAAAATTACATAATTTTATATGATCAGATAAGAAACGATTTACCAAAACACAGACGTTTAATCGACCATCTTTGACACAATGCTATAAGAAAGGTGTAACATATACATACATCTATATGAAATTATCTTTAATGAAAACGTATCTTTTTTCAACGTTTGTTGTAAAAAGGCTTTAGAAATAAATAAATAAATAAATAGGACAAAAATACCTGTCCAAAGTATTTATGGAATTTAACCCCAGATTTGCGGTTTGTCAGTTTCATGAGGGTCGTATTACGAGCTCAGACATGAATATTTATGAAAGAATAAAACGCACAAAGGCAAAAAACGTACTTTCTATTGATACAAACTCCTTAGCAGGAAGATACACGTCTTTATGTTTAAAATATTATATTTATAAAACCAAGTTCAAAGTGAATGCGCAATTTCATTTAACTAGTGGACTTTTTAAATTATATTTGAAACAAAAATTGCAGACTCTGAAAAGTATTTTCTCTAATAATGGTAAGCTCGATTGTTTTAATAACAATTTTGGACTACTTTTGGAAAAACTTTCAGAGTAACCAGGTACCTGGCAAAAATTTCTATGTCCCGTAAAATAAAATCGTAAATATTAAATATAAAAGAAAAAGTAATATAATCAATTAAAAACCTTACTGACTGAAACATCTAACAAATTTGAACAATGTTACAAGTATGAACAATGTTACAGTACCTCGTTTCTTTTCAAATTATTGTTTGTTCGGTTTTTTTAGTTTTTTATATGTTATTTCATTATATATAAAACTGTTTCGGGTCTCTAACATTATATTATATGTTTTTCTATTTTTATATTTTATACTTCATTAGTATAACACTTTGTAAGGCATACAGGGGATGGTTCCCCGACCCCTGATACGCCTACTACAGGGATAATAAATGGGGTTACCCGAAAGGGGCCCGAAACGGAAAAAAATAAATAAATAAATAAAAACGTACTTGTCCCATATTTGCAATACTTTATAAAGCCATTTTTGTCATTCCCGATCAAGACAAGCAGTAATTCGCAAAGATACATCGTAATTTTAAATGAGGTATATGGCATCACAAATAATATGCTTGGTCCTCTTCATAATTGTTCCCTATGATTATTTTGAGTGCATGTCTCTCTATTTCATATATGCAACATCCTCCTTAAACCTGTCTCCGTCTTTGGGATAAACAAAGAAATAAATAATGTTATGTATTTTTGTGTGATTTTATGCTTTGTCACAACTCCACCTCTATTCTTTTATCAACTTTTTCTTCAATACTGTTCGGTGGTTTTGAGATATTTTGTATGGGCGTGTTCTGTTCACGTAATTCGTCAATGGCGTCCAATAACGCGTCCGGAAAATGGTGCGCCAGCATGTCCGGACTGACTATGATTTCTGTGAAACTTTCCGGTAATTTCCAGGCTGCGTTGAACGCTTCGTCACCACTGATATGGCTGAAATTATGGAAAAAAATTGTTTGTTAACAGAGGTGCTGTTAAAACAGACCGAAAACAGCAGTTTCTGTAATTCCCATCCAGTGCAGTTATTTGTGCTCAGAAACAAAAGGAGATCACCTCGAAGGAGATGCGTGTCATATAGATATGCATACTGTACCTATAGCATTAAACATGACATGAACACATTATATACACTGCTGGACATACTGTAATTCCAATACGAATGAACTGGCAAAAAAAAGACAAACTAACGTGCATTGTAAACCTTAGACCAGGAATGGAATAACTACACCATAGGATAAATAATTCAAAGGAATTTGTCTTTCGATATTCTGTTTAATAAAAAAAGAAGTTATTTTACTATTTATACCTCATAAATCATAATCATAACGTATAAAGTTCGCAGAAAAAGAAAACATATGTCTCAAGGTAGTAGAAATATAAGTATGTGTTTAGCTTTTCGATCGTTCGTTCGTGAAAATCAGTGTCAGAAATAAGTACTAAACAAACTCTCTTATGTATAGATTGTTTAGTTAAGGATACTACATTTTCAGTGAAACACTATAACACTCCAAAATACTAGTTTTACTGACCTCTGTTCGATATGAAGAACCTGACCCGGTATAACCAAGGGCTGGTAAGTACTTTTTATATGTTGACTGTGGGCCATACACTCAGTTAAAGACATCTGAAAAAATAAGGTGTACATCCCAATATATATACCTGTACAAAATAGAATTGTGCTACACTACATCATACATTGTGGCAGTGCCCAAAAAGTGGCATGGAACTAAAATACCATCGAATATCAAGGAACATTTCGCTGTGCACAACGTATACTAAACAAACTAACACCATTGCCTTCGTCTATTCAAAAGGTTATATCTTAAGAAACTTTTCCCTTATTCATTGTAAAACAACTTTTAAAAGGAAAATTGAAGTCTTATGAATATTTTATGCAGACAAATGATTTTGATGTTGTTTCTTTTTTCTTCAATTACTGGCATTAAATGGCTTTCGTACGTTTTGATAAAACCGTCACTGGTTACTTACTTCTAGACTACACCTATTCACTTCATATTTACTTTTGCTCTTTGTTTTAGAGGTACCATTTTCTAATTGTCCATATTCAATGCTTTCATCAAGAGTGCCTGCGCGCCCACAACACATTCGCCAGCACCCAGTCGCAAATATCTTATACTGAAAAAAGCATGAGATAAACTTTTTACATAAGGAAAGTAGCGAAAAAGAGGAATGTTATTATAATATCTGTATTTTCGTCGATGTGGAATCTTATTCTGTAAGCATATGTATTAAACTTGTTTACAATCAGTATTTTCTCGTCAAGCACACTCCATGCAGCAGTTACTTCCCTTTACACTACAGTTGCCCAAAGATACTAGCCGACTTAGGTTATAGAATATTTTCTCTTACTGAAGAATTACAAAACCACCTAGCACTGATCTTATAAATTTGCCTCCTTGGGAATCAAAGCAACGTCAGTTGACGTCACAATGTCGCTGTACCGTGATATGGGGTTTAAGGTCCCTTGTACTACTTTACAACCTTGTCGACTAAGCTGTACATGTTCAAGAACGTCAGCCCTCTTACCAGCCACTTCCATTCCTCCTATATTTCCCGCATCATCGACCTAATGAATAATTATTTTACTGGGAACAAAATAATTTAACTGATTTCAAAATTCTGTCATTAAGATTTTTGCCCGCACTGTAAGACCGTATAAAGCTCCCATGGAGCTATGTGCCTCAATGTGCAAGATCATGTACAGCTTCTTAATGTTGACACAAATATAACCTTTCCAAATAAAATGGTAAGGGTCGATAAAAACATGATAAAGACAAGGGTGATGATGATGGTGGTGCTGGTAATGATGACGGTGTTGATGATGATGATGACTGTGATTAAAGATGTGTTCTTGATGATGGTGGTGATATTGATAAAAATGATAAAGACTGAATTTAAGATGACAAAAACGATGACTGACATCATAATAATGTTGGAAATGATGATGATAATAATGATGATGATGACGGCGACGATGATGACGACGGTGAAGACGATGATGATAGCGATGATGATGATGATGATGATGACGACGACGATGATGATATCATACTTTGTTTTAATAATAATAATTTTTATGGTACAAATTACAAGTTTGAAAGATGATGATGATGCTGCCAACGGTGACTACTGCTTACAATCAAGTACCAGCATTCTTGAACTGCTCAACCACTGAATTTTGATTAAATATTTATTACTAAAAATGATTCAAATTAAATCACGACTCTCTCTCTCTCTGAATTACTGACAGAGCTTGACAGAACCCTGATATAATCACTCGAAGTAATACAGAATGTAATCACTTGATAATTGCTTTTTGATATCAGCTAGATATAAGATCATTTTCCTACAGACAATTTGTTTACCTCCTAATCTTGTTTCATGAAATTGGTTCAACGACTGTAATTTCAGAGTCGAAAATGCCCAGGAAATAATACAAGGGTAATATTTACTAGTAATATATATTAACCCTGGTAATATGTCTAGTAAGATGAAAAGGATGCAGAAAAATACTGTCGTGTATCTGCCTCTGTTATCTTGTTTCTAATGTTGTTAAAATAATGCCAATAAGAAATGTAATGAAAAATATTTAAAACTGCTATTTTTCTATGTCAACCTAGTAATTTTGTACCTTGTCCCATATGTGTATTTGATTCTCGAGAGATAGTAACTGAAATATTTGGTACATCGCCGGTATTTTTCTGATTTATGAATGGGTTTGTTATCAAAACCAGCAATGTGATATTACTGTATATCACTCTTAGTAGTCACACAGATTTGGTTTTGTCACGAAAATATAACTATATGGGAAATGTCACTGCAAGTACCTTTGCTAATCTTGTTTCGTGTAATTGTACTTAATACTGCTATAGAGGAAAACACAGGGGAAATATTATAAAATGCTTCTTGTGGTAATTATGTTTTACATTTCCTTTATTTTCAGGAAAATAACGGACAATTGATACGTTGCTGTATTGCCTATTCAAATACTGCTTTTATACTTGAAAAAAGGCCTGGAAATTAACAACGACAGTTGGGAGATTTCGTCGCGTGTACTGTGCTTGGCCAACAAGTCAACAAATGCACGGGTGATATATTTTTATGTTTCCCTCGGCAATTTCATTTCACGTTTTGACTTGTATCGATCTGATAATAACAGAAGACTGATATTGTACCATATTACCTTTGGTAGTTTCGTTTCATGTATGGCTTTGAGTATGTTAATTTTGAGATCATCCATCATTAGCATGCCTTGTCGTGATATAATATCATCACCTAACACCACTGAACACACAATGTCCTCAGCATACTTTGATACTGCTGGGCTGTAAAAATGAAATATTTCACTCTATAATACAGTGACATATAAACCATACAGCGAATAACTGAAAACGCTGGATGGATATCTATCAAAAGGAAATCGTCAATTTCTTATTCAATTGAGAAACACGCAAGCAAAACAAACCCACGCAATAACTCAGTTAATCATTTACATCGTCAAAGTGAGAACGCTATTAACATGATAATAAATTATTATGTCAACAGATCTGCTATGCATAATAATAGTGCTTATAAAGTAAAATGACATTTTACCCTCACTATAAACACTTTGAAGATTTTCTCGCCGTAATAAGCATAAACATATTCTTCGAAACCACCTTACTCATCATGAAATGACACAACATTTATACATTCTATATTTACTTTTCACAATCTGACTTATTATCAATATTATAAAGGGGAGTCATGAATTTTCTGAATTTTCTTTTCCTACTTGTCGATTAAAGAAATACCTGACTAGTTCTCCGGGTGGTGAAAATGCAAAGCATTTTAACTTAGGGAAGGTAGGTTTCAAAAGTATAGCTAATAATGCGGCAGCCCCTGCTCCTAGACTGTGCCCCGTGATTACAAGATCTGCGCCCTGAAATTTTCATTTTGACAATCTTGTTAAAAAAAATGTTTCAAAATGTTCTCATTTCAAGTTTACTTCTAAAAACATCAGAAGAATGTATGTAATTTAAATGTTCTGAAACGCTTTAAAGTAGGTTATTCTGAAATTGTTTCAAGGATAAAAAGCTGACTACAACAATTATTGTAATTTCTTATCGCCAGCTGGATAAGAGAAAAAAAAAGCCATAAAACAGGCTGTTGATATTTGGCATCATTTTAAATAACCTCATAACATTAAATGCTCAGGCTTGGTACAAAACCTCGTTAAGAATTGAGTGGTTCTAATGTTCGCAACACCTGTTTAGCATATAAACCATACCAACAACATTGATCGGAGCGAAGAAGAATATATTGAAAAGCCGAAAAATTCATTGCTATTAATGCAATGTAAACAGTTTTTAAAATTATTGGCGGTAAAATCAATACCTCTGCACGCGAAAACGCTTCTTCAAGTATTTTCTTCTCTTCCAGTGTTTGTTTTATATACATGGCACTTTGCAATATTCCATTGTGGGCGCATGCGCACTGGACACCAGTAATGTCAAGGTCGCCGCGTTCTATGACGAGATCTGTGATCACATCCTGCATAATTTGAAAATATGCTAGAACTAATCGGGTACTTGAGTAATGTGGGATTAAAATATTGTTATATTGGTATTACCAAAACGCCTTCTAACTACAGGTAAAGCAATGTTTAGAGATCAACAAAAACAAATTACCATTTCATACTGAAAAAAGTAATCAAAAGTGAACTTTACTTCCTCTTTTGTCTATCAAAAATATGAAATAAATTTAAAGCAAAACAAAGATGCTTTATTTGTGTTGGTCAATTTCTGTAGATAAAACTTGAACAGGTAGATAAATACATGGCATAAAGTGTGTCCACCATTTTGTTGTCTTTAAGGCACACAGCTTTGTTTTTCTTAATAACATTGGGAAGAAATATATTCTTTGCCAGCTTGTTTTTATATAATCAGTAAAAGGCCTGACGCTTTGCAAAAAAACTAGACCATTAACTTTTGAATAACATTCAGTAAATACCATACTCTCAAATGTCAAGGGAAAATAGTATCTCAGTTTAATTGTTAGTATTGATTACTAGGAAAAAATATTTCCCGCTTGTAATTATCCAAACAACAATACTAAGATAATTACTAAGGTGACACAGTAAATTAACAGAACACGGTATTCATTTATAAAATCTATCAATCGACTCACTTCAAACAAGCTCCGTTTAATTCTAGAATCTCGATAGCTAAATAAAATGTTTAATATTATTAGCCGTTCTCTTAACACCAGTGATAAAAGAACCAATAAAAATGTAGCAGACATAATCTATCTAAAGCTATTTGTCCAGAAAAAAAGTTTATTATCAGGAGTTATACCATCAAACACACCAAAGGAGAAATCCTTTATTGTCGTCTAAAACATATACCTCGGACCGTAACCCCTCGACCGTTTAGACGAACACAAACTATCTTTGTCACTGCTGCAGTGACGTAATGCAGATTATGAGAAGTTATCAAACTCCAGATTTTAGCTTTTAAGTTTTTTTTCCTCAAAATTAAAGATAAAAATTAAGCCAAAACATTTATTCAAAAACATCATTTTATTCTTCTGTATGGCTTGAAAACGGAAGAAAAAAGTCAAATATCTGCAGTGGAAATTGAACCTATGACCCTAGATTAAATACAATGATAAGCGATGAGCTTACCAACTGTGCCAGAAGAACTTTTCGTTTTAATGCCTCGTTTACGACATGAGGTCAGTTCCTACTCCGAGACTAACCGGGTAAAATATCTACTGATAAAAATAAAAGAGGAAAACTATCTATTATGACGTTTTTCTACGTGACAAAAACGTCAGTATTTAAGTTTTGATGCGTCAAAATACTACTAGAATTTTTATATGTATAATTTTCTTTTCTTTTCTGTGCAACGGCGAACACTGTTCATGTCGGTCGCAATATAAGGCTTTCTTAACGAAAACATTGTATGCTAAAATAGACTTTACCTGCAACGACAACGTTCCTCTGATCGCAAGCACAACCGAGTTTGTGGCTCTGTCTATCACAACGTAAAACGGCAACTCGTAAATCTGCAATTATTCGTACATGAAAATCAAGCCAAACGTCACTCAAAACTTTACTGAAAACTGTCCATTACACGAAAAAATGTTTAACTGACACTACATGCTCCTTACGCAGAAAATGTAAAATCTGTAAAACAACATTATTGAGATAGAATATAATTTTGAAATGAGGAACACATTAATGATATATTACAAACATTGGATAATATTAATGTAATATTGTTCTGTTATCCTATATTTGTAATACAGCAAATTTCTTTTCAACAGACCTCACATCGTTTTCAAAACCCGTGTACAACACAAAATAATGGTGAAAACTCACCTCATTATTAAAACACGCGTACACTATATCATCATGGTGAAGCCCAGTGGTCTTCTTAAAAGCAGCGGTATTGCACATACAACAGTTATCCTTGAATACCGACCCCTGGTCATCGCGGCAAGAAAAGCACCTAGATTGAAATAGATAAGTACATTTTTACATCTATATAAATGCAAGTAACTTCAGCAAAACAAAAGACTGGGCGTTCAAAGAAATATGAACACTGGAAAAGGTTTGTATTTCTAATGTGCTAGCATCTTAAAGGGCATTTATAAAGTAGTTCAAATGGCATTGTAATAGTTCATTTGATTGACGATCTTCTTTTAATCATTCACTGCAGTCGATCGCGTTAATTTTCCATCACCTTCGACCAACATGCCTGGAACCACGGATATTTCATAAACCCCTACTCCTCTCTTAATTTCAAAATGATAATTAATCGACTTTTAACAGCCCCTTTGAAAACATTGTTATCATTTAAGCGTCTTACCTACACTGTGTACACAGGGAGCAGGCCCCTAGGACAGGATTCACTAGGGTTATATAAAAGGGCCAGCCATAGCTCCCTATTGCAAACTTCAAGTAATGGCTCATTCTATCAAGAGTCATCCAGTCCTTAGCCGTCGGTAAACACTCACAGATGACGTCAGGGGCGTCAACAGCGTCATCGGGTGACCTGTGTTTAGATATTACATATGTTATATTATGAGAAATATCAGAGGAAAATGTATAATATATGTTATATAATAAGGAATATCAGTAGAAAATATGATAATAAGTTTAAATTTACGAGTATAATAACTCGGGTTTAAACTATTCTGGACGGTGATAGCTATAAGAGAAGTGAGAAAAAAAAACACTTCAATTTATTACATATTTTGAGGCAGTAAATCTAAATTTATTACTTACAAGTATTTATCAGTAACGTTTAGCAAATTAAATTTTTGAAGCGATCAAAAGAAGTAATAACTCTTCTAGGATAGCAAAAAAATGTAAACTGGGAAATTTTTGTGCAATCTTAATTTTTAACATCCCTGATTCGAAAGATACCTAGACGGGTTTGATTTATAGGCAAAATATCAAACCTTCAAACTTCATAATATTGATATACTCTAAAACTTAAAAAAGTGAATAACAACACTTGGGAGGTGACAAGGGGTGGATGTGGTGGTGGGTAAGCAAAAGGTGGAGCATTAAAAATAAGAGAAAAGAAATGCACCCATCACACAGTGAATGATCAAATAAAAATGTGTTGCATGTAAAGCAAATTGTACAAAACTAGAAATCCTTTTTTTATTTTTGAATCAGAGCACCGATTTGATATCTTCCAGCATTTTCTAGCTGTAGCCCTCCTGCAAATGACACTTTTAACCAACTAAATACATACAATGCATGGAAACCAAACTAACAAGAGGTGCGACCAAAGACTTAGCTACGAGGGATTCTAGCAACAACGGTTTCTTTTTCAAAACCACTATAAGAACAAGACCTTATTATGACCTCAGCTGAGTAAAAACCCAAGTTTCCTTAATATTTCCCTCAACTAAACTATAGATTTTCTTAATAATTTTACCGTATCTTTTGAAAGTCGTTGAAAGATTGAAAGTCATTTGATCTTCTAAACTCAGATTTCAGTATGTATCAATTAGTGTAACTACATGTATACACTCAAATTAATTTCTTCCTTTATCTCACCATTTTACTGTATCAGCTGTATTTGCACCATTAAAACTTTTTTTTCAACAGGCAAACTTGTGTTCAAGAAAGGTTTTCAACGACTATTTAATATTTATCACAGTGTTGAAATGAGTATACACAACCCTTATTTTTCCTGTTTAAACGTAAAGCCGAACACCTGCAATTTTTCTCCATTCCTTGTCGACTTTAACAACCAAAATTAGTACAAAATCCTAATTTTGATAAGTTCAAAAACCAAGCCGTGTTAAGCTTCGCACTGTTATGCATTGCCTTTTATTTCATCATTTTTATAACTTATCAGCGGCACAAAAAGAGAAGATTTTAACATCTACCCTCTGCAGCGAAAGACACATTTCCTCCGACCATACTCTGAATTTCTCTACATATCGATTAAACATCAATATGTGTAGTTTATTCCTGAAGTACATACTTTTATAATATGTCTGTATCACTTTTTGTTTGTGTTTTCTCACAGTCAATATTTACTGTAGTCAAAAACAAAACAACAGTTCTTGCCTATCAAACTACAAAACTGCTTTAAAAAGCTACAAGTATCTGTTTATTATTATCTTAACAGAGGGGATAGCAGATGTTCGGAAGAAACATTTTACGATAGAGAAAATGTCTTGCAGCAAGTTAAGTTTTGCTAATTCAAAACAGAAACAAACAAAAACACACAAAACAACATTCTTAAGTAAGGTATTGGGATACTAAATAATAAGCACAAAAGCGATTCTCAGACAAAAAGGAGAGAAAAGGGAAATTATTAATGAATAAATACACTGAGAACAGTCTGTTTTACCTTCAAACACATTCATGATAAACTGTTTCACAGAACAATAAAAAAGGTATGAAAACATCTATTACGGGTTACATACATTCACGGTCAAAGTTTACAGGTGAAAATAAGTTTCTCCATATCAAATGAGAAAGTAAACAAAAATGTTAAATATAAGCACTTTGTTGCAGTGAAGACTAAAATATAAATCCATTTTTATATGAAGTACGAGTAAAGGCTAAACTTATTTATTTTACATCGATTGGGAAACTTCTTTTGACATAAATCCTGCTCAGTGACACCTCCCTGGGTTCACATTAGCACCCGCGCCGGAAGTGTAAAATGCGGAAGTTTACTGGAGGCTCTCACTTCCTCCCCTGGTAGGATTCGTACCAGCGCCCTCAGGAGTGCAGGAAGTCTGGCGCATTACCAAACGACCACTGCTACTTATAATTATGAAGTATTCTGAACAAGTTAGATATTACATCTATCTGAATCTCGGTTTGAGTAATTTTCTGCAACAATGTGCCAATGAGAGAAATAAAAAGAAAGATAGAATAAATGCATGCGGAACCCAACTACTCTAGCACGCTAAGTGACTACTAACACCAAACTATACCGTTTCTCTTCCTTTTCATCTTGTACATAAATTCTAAACCTCTGTCGCTCACGTTCCTGCTTCCGACTGAGAAGTATCAATCCGGCGACAACGTCCGTCGGCACTAAATCTACACCCTGTTTAGTAAAAGAATGAAGGAAACTTTATGATATTTGTTTTAGTAAATATTGAAACAATGTGACTATAAATAGTCATATTAATAGTCAAAGTGACTTTTTTTAATCGATATGCACTTGACATATGAAACTTTGCAGTTTTAACTGAAGCTCGGTCATATTATAACAACAAGAGCTATAGTTGTACTGTATTTAATGAATCTTAACAGAAATAAGACTTTAATCTTATGAGGGTTATAAGAATTTCCTTCTCATAGTGTAACAGTTTTTTTTTTCTTTTATTTATTTGGTGGTCATTAGCACAAAAAAGCATTCAGCCATATGCAAGATCTTTTATGGGAAGTAGGCAATATCGTTCTATATATTGGATGTCTTGTAAATTATGAGACAAGATTCCAAACATGACGAAAAAAGCTGTGCTGACGTAAATTACTGCCTCACATTGATGATCTTTGCTGACATTTTCTCGTCTCCTTTACAGAAATTTCACCACACTTTCTCACTAACTTCTGAAATCGTGACAAGTCAGACGGATATAACTTGGCATTTCGGACCTGACAATCGTAAGTTACAACTCCAGCGACAAATTATATTTCTGTCACTATTTTCAGAACATTTGTACATTGTTTTATGATTTTTATTTCAAAAATAGTTTAAAAGAAGAGGCACGCACTAAACTGACATTATCACATTAATTGCATCTTTTATATTGATGAAAATTATTTTGCTTTTTCTGTACGGAAAATTGCCAGTATTATATTCCTTTATCTGTACGGAAAATTGCCAGTATTATATTCCTTAGAAGATCCGATTATTGCCGAAGCATTACGTATTTTTACGATGTATTACCTGTTGAATCAATTTTCGAAGTTGTGTTATTCCGGAAATCCTCGGAGAGAATCACGTGACTGTCTGGTAATATTGTGTAGGAACATTGAAATTGAACATTGAATGTTATTATTTTGAAATCTATTAGTAACAAGTAACTGATAAGAGACACAGGAAACTTTTTGAAGGTTGGCAAAAATATGGCGGTTGATAAAAATGCAAAACATAGCAATTTTGTAATTACAGTTACAAAGTCATTTTTCATCAAACAATTCAATATTTTATATCATTTAAAAGGTCTGTGATCTCATATTTTACATATTTAAAAAAAAATTGTCAAAACTTCACTTTCTTGTTTGTAAATGGTTAAACTTAGTGCATCTAGGCTGCTAGAAAAATGCTGAAACGACAGGTAAAAATTTGTTTCATTTTCTTTTTTAAAAGCAAAAATTCAAAATCTGCTTATATTTTCAAAATATGAATTTAAAGAGCTTTCAAATGATGTAAAATGATACATGTTTATGTTTAATGTTTTCAAATAATGAAATTCGGCTCACAAAGAAAAAAGATATCTAAAGTTAAAAATTCTGTCTGGTTCCCGGTCGTACTTTGCTACGGCAGTGACTGTGCCGTCTCACCTGGTCTTTATGTTGAATTATATCAAAGTAATCAAAGCATGGTCATAGTTATCATCATAATTGATATTACAATTATATTTGTTATTCTACTCAAGCATGTTTGTTATTCTGTTCAAGCATGTTATTCCGTGAAATTCATGTTATTTTTGTTACTTAACAAAACAAACAATGTTTCAGTATCATAATTATCACCATA
Organism: Cyclina sinensis; assembly: GCA_012932295.1. Taxonomy (NCBI): domain Eukaryota; kingdom Metazoa; phylum Mollusca; class Bivalvia; order Venerida; family Veneridae; genus Cyclina; species Cyclina sinensis. The sequence continues at coordinate 24,007,573 of JAAONU010000001.1, forward strand.
AACATCAAGAGATATATGGAAATAAAAGGTTGAACAAATATGGTGTTGTTGTTCTTCAAAAAATGTGCATTACCTTAGTTATAATTTGTCTGAACAGACAGGTCTTCAGTTTAAAGATATATATTAAATTTCTTTTTATTATTATCTGCAAACAAAATAGAGTGCTGTAGCTTAAGGTTCCTTAAAAATATAGAAAAAACCGTACACTCAAATGGACTCAAGTCCATTTGAAATTTCCTTGTGTACAATTAGATCGGGGTTAGTGTTATCCAATATTATGTAATTCTATGTTTTGATTGGCTCCGATTATTGCCGAAGCATTACGTATTTTTACGATGTATTACCTGTTGAATCAATTTGCGAAGTTGTGTTATTCCGGTAATCCTCGGAGAGAATCACGTGACTGTCTGGTAATATTGCGTAGGAACATTGAATGCTATTGTTTTGAAATCTATTAATAGTAACAAGTAACTGATAAGAGATGCAGGTAACTTTTTGAAGGTTGGCAAAAATATGGCGGTTGATAAAAATGCAAAACATTGGGATTTTGTAATTACAGTAACAAAGTCATTTTTCATCAAACAGTCCAATATTTTATATCATTTAAAAGGTCTGTAAACTCAGATTTTACCTGTTTGAAAAATAATTGTCAAAACTGTTTACTTTTTGGTTTGTTAATGGTTAAACTAAGTGCATCTAAGCTGCTAGAAAAATGCTGAAAAATGCTGAAACGAAAGGTATAAATTAGTTTAGTTTTCTTTCTTAAAAGCGAAAATTCCAAATCTGCTTATATTTTCAAAATATGAATTTTAAGAGCCTTCAAATGCTGTAAAATGATATAATGTTTATGTTTAATGTTTTCAAATAATGAATTCGCCTCACGAAGAAAAATGTTATCTATAGATAAAAATTCTGTCTGGTTCCCGGTCGTACTTTGCTACGACAGTGACTGTGCCGTCTCACCTGGTCTTTATGTTGAATTATATCAAAGTAATCAAAGCAATTGATATTACAAGTATATTTGTTATTCTATTCAAGCATGTTTGTTATTCTATTAAAGCATGTTATTCCGTGAAATTCATGTTATTTTTTACTTAACAAAACAAACAAAGTTTCAGTATCATAATTATCACCATAAACATCAAGAGATATATGGAAATAAAAGGTTGAACAAATATGTTGTTGTTGTTCTTCAAAAAAATGTGTATTACCTTAGTTATAAAATGTCTGAACAGACAGGTCTTCAATTTAAAGATATGTATTAAATTTCTTTTTATGGCATCTGCAAACGAAATTGAGTGCTGTAAATTAAGGTTCCTTAAAAATACAGTAAAAAAACCGTACACTCAAATGGACTCTAGTCCATTTGAATTTTCCTTGTTACTGTTTATATATGCACTTCTAATGATTAAATTATCGAATTAAAGATAATACCTATACAACATGACAATCTATATGCAGAGAATGCAGTTTATGAAAATAATGATACGGTTAAAGCAGATTTTCTGACAGGAATGCTTAAAAGATATAGTCGGCATTTGTTATTTTGTTTCAAAAAGAAACTCGACATGTCTGATCGTCAAATTTTGGATGAGGTATAAGATTTTAACTTCACTTACAATTCTGTAAAAATGACTCATATAATAATTGTCATTATTCATAACACTGCTGGAAGGCAGTTTGGGATTCGAATAATCAACTGCCAACGGCCAATCAGCTTTAGAATATGTTTATTATTGATATGATCCAATTTCCTATATGGACACTTACTGGTTCGGTCCTGTTTGTTTGAACCTATACACTTAATCTTCACATCATCGAGAAAAAGCCCAGTAAATGCCTTTTGCTTTACTGTTTATCAAGTTGGGTTATAATTTAAGTACGTGAAATCTCATTTCTTAACAGAACAAAAAACAGATACTAAAAGAAAATCTGGAAAAAAACAGAATCTTTGAAAGAAAAAACAACAACAACTTTGAAGTCATCGATATAATACTATTCCAAGCTCTTCAATTGCTACACTGTTACAAGGAACACATGTACATGTATGTGGTACATGTTTTTCCCATTATCGAACTTACCTTAAAGTAATCAGCACTGAGTTCTGCAAGGGTATTAAATACACTGGTGCTTCTATCATCGCCCCTCGCACACATAAACATACACTTACACCTGTTAATGAATAAATCAAACATGTATCGTGATTTTTATGCTGCACAGCTGTTTTTTTATGTATTCTGTATGTCTGTAATTATCAGATTTACTATATGTTTTCTGCGAGAAGAAAAGTCAGAACTCAAAAAACATACACGAAATGTTAAATCAAATTCTAGCAATTCAACAGTAAAAGACAAAGAGAACAGTTTCAGGTATAGCCGCATAAATCCGCTTCATAAACAACTTTTTTCAGGGGTTTACAGTAGAAAAATGTGAATAAGATCGTCTGACTTAAGTACGTGTATACAATTAAAAAAATATTGTTCGCATATCACATATAATAGCGATCCTTATAAATTCAAAATTGTACTTTATTTTGAACAAAAACGCATTATATCACTTATTTGAAAAGCGCTGAAAGAGAATAAATATTCACCTTTTCTCCCATTGTTTAGTCTGTGAGAAGGGCCGTCTTGAACCCCGTCTGAAGCTTCTCATTCCTTTGCGCATGAGCTTTTTATTTTTACCCGTATATAAATTGTACATAATGACACTAGCTATTAAACATATAACAAGCACTACCCAGCCAAACGCAACTGTTCCTTTAGCGATCAAAACTATAGTTCTATGACAGTCTTCCGATGTAACGAACGCCCAGTACGTTCCCAGTCCGTTCCATATCACTTCCGGTACCGCCACAACCAAACGCGCGTATAGAGCAACCGGAAGTCTGCGTCGCTGGGCGCTGTCTGAGATGGTTCCCTTCATACTGATATGAACTATAATTGCACCGAGAATTGCTGTAAGAATCAGGAACACAAAAAGTCCAATGAAGTAAATATGAAGGTTGGTTCCTTGACTGCAGTCGTCATCAATGTCGTCATTGTACACGACGTACATCACCAACACTATCACGAACCTGAAAATATAATATTCAAGCATGAATTTTTCATGGCAATATAACTTATATATTCAGCTATGAAAATGAAAATAAAGTGTGATAGCCGAAGTCTATATAAATTTGTTAACTGTGGGAATATAAAATGTTCAAATACAAACACAGACCATTTAGATTAATTTCATTTTGTACACTACATAGATTAGACACACACACAGACGATTAAGATTAATTTCATTTTGTACACTGTAGATTTTTTTATTGACTTTTTCAAATTCAACTTTTAAAAATCAAATGTAATTAGAAGGAACATTGCATCTATGGTGATATATAAATGAAGACTAATATTGAGGTAGATATATTTTGTTTTGTATGACTGGATCAAGGGCGCAGTCCACCCTTTGTCAAGCATCAAAAAGGATCGACTAATGAAGTTTGATAAATGATTTGATGATAGAATAGGGACTCTCTTTTCTTGTCACTCACAAACTGTATACTGACTTCAACCTGAATCTTTCTTAGCCACATTGATTTTATTTGTATTTTTTTCTCTAGTAAACTGATTTTCTGAATCATCTTCTGTCGTTTAGTTTTGTAACTAAAGTAACACGCAGTTTCGTTACGGAAAAAAGCACGTGACTTTTAGGAGTCATTATCACTTGTTTGCCTTCCATGTACGCGCGAGTTATCACAGGAGCGGATCAGTGGTCAAGTGGTAACGCGCTGGACTAGTAATTCGGAGGGTCGTGAGATTGATCCTCCGCTCCACCACAAACATTACAAACTGGCTTTCGGATGAGACGTTAAACCGAAAAGAACCAGCAGAAGTCTCTTTGAATGGCACTATCCCCGTGGGTCTCATTGGCAACCGTTTCCGGCGATAAAAAAACTAGAAATAGAGGGACAACTTATGAAATTCCAAAACTGCGGTTAAAGACTGAACAGAGGTCAAATTAACCTCATGCTATTCTCAAGTACCTTTCTGCAGTTTGAAAAGAAAAATGACCCAAGATTTCTGTTACTGAATTTCGTCCTGGAATTTTAACTGTCTGTTTTGAAGTGATATATTATACCACATACATTATAAGATACTCGTTAATACATTCAGATAGATAGTTTTATCACAGTATTGTGTGGTATCTTCAGGCAGCAAGGTTGAAACAGGAAGGAGATACTTGTGTTTATCTTATAATGAATAAAGCATAAACAAAGAAACATGAATGTACCATTCAATAAGGAATAATTATGGTTACTTTCCTGATGGCAATGTAACAAGACTGTCTTCGTGTAATAAATATTTACTTAAAAGCCTACCATTTTATCCTTCTACAATGCTTCGGGGTATGTTTTTCGGCAATTACCAAAATCTGAATCATAAACAGTTTTACCTGCTCAAGGGGTATGATATTGTTTTTCGTACACACATGGGGTTTATCTGTTTATTCTCAAATTAACCCTCCCTTGATCCTCATGATTGTAATTTCACTGAGGAAGAGGAAGAAGATATGTAAGTACGATAGCACACTCAGGTTTTTAACTAAGCAAAATTTTAAAAACGAAAAAAAATTATCCGCTTCTTCGTTCAACAGCACTTATATCTTTTTCGCTTTTATCTCTCGAAATTTTCCTCATCAACTGTTGTATGCACGCTGTTTTTATACAACACTGACCATTTAGCCCGGTAACCAGACGTGGGCGATGTGTCCTGCATTACACTCTTCAATGGTAGTGCTTTTTTCCTGTATTTATTCCGCCTATGCAAATATGTAAAAACACTTTGATTGTTCTTAGGACACAGGAACTGCATTACTTTTGCATGAAAAAAATGGTGTCTGGTTAATAAACAGCAACAGAAAATTTAGAGCTTGAAACCAGTCTTAGCTGCAGGACAAACCACCTTAAGTATTTACGAGTATGAATGGAAAAACGATAACCATAAACTGCCTCATTTTTGGTTTGATATACGTACTTCTACTTTGGATTCCATTTTGCTTAACTTCAGCATAACTTTTAGCAGGTTTAAGCATTTTTAGCTTGAAAATATGACAAAATAAAATATAAACAAAAAGGCTACAATTTTTAGAATGTCTAGTTTTGATATTCATCTCTATCAAGTTCCATTATACATGTACAAACAAGGAATGCTACTCCTTAAACAGTGTTATGTGAATACCGTATTTTACGTTCTGGACGCTTGCAATTGATATAAATTTTAATAGAATTCACTTAAATTTCCTTTATTCTAATCTCTCTGACTCTGCTAACGACACCTGGTCTTGCTTCTCTGCTGTCTACCAGTATACCAGCATAAAAAGATTTCCTTCCTTCCTTTTTTCTTTTTCTTGCATTCTTTCTATCTTCCATTTCTTTCCTTTTTCAAGAGTTCTGCATCATTTTCTTTCCTTTCTCCTTTTTCCAAAACAATATATTAGTAGAAAGCATGGCAAATATGATCATTTGTTCTTGGAATGACTTCGTGTCGGGAGTCAAGATTTTTTTTAATTTGCCTGCGGTAATTTTCAACGGTTTTCATGTTCATTACTTAATTCGCCTGGCGGACTTGTCAAAATAGAAGAGATGACAATAAATCCTTTAGATGACAAAAGAAAACCACATTCCTGTATCCATATCTCATGATCATATAATTTTACAATATATGTGACACAAGCATTAAAGAATGTTTCAAATCTGTACGTAAAAGAAATAATGTGATAAATTTACTATAAAATATATTCTCAAATTTCAAAGTCAAACCATTGGCGTTTCTTGAACGATATTTACACGATATGCCATGGCTTGAAAAAGAAAAGAAAACTTTGAGAACAATTTCAATATAATTATTAACAAAAACAACAATACCGACGGCGGAGACGATGTCAACAACAACAAATATATTGCCAACCGAATTATAAATTATAATTTTGTGGAACGAAACAAGTTCATAAATTTAGATAAATCATTTATAAAAACGACGACGACAACGATGTTACCAATTTCCGTTTCGGTATTGCGGTGAACAATGGCTGAATAGTGTCCATACACTGGAACATCAAATCTTAAATTGTATTCAGTAATACTATGCAAATTTCTTTAAAGGTTTACACAGATCAAACAAAAGAGCGAATATAAACACATATACTTGTGTAATTACAGCGTAATTTGCATTGAATATGTGAAACGTTTAACATTAACATACGACAGAAAACGAATTTGTGTATATGGGTCATGATTTAATCTATATTAATACATCTCCGAGTTGCATCAATTTTGTTTTACATTCATGTCACCGAGTGTAAGAGATTTGATACATGTCAATGAGTGAATAGATGAGTCAGAGGAGGGGGTGGGGGTGGAGAGAAGGAGCGAACTAGTCCAACTAATTGTACTGGAGTCGAGATATTGTGAATTTTTTTGTGTATGGGTCAATATCTCGCTTTATAGCAAGATTCTGACCCAAAACAAAAAATATCTCAGAATATGCTGAAGACGTCACTTTAATTATTTTGACTAGAGAGCGATCGTACTAACAAAAGATTGAATAAAAGAAGAAAATGCAATGATAAAAAGGGCCGTGAATGAATAGTAAATCTGTGCACAAAGAAACAGACGGACATTCGAAATGAATAAGTACAATAAATCGATTAAACAGAGAGGTTGGTAGTTATATCAATGTAGATGTACTGAAGGAAATAAAACTTCATGACTAAGGTCAGTATTATTCTCCTTAACCCAACACACCGCATTCAAACATACTATATTTGTATATGCTTATGGAGATTAGCTTACCTGTGAGTGAAAAATTCAAGGATATTCTTTTAAAATGATTATAAAGATTATACGGGATATAAACCCTAATCAATAAGGTGACTAACCTCACATGAAGTATATATATATATATGTAAACACAGCTTGTACATGTGAAGTAGTCAATCCCATTTCACCCTACCACATTCGTGTTTTTATCAAAAGAGAAAATTTTAACACATATTCATATTCTTATATTGATTTAAACCGGTGTTTTAAATATGCATAACTCAGTACATCTTACAAAGTTGAGGTCGAAGATTCATTTGTTAAAAAAATAACAGAGCTAAAATACTGCAGACTGTAGAGCTTTAACTCAGAGACAGAAAAAGACAGTGATACAAAATGTTTGTGTTAAAAATTCTATCATCAATATAAAATCGTTAAACGCATACATACTTACATAGACTTTTTTCTCTCAAGAAAGTAAAAATATGTCTTACCATGCTATTCGCAGGACACAGTCCACTACTCCAGGAAACACAAAATCGTCACTACCAATATTCCAACTACGGTTAAACAAAACTAACTGGGGCATTTTATTTCGAACTTAGTTAATACACAAATTATCTTTATTATCCTCTGTAAAACTAGCACACTACGTGACCCTGTTTCAAGTAGGAGTTCCGAATCATCTTACACGTTTATTGCTATAATCTAATTTTTAAAAGGTACATACATTTAAAGTACACGAAACATGAACATTTTAATTATGTTCTAACTTAATTCTATATCAATTCTTTCAGTCACCTGAGTAAGTTCCGCTATTCTATTTAGTCCAATGAAAATTTTCTGTCCTGTTCATTCACCATATATCATTTTTATCTTCCTTTTTTTATTGGAGAAGCACCACTTTTAGATAACCGAGGAATGCACTCTAGATATATCCAATACAATGCTGTAGTAAGCATCAGCCCGTGTGGCTGAAGTTCTAGTCAAGTTCTGCACTAGTATCTTGTTTATATAGCTGACTTCGCTTCAGGGTCAATAATTTAATCCATATACACCTTGTTTTTCGCTCATATATTATTTTGATATTCCATCGTTGTCTTGTAATCAGAAAACGTTATGATCAGGTTCACGTGTGTTTTTTCCCTCTTTTACTATTGGAAAAATATCCACTATCTCTCTTTCAAATCCAGTTTTATGACTATTAATAAAAGGTTTTTATCTTTATGCCCAGTTATGTTAAGTTATGCAATGTTATTCCGACAGTGCTGGTCGTAAAACAGTTAAAACTGATGTGATACTATCAATTAACAGTCTAGCCAAATAAAAACGGTTCTCTATCAATCATAGCCTGCTGGTAATACTTAGAACGTACCTTCACACACGCTTTTCTGTGGTAATCCAACACCGCCCTAATTGAACACGTAATCTTTTTTTAAACACACAGGTAAAAATCTTAAACCTCGCTATCAAATAAACCCGCCGATCCTTCCCTCCTACAATAATCCTATCCCAACTGTCTAATAAAGACATCCACGTTTTATTTTATTTTTAAGTCACAAATATTTTCTTTTTTCACTGTTTAAACCTAGCGTCCCACTTTGTTTTCATCATTTCACACCGTATCTTACTGCTTTAAAGATAACATAAAGGTTTTATTCACATACAAACACGTTAAATAAGGTGCAAAAAAAGCATTTTATCAAATCCACTTCCTTGTTGTTTTGTATTTGTTAAAACCATGATAAAATACGTTAATAAAAGCATTTTTTTTTCATGTATCTTAGTTATAATATACATGTATATCTATGTAGGGTATCTAGAATATATACATGATGGTTAGTAGAGCATGAAACCTTAAGGTAAGCTAAACGCGCGTCGGTTGTACTTAAAAATCCCCAGTGTACAAACAAACGAACTTAAGTATTCATTTTGCCGTAATTAACATTTTCAAAATTACCTTACCATTTCAACAATATGGGTCAGATATCCATGTATATCCAAAAATTATCTATAGTAGCGTATTAGTTTCATAATTTGTTTTCTACCCTGTAACCCCGCTGTACATTTGTAATGTATATTCTGTCAGTTCAATCAAAGAAAACGTTAAATAATTGAAAATTTTGTCTAAAAAATCAATTAACTACCTTGGGTCAAAAAGAAGTAGTTAAGTCAGTTTAAAATTTGCTTCGTGATAAAATCTGAAATCTACCAACATAATTTGCCATACTAAGGCAAACTTTTCGCTCTCGATGGGCTAGCTCTATATTTTTAACAGGTTGTCAAAACTGTTTTTTTTTCTTTGTGTGTGTGTGTGTGTGTTTTCTCCACATTTTGAAGCAAAGAGTTGAAACAAATCAGATTAAGATATCAAGAACTACCGGTTTTATCAATTAAAAAAGCATAAGAATATGTTTCCTACTAAAACTTTTTTTGGTTTTAACCTGCTGATAGATTTGCTGATAGGTCTTCGATGTTTTTATGGCTGCCATAAATGGATAACGTTTTAATTATCATGACTGATCAGCTAAAGTGTTGATGGTATTAAGTTATAAAGATTTGAATGTGTCAAAAGACTATGTGTAAAATACCATATTCCGTGGAAAACTGAAAGATTTTCGTGATTTGATGGAAACCCGTCTGATTAAAGCATTAAAGATCAATCAAAAGTATATTTTCATTGGTACCTAGTCCAGGTATCATTTCCGCTTCAGATCAATCTAAATGGAAGCAAGTATATTTTCATTGGTACCTAGTCCAGGTATCCTTTCCGCTTCAGATCAATCTAAATGGAAGCAAGTATATTTTCATTGGTACCTAGTCCAGGTATCATTTCCGCTTCAGTTCAATCTAAATGGAAGCAAGTATATTTTCATTGGTACCTAGTCCAGCTATCATTTCCGCTTCAGATCGATCTAAATGGAAGCAAGTATATTTTCATTGGTACCTAGTCCAGGTATCATTTCCGCTTCAGATCGATCTAAATGGAAGCAAGTATATTTTCATTGGTACCTAGTCCAGGTATCATTTCCGCTTCAGATCAATCTAAATGGAAGCAAGTATATTTTCATTGGTACCTAGTCCAGCTATCATTTCCGCTTCAGATCAATCTAAATGGAAGCAAGTATATTTTCATTGGTACCTAGTCCAGCTATCCTTTCCGCTTCAGATCAATCTAAACGGAAGCAAGTATATTTTCATTGGTACCTAGTCCAGCTATCCTTTCCGCTTCAGATCAATCTAAACGGAAGCAAGTATATTTTCATTGGTACCTAGTCCAGCTATCATTTCCGCTTCAGATCAATCTAAATGGAAGCAAGTATATTTACATTGGTACCTAGTCCAGCTATCCTTTCCGCTTCAGATCAATCTAAATGGAAGCAAGTATATTTTCATTGGTACCTAGTCCAGGTATCCTTTCCGCTTCAGATCGATCTAAATGGAAGCAAGTATATTTTCATTGGTACCTAGTCCAGCTATCCTTTCCGCTTCAGATCGATCTAAATGGAAGCAAGTATATTTTCATTGGTACCTAGTCCAGCTATCATTTCCGCTTCAGATCGATCTAAATGGAAGCAAGTTTACTTCATTGGTACCTAGTCCAGCTATCCTTTCCACTTCAGATCAATCTAAATGGAAGCAAGTATACTTTCATTGGTACCTAGTCCAGGTATCATTTCCGCTTCAGATCAATCTAAATGAAAGCAAGTATATTTTCATTGGTACCTAGTCCAGCTATCATTTCCGCTTCAGATCAATCTAAATGGAAGCAAGTATACTTCATTGGTACCTAGTCCAGCTATCCTTTCCGCTTCAGATCAATCTAAATGGAAGCAAGTATAATTCATTGGTACCTAGTCCAGCTATCCTTTCCGCTTCAGATCAATCTAAATGGAAGCAAGTATAATTTCATTGGTACCTAGTCCAGGTATCCTTTCCGCTTCAGATCGATCTAAATGGAAGCAAGTATATTTTCATTGGTACCTAGTCCAGGTATCATTTCCGCTTCAGATCGATCTAAATGGAAGCAAGTATATTTTCATTGGTACCTAGTCCAGGTATCATTTCCGCTTCAGATCAATCTAAATGGAAGCAAGTATACTTCATTGGTACCTAGTCCAGGTATCATTTCCGCTTCAGATCGATCTAAATGGAAGCAAGTATATTTTCATTGGTACCTAGTCCAGTTTAGTCTAGTCCAGTCTAGTTTCGCTTCAGGATTTCTGAATGGCAAGAGACACATTATAAACGTCCAAATGAAAATGGGTGCTCGAACGGCTCGTAAAAGAGATTACATTAGTACTCAACTTGTTAACGAGAAGGTCATAATCAGCACTGAATTCTGCAGTTTAAAGTCGGATCAACAGATGAACGTCGCCGTGCAAAGCGAATGTGCATGTTTCTCTTCATGAAATATGCACCGTATGTATTAACGATACAATAGTCACAAAGAATGAATTCATTGTGTCTCTTGACACTGTGTTTGCATTTTACATTCATTATGTATGTTATAAATATATATATATTTGAGGCAAACTATACAGTGATTCATAAATTGAAGCGCATATTATTTTGAAACAACTACAATATTTGTTTGAATACATACCACCTCCTTGAATAATACCATCTCTGTCCATTTGGTAAGAAACTCGAACCCGACCTAGAATCGATAAGATGTGACTGTTTGTGAATCCGCCGCAGAATTCATGTCTATATTTTGAAAGGTTTTTATGTTTCTGAATTGTTGGCTGGGGTTAAGAGAAGATGCATAGAAAGATATTCGAAATGATTGAAATGGTATTTCAGACTTTAGAGCATATTTTTAATGTATGGCAGACGGTCTAGACTCGTGTGTTAACACAAAGTAACAATCATAGAACTTATCATGTTGATCTCGAGATAAGTAAAAACAATTTGCATTATTAATCCAGTTTTAATTCAAATGTATGTTTTTTTAAATACGTATTTGAGTACATGTACACACCAAACTCGTACGTACAAAATAGAGTGGTGTTCAAGTGGAATGTAACGTTACTAATTGTGAAATTAAATTTTACATCTTAATTGCATATGAATTTGTAAATTAATATTCGTGATGCTTTTTTCAAGAACACACGACCTATGTGTCATTGCGACGGACTCTTAAACATACTAAGAAAGATGTACGTAAAATTCACATGTAAGGCTGTTTTGTGAAATTTATATATCGTATTTATTAACATTTCTTATATAAGTTTTATTTTCCCACTTATAAGATAACAGATATATAATGGTTCATAATCGGGTTAGGTGTGAGGAAATTACTAATTTGGTGTGTTGATTGTTTTACTGGGAAAATGTATTTTCGTAAGTATGGACAGATGATTTACCATCAGAAACATTGGATAAACAGTTCTAAAATAAAATTGACGGTCTATAAAATGGCAGTGGCGTTTCTTTACTAAACACTCATAAAAAGCATTTTGGTCAGACTTTCTTAACAGTTGCTTTATTTACTAGACACTAGACTCTAGCAAATTTAGTATATGGTAAATGATCTTGGTCTAATTGGACAAATTAATAACCAGGCTTGTCAATATGTCTGACTTAGAGTATGATATCACAATTACAATATTATCAATACAACATAAAATATATAAATGAAATTGTCCCTGGGGCTTAGATATGTCACAGTCAAGTAACTATATGCTTATGTTCTTCAACCAATATTATTACATCTTTTAGAGACCATTTCTGACAGAACAGCTTTTTTTTTGTTTTCAGCTTTAAAAACAGGTTTCAGAATAAAGAAAAGCTGTTGAACCATTTGTGTTTCAACAGTAACTCGATTCCATCCACTTTCTACAGAGTACGTAGACCTCCATACCCAACCACTCTTAAGTATTTTGTATCTGTGTCCATGTCGAGACTATTGAAATTGTTGGTACGACAAAACATAGTTTCCGTATTAACATATTGTTTGCAAAAGTAACTTGCAATCACCAATAATGCAAAAAATACAGCGCTGTCTGCAAGTAGTTTTTTTGCGATATGCAAACGATGCAATTTCTAAAGGATGATATTAATACATTGTATACTGAAAATACTAGACATTCAAAAATCAGATATAATGGATGTAAACCCTGACCAGAAAATCAGCTATTTTCCACACCCACATTATCAACAGTAGGTCAGATCAGATTAAGGGTTTTTTTTATTATCATTTAATGAAAACCTGACATATCAGACATGTCCGATTAATAGGAATAATATTGTGTGTTTTTATAAGTTTCTTTTTCTGTTTTTCACATTCGGCGATAGTAATGTTTTGAACCAAGAAGCAGTCATTAAAAGGAATTACCATCAAAAGGCTGTTTCCCAGGTTTAAATTCGAGTGTTTTCGGCGTTGCAACGTCTGGGAAGATTCAATTCCATTATATTTAGATAGTAATCAAAACCATGGATGGCATGCTCTGTCACAATTTATTGAATTCATATCAAGTCGTATCTTAGACACTTCTCGTTAGCGAATACTATTATTTTCAAGAGTAATATGCAACTAAATACATGTAATCTCCTTTAGGTATAGAAAATGTTAAAACGGACGAAAAAATGTTGAACGCTAGCGAGTTGCGAAGTTAAGACGTAGTTTAACTATAGTCTTTCAAACCACAGAAGGGCGTGTCTTAGTTAAAAACACAACCCCTTCTCTTACATTTTTTCCCCAGAATAACGAACCTCTGATTTGTGCTTTGGTGATATAAGCAACCTTTAGAAACGATAAAATATAACAATGTTTGGATGGTTATAAAGAGTGGGGAGTGTAGAGCCCCTAAAGTGACACTATACAAGTTTTTTTGTTGTCACGTTTATTTTGTTAAAAGGAATAAACATTTCGTTTAAACGAAAAAAGAACTCGTTTAAACGAAATAATAATGCGTTTTAAACGACTTAATACTAGTATGCAATTTCGTGTAATCGAAATAAAGTAAATGCGACAACCATAAAATAAGTGTGAAATATGTCACTTTAGGGGCTTCGTAGAGGAGCGACATATTTACAGCAGATAGTTATCAAGAAACGGAAATATTGTGAATGCGAAAGCCAGTCCAGGAATAATAGAGTAGGATGTAATTTTAATATTGATTTGGTTGCACTAAAAAATAAATAAACACTTTAATTTTTTGTTTCTACTTGGTAACCTTTGTTCGACTGAACATTTACCACTGCACTGAATACAAGCGATAACTGCATGCCTACTGAGCAAATAGTTACGGCCTTAAGGGAGATAACTGTTACAAACTTAGATTATCAATAAGCTTTTAAGGGTTACTGGTTTTCTTTCTTTGTTTCTTTCTATCTTTTCTCCCTTCATTCATTTTCTTTTTCATTAATGTCACCTTTCTTTCCGTCTATCGTTCTGTCTTTCTTCCTTCTTTTTTCGCTTTCTTTCTTCCTTCCTCTTCTTTTTTCTTATTTTTCTTCGTTTTTTTCCTGTCTTACATTCTTTGTGTCTTTTTTTTAATTGTTTCTTTGATTCTTTGTTTCTTTCTTTCTTGCTTGCTTTCCTTTTTTAAAAGTCTTCAGTAATTTTTTATAGCTGTTCTTCATTCTTTGTCTGTCAATATGTCTTTTGCACTGACTTTTAATTAATTTTACCTTATAATGCCAACACCTCTATAAACTTACAGTATTACTTTATCAGAGGTATTTCTTATTTAACAACAAGGCCTTAGTTTGTTTCAAAAACAGCCTTACAAACGCACTAATGTATTTTGAAATTTGTATTTAATTTTGAAAAGAGTTGTTTTAAAACTCAAGTCAATGTACAGTTTTCAAATTTAAGAAGTTTCACATCGAAACTGTCTCATTAGAAAAGATGATTCTTGTAATATATTAGAAACCCACGTGTGGATTTTTCTTCATCAACAAAACTGAGAGGGTTCATTTAACAACCTTAGAAATTTTTATCTGAAACAATTTGCATAAACAAATTACGAAGCTTGAAGGTTTCCTGTTTCAGAAACTATTAATATTTCAAACAGTTGAAAAAAAAATGCATGCTGTATGGCGATATTGAAAAAAAGTAGTTCTTGTAGATTCTGCCATGCAGTTTCTTTAACGGAATGTATAACAATAGAATATTTTTTTCAAAAGTACGACCACTGTTTTTCTTTCTCTGAGGTCAATGGGTTTAAATGAAAGTAAACCAGGGTCATACAGAAGACGCGATTTGTATGCAAATCATAAAACGATTGTAAATCTGAGTGGTTTATAGAACACTCTCGAGAGTCTACGTTGGTATACAAAATTAAATTGATTAAACCAACAAAAGTCGTTGAAACAAGGATGTTTAAGTTTAAAACATGAGACAGTTATTTATAGGAATCTCTAGGACATATTTCTGAACATTTTTTGATAGTTTAAGTTTCAAGTTGAAAAAAATTTGCATCACCTTCAGGTCAATTGATTTAGTGGTAATTCAAGTTACGTAAAGATTAAATATTAGAAAAATAAACTGTTGTAAAAGAATAGGAGGACATATCTATCAAACATTTCAGAAAAAAAGAAGCATCAATAAAAATAAAGATTAACTTGTCGTTTATGAAAGATAACGATAAGTCATATAAACTGAAGAAGATTTTGTTTTTAAATTTGGATAATACTACTGCGCGTTTCAGAAAAGATTGAAGACGCGTTGTCCAACATGACTCGAGTAAGTCCAGCGCAGAACGAGTATCGGCTTCAACTGTCTGATCTCGAAGAATCGGACTGGGGTGACCATCAGGATGGCGACACAAAACGAATTACACAAAAATCAAACGAAGCCCAGAATAGAGGAGTTTTCACCACCGGTTGGACTCAACCGAGGAATCAGCCGTCCGAGGAATCAACCGTCCGACGGCGCCGCCGCCGGTCCTTCGAACCCGGCTCTGACGAGTATGCCGCTTATGTGGAGAAAAGAGTCTTCAACAAAATCCATGCCTGGACACCTTATCTTTGGGAAAGAAAAAGGTACATTGTTATGACAAGTTGTTCTTAGGAGAAAACAGAACTTTTTACTAGTTTTATTAATATGGGTTGTAGCTGTGCTGTGTTAATAAACTTGTTCATAGAAAAATGTTTCAGTAAAGACAGGCATTTAAGAGCACTTTTATTATTTCAAAGTCATGTGAAAATTAGCAAGTTGAAAGAATCAAAATCTAGAATTAAGAACAAATGAACCTGTTGAAATAACCATTTCATCAATAAGACCACTGTTAACTTGTCATACCAACGGATAGTTCTATATTTGTTAATCTCTATATTTAGTATAAACTGCATATTTATTGCACTGTTATCAGTATAATCAAAGATAAATACATAAAGTATGCATTGATGAAATAGACAATTTTGCACCAGTGTTTTTTATTTATTTATTTTTTTTTAAATCTATTTCAAACTATGTGTTCATGCCCTTTATGAAGAATTTTGTTCTGAAAATGGACCCATATCAATCAACTATCAAACAGTCGACGAATCTGTCAATGACTCTTTTGACTTTGTTCATAAAAAAATGACATCTGGGAAGCGAAAACATTTTGACTTAATACACCATACAGGTCTTTCCTTAAGGTCTGATTTGAAATTTTCGTTTCACATAGTGTTTTGTTTTCCTTGTGTAATTTTGAATGCTGAATAATGGTTTACATTCCTTAATAAGGTTGAAAATAGTATGTAGATGATACAGTTTTTTTCTAGTTGGTTTAAATGATATAATACATTGGAATAATAACCATTGTATAGAACGTTTGAAATTTAAGCTGGGATTAAACTCTTGTTTTTCAAATGTTGAATTTAATACATTATAGAATTTGTTACAATTTATAGTAATACTTAAGTAAAACAAGCATTTTAATCTTTTAGAAAATTTGAATAGATGGTCTCGTTTTTTTTTACTTCTCCCAAAAGTGTATTTATTGCACTTAAGAGCCTATGTATAAACCTGTTCAAGGGCCTTTCCGGCGTCCTCTTTCAAAAATGAATGCTCATCAAAGGCCTATGTATAAACCTTTTCGAAGGTCTCTCCAACGTCCCCTTTCAGAAATGACTTTACTTATAACAGAGAAATGAATGGTAATTGGAACAAGTCGTACAGACGGAAGGACAGACATACAAAACGAAAGGACAGTCGACATTCTTTCAGATGGACTGAGACTTAAAATGCTGTCGAAATAAAAGACAAAAAAAGGAAAGAGTGACTGACAGATATCGAGATACAGCAAAGAACAGAAAGACAAAAAGGAAGAGAAATAAAGACAGACTGACAAGAGAAAAAAGAGACTACCGGCAAATGTAAGGAAAGTACAGGTGCTTCCAAGGACATGTCTTTACCTTCTAGTTTTCATGACGTCATCTTCATTTTAGATCCAGGAAGCTATGATATACAGCCCGGATGGTATTTGCCTTTACAGACAAAGGGTCATATAAGATATGTTTATGATGTTTATCTCACTGGTAAACAAACTGAACGCATGGATAAGTCGTTGAAACAGACTCTTGAGTTATAATGAGTACTTTGAAATGAACAGATATGAATTGTTTACAGGTGGAATGGTATTTTGATGTTTACATTGATAATCAAAGAATCGATTTAAATCATAGAGACATAAATTACATTTTTATCTTTTAAATGTATTTTTTTATCTGAACCAGTTATGTAGATTGTATTGATTATTGTAAATCCCAAAGTTAAGTTCACTTTAATGTGAAAATAAAGAATGTAAAGAAAGAGTTCAGGAAGAGGTCAGGCAAGGAAAATTGTGCACTTTTTTCAGGTCTCTTGATTGATCAGGCTTTCTTCTGAATTACTCACCTTCATTATTCCATAACACTATCAAAAGCTGTTAATGTATCTGAAAATCAAACTATATTCCAAAACTAGATATTTTATGGACAAAAACAAGAATATATATTTTTAGCATATCTTAAATACTTCTATTGGTTGTTTTTTGTTACAAAATAATTATTCAACATGGATCTGCAAACAAATCTTTGTTACTTATAACAATCCCACTCGATAACAGCTACCTTGGTCCTAACCAGCACTCTCCAGCCGGAAGTGTGAAATGTGGAAAGTCATTGAAGAATCTTACCCATGGTTGAACCCTTTGATTTGGGGTCCGTTGCTTTACCTTCGATTTCTCTTGTATTTGCAGAGACAAGCGCCTGTTGGGAAATCTGAACCCCACAAGAGGCTGGAAAGGTTGGAAACATCGTCAGAAAATGGTAATTCACAAATATACATGTTGTATTGTTCTTGTCTTTTTGAAGCGTATCTTAGCCAGATTTTAGGTACCTATGCGTACATACAAGTACCTATTATTATAATAACAGTATTATAAGCATATGCTTTTCATTTTACACATGGTTCTAAATTGTTACAACTGCTTCAATATTCTATAGGTTTTTTTCCAGTGTTTATATTACTGAGCTTTTGAACTTTGATTTTTGAAAGAAGAAATTTGAAGGTTGCTTTTGTTTGGCCAAAAATACAACAAGTAAATAAGTAAAATAAAAAGTAAAGTTAGAAAAATAAAAAATGACCAACATGTAACAACCACTGACAATATGTACATGTTTTTGACATTTTATCGCGATCGATGGGACAGTATATGATAGCTTTGGGGAAGATAAAATATCAACAAACTATAGTTTACCTCATAAATATTTGATCAAGAAATGCATACCCATGTTTTTACTTCCATAAACTGTATAGATCTATCTCTTTTTTTTCTTCCAATGTCGGCATGCAATATATGACGATGAAATGTATTATTATTATAAATATTATTATTATTATTATTATTATTATATTTCAAAAAGGCCATCTATGAATGAACATTGATGAATGTCTTCACAATTGTCGCACTCTGACCCGTCACATCAGCTCAGATTTTTACTATGAACTATTATCAACTTAAATGCCAGGGATGTGTGATATGATAATGGCATCTGTTCCTTTGAAAAATATTGACAAATTTAGCATATCTTTTCTGCTGCATGCACTATAGTGCTGAGGACAAAAATAAAACTCGTCGGCAGTCATTTCCGATCGTAACAATAAGAGTCTTAAAGATAACATGAATAAAAAATGTATTCAAACATGACCCGGTTGAGACTGCAAACAAAATCAGTACATGTATACTCCTTGAGTCGTTATCCTTCAAACTGTAATATTATTTTATCATAGAGATGGAACAGTGTCAAACTTTCCTGGCGGGAATGGACAGCATCTCTAGAACTGTGGCGAAAATCATTGAAAAATATCGAAGGTAGTATCAGCCGTCACTTCTGGACGTTTTAATGAATTAGCTTTGAATAAGAGAAAATTCACATCGAGCAAAATTAGCACCGAGTTTTCCGAGAGAATCAAATATTGTCCAAATGTTTGCTTGTATATTTATCTTATTTGTGATAGATAAAGATACAATGTATTATGGCATTATTACACTTAGTAACTGAACGATGAGTTCATAACTCAGGTTCAGGTTCAAAAGGTTGGAGACTTTTGTAGAGAAAAAATAATTTTCACCGTAAATCAAACGAGAAACAAGAAGAAAGTAATCTTATTGAGAACTGAAAATTATTTTAGAATTAATAATTCGGTGACAATTATTTTACCCTTATATTGCTCTTTCGTCAGGTCGTCAAGGAACAGGCGTAGTTTCTTACTTCGTGTTCTTGAAGTTTCTTCTTTTTCTCAACATCTTCATTTTCCTGGCAATGTTTATCGTGGTCGTTCTATTCCAAGTGACCTTTGACACATTAGATTATTCCGTGCAGACGACCGGAAGTGACAACATCTCGCAGACGCCTAGAGTTTTACTTTCTGAGAATTGTTCAAGCAGTTATAAAGTGAACGACACATCAGGCTTTCAGCTAGTTTTAGATATAATCCAGGGAACGGTAGGTGAAATACCTAAATACAATGTAAATGATACCTTAACTGGTTTTTCAGTTTATTTGATAGTTAAGAAGACTTTCAAATGTTCCAGGATTTTTAGAAATAGTCTATGCGTGGTTTTGGTGAGTTGAAAGAGTTGTCAAGGTTTTCTAATCTTATACTGTTTTTTTGCAATGTGAATATAATGATGATTAAAATATACAGATATCACAAGATCGATTTCCTCGTAAACACTTTCGGTCGAGGCATATAGAGATATCATGGAAGATTAACGGTTGTCCTGTTTTCATTGTCCTCAAAATAGCGTAGACATTACTCTTTTGGATATATACATGTAAAGAATCTACTTACAGTGAGGAATGTGAGCACATATTTGAAGTAAGTCATTTTATTACACATTTTACAGGGCTGGATGGAGAAAACGGCATTTTTCTACGGATATTATGAAAATAAGGAGGTGTCGATCCCTGGTGGAGAGTACAACATACCTTACGCGTATTGTATAACAACATTGGTTATTCTGGTTGTCAGTCTGTTGGTCATGGTCCATTAGTAAGGTTTTATTTGTTTGCTTTTTTCTTCTTTCTGGATTATTTTTGCACGACAAACTTTAACGGTGTGTCATATAGGATCAAGTTGCTGTGAGAGTGCTTAGCGTACTGTTTTATTTAATATTAATCTAATAGGTATTTCAAACGCTTGAGGAGAGTGGATTCGTACAATCTCGCCAAAGGAAGCTGTTCCATTGACAGCTTTAAAAAAGATTTTGTGAAATTAATCACTATGAAATGTATATATGACACTTTTCTCGAAGTCAATATCTGTCGGACTTTTATTAGATCGCCGTTAAAGTCACTTAAACGGTATCATTTTTTTAACAGAAGCATCATTCCATATCAACATAAACTTCGGTATTCAAACAAATTACAGCCTTGATCATCAGCTTGTTTTTGTCCGTTTCAGTACGTTTTCAAAGTACACAGATTCTATAGTGTCACCGAATGTTTTATCCCACCAATCAAATGCTTTCTTCCTCTCTGTCTGTTGTGGATGGGACTACAGGATTTTCCAGGAAAAACCAGTTGTTCTACAACACAAGCATGTGTACCAGCGACTCTGTGTACGCAATTTTATCCTTGTTCATCTATTTCCATGCCTTAAATTTGTTTTCATGAAATCGAGAATTTTCGCAGTTAGAATTGTGAACTAACGATGTTGACTTTGTGAACCTCTGAAACTGAAGTAATGAAATGTTTAAGTTGAAATGTCACCACGAGTCTTTCGTATTGCAACACATTTTCACTAAAGTGCTTTTGTCACATGTTTACCATTTCACAACATTTTAATTGATGAACTGTGACGCGTTCGTAAAGCGGACAAGTAAAACTTACTGATAAACTAAACTGTATGTTATGATTAAACTGTAACTTTGTCTTCAGTACTCGTTTTAGGATATAACATCATTTTACATGTACAAATGTACTAGTAGTCTGTGTATTCGTTTTGCAGAATACACTTCATGCAAGCTCAATTTGAAGAACAAATACATATATTATTTTTACTTTTCAGGGCTCGTTACACGACCAGAAACATGAGTTAGAAAGGAAGAATAGTTCACGTGCTGCACGTGTCTGCCTTTTGATAGCGAGAATAGTTATAAATGCGTTTATTCTGGTCCTTCTCGGCGCGACTGCTGCAGCTATTTACTTCGCACAGACATTTTCGTCTGATGTAAGTTCATGTAAATTAAATCATGTGTCCTGCAAAGACATTCCTTTCCATTCCATTAATTGTCTCTATTTGTTAAATTCCTCGGCAAATATCAATTGTAAATTTGTTTTTTGTTTGTTTTTGTTTTTGTTTTTTAGTTTTTCCAAAACTAAATCAAATAAATATCAAGATACAGGAACACGTGGATTGATATTAACGATGCTTTTTAGTAGCCCTTTTAATCTTTTAGTTGTCGTATCCTGTTTCAATGACGTTGCTGGTGGGATCGTCTTTCTGTTATAGAAATACTGGCTACGAAGAATTAATACAATATGATAAGAAACAAACATCACGGATTTCCTCGAGAAGAATGCATGACAACATGATTAAGTATTCTGTCCTGAATTTGTAGGTTATCTCTGCGGCCACAGACGAGTACAAATAACATTTGTAGTCCTTTCATAGTTATGAGTGATTAAGTACATTAAGTACAATTAACTTTAATATCTCAAATATTTTTGTAATTCCTTCTAGTTTACGACAAGCGACAAGAAAAATGACTACAATCTGATAGTTCAGCTATTCGTACAGTTTTTACCATCCCTGATCATTGCTGCTGGAAATGCCGTTTATCCAATCATCTTCGTGCTTCTGGTGAAGTTTGAGAAATACCGCCCATCATTCGTGATTCAGATCACGTTGCTAAGGTCCTCGTCATTCATTTTCCGTAAAAACGTAGCTTCGAAAGCATTCTAAATTAAATACAGTTTTTCAAAACACATACTAAACTATGAAATCAGAGAAATGTCGGGTCTATATTAAAAGTGAAAATACTGATTACACATTTTTGAGGATCTGTTCATCTTGTTCGTTTTATCAGAATTTCGATATATCGACGGAACAAAAATTTCCACATTTGTTGTAACATAGTGCTGCCTAAAATCGACATAAAGCAGGAAATTGTCTCACTTATTTGGCGAAAATGGAATGAGAAAATATTTTTAGAAATTGCAATGCATTGCAGGTTTGTAAAAATAAAAGGACTCTTAAAAACGAAATTGAAAGCAAGAAACTTCTACTCATTGCTAAGTACTGGTTGGTTCCAGGAACGGATTCGAGAGTGTGTCTATGAGCTAAAAGCTTTCTACACAATCAAACTAAAATAAATTTGGTATAGACTAAACTAAATACTTGCGGGCGTATTATACTAGGGCACCATTTTTATCCTTAGCATTCTGGTTTTTTTCTGAAATCTTTGATAACGAAAAAGTTGAAATCTTTGAAAACTAAAAAGTTGAAATCGTTTACTTTAATAGAGAGTTTATTAAATTATTTGAGATTATTTGTTTACAGAGTAGTGTTTGTGAGGTTGGCCGCTCTGATGGTAGTTACATTGACCATATATGTCGAAGTCACCTGTTCCAAACATGACGAATGCTACATTGGAACCGGAGATTGTCCGGCAATACAGGTCTTTATACCAAGTTATCATTTAGAATGTATCATTTCCATGCCTACTGAAGTTAAACATCCCGAAATCTCAAAGACATGATATAAGTGCTTTGATATATGCAACGTTTCGTTATTTCAGTTATCACCTTACTGTGGAAAGTCAGCAAAAAACGTGTTTCTCTTATTTGGCTTTTGAAAGTAGAAACATTTAAATGCTAAAATGGTTTACCAACGTAAAGATGTAACAGTTTCATTACAGGCTTTCATTTCTAAATACATGTAGTATGATTTTGAACTACAAAGCATATGGCTACATGTTGTCGTATGTATTACAGTGTTGGGAGACGTACTTTGGTCAACAGATCTACAAGTTCTTCGTGGTGGAGTTTGCCTGTGATATTCTCTTAACATTGCTATACGAACTGCCGAGAAAGTAAGAATATTCAACATTTCATACAGTTTTCATTTTGCATGTGAAGGCGTTTGTACGAACAAATGCATTTTGCAATCATTACAGCTATCTGTAAGCTGATTGGCTGCCTTGGGGTTTTAGGTCATTTTCAGCATTATATCGGTTATTTCAAACAACCTAAGCTAGTGTTTTTCCCAACAATCGACGAATCAGAACCTGTTCTGGAAGCCCATACTCAGGAACTTATATTGCCGTGGAATATAATTTAGGTCTTTACAATTGCTGCTGTACATAAAGTGCGGTTACGAATGAAAAAATAGTAATGACGTCACATTTTCACTACGAACAATCAAGCACCGTCTGCTTTCAGTGATTAGAAATTACTCTGGTTTCCGTTTCGAATTTAACCAAACTATGGTTTAAAATGAAGAAAGGTCAAAATGACTGACGAACGTTTTACATCTTGAATCCAAGATATTAAAATTGTTAACAAATCGCAAATATGATTTTATCCTTAAATGAAAACCATTTCCTCTCACCTTTTCTCATCGAAAATCGTTTCATTTTTCAGCTGGGAGTAATATAATTGTGACTTTGCATTTTTTAAACTTGTTTTGTTTAAATTAAACCGTCATCAAAATTTGCGTGAAAAAGAGCACTGTTAGACGGTTGAAGTTTTGTCTGTAAAGTAAACGCTGGTGGAATTTTCAGGTTGCTGACAACAAAATTGAGTTGTAATTTAGCCAAGAAGATTGGTCCTGCAGAGTTTGACATTGCCATTTGCGTACTAGATTTGGTCTACGGGCAAGCGCTGTGCTGGTTAGTCCGCTAGATAATGTTTCCTTTTCTGTTTTTAAAACTAAAGATGATATTTCGTTAAATACATGCAGAATACTTTTATACAACGACTCAGAAAGCATATGTATCATAATGTGTAGGCTTTGATAAAGACAGCACTAGAAGCGTGTGATATAGAGTTTTGTTTCTACATTCATTTGAATTTTAAATTGCATTTTAGCTCATGTTGATGAAACAAAGATAAGAAATACTCTTATCTCCGAAATAAAGTCAAGAAATAAATGAAGTTCTTTGTTGTTGAAAAACTGACGGAAATGTTCTCGAATGTTTTGCTG
Source organism: Cyclina sinensis (assembly GCA_012932295.1). Lineage (NCBI taxonomy): Eukaryota > Metazoa > Mollusca > Bivalvia > Venerida > Veneridae > Cyclina > Cyclina sinensis. The sequence continues at coordinate 24,032,013 of JAAONU010000001.1, forward strand.
TTATTATTGATGTTTCAGGCTTGGGTTTTTCTTTGTTCCACTTCTTCCAGCACTTACTGTTGGCAGACTGATTATCCTCTTCTATCTGAAAATGGTAAAATATTTCTGGATCTCTTAATCTTATGTGTTGTTACTAATAAAGATCAACAAAAATCATTACAGAAAAAATGATAATATTATATATTCGGTGATAATTGTAGATGATAACTAAGCAATGTACAAGATATCAAATGTAAGGTTTAAAAAACATAGCATTGTGTTTTCGGCATATGTTGTAAACGAGAACAATGCGAAATTTAAACAGTAAATGCATGTTTTTGTGACATAGAGCCATCGGAAATTTAGGTGTGTGGCATAACTCAATTAAATCTCGAAAGTATTATTAGTATAACAATTTTGTATTTAGGGTTAAAAAGAAATTTACTTAAATGTCCTGTTCTTAAACTGTTCCAGTTATCGGCCCTGTATAACACTGTACCACCGGAGAAGCCCTACCAAGCAGCGCGGTCTAACGCCTTCTTCATGATTGTTCTGCTTATTACATTCTTTCTCGTCGCCATTCCAATGGGTTATGTCCTTGTGGAGTGAGTTTCTTTTAGCTTAATTATTCGAGGAGGTTTTTGGTAAGCAAACTATTCGCAGAATTACCTCCCCTGTCGTATCAATGACCGCTGCAGCGAGTTCGAAGTCAGAACTAATATCATTCATACACATTGATCTCTTGACTTGCAGCAATGACAATATCCGTAATGCTTGCCGTAAAGAGTAGACAGTAACAATGTTGTTTAAAATATAAGAGGATAAAAATTGTTTATGAGGTTGTAGTAGTGTATTATTATAAGAACTATTATGTCATTTGGCGATTATGTTAAACTGGAGGCCATAGTCCACAAAGCTTGTAAGAAAGTCTTCTTTGTCTGTATTGATTTAGCATACGGATTATTTTCATTTTATGTGATCAGGCTGCAGCCGTCCCCGATGTGTGGCCCGTTCCGCATATACTCCAAACCTACCGACATTGTGGATATCCAAATAGATCTATCATCAGACTGGTTCCAAACCACTTGGACTATCATCACGTCGTCTGCTTTTATTACTGGAATTATTCTTATTCTTGGGTAGGTTACGTACTGCCTTTGAATTGACTCGTAAAAATATCTCACATATTCAGAATTAATTTAAGTATTTCCTGGATTTTACTTAGGCAAAATGTTTTCAATGACGTAATATGGTTAAACATTCCGTAAATGAGACCAGTTGTCTTGGTAAAAGTGATCTTAATATTGAATTGGTGGTGTTAAGGGTCTTTGTTTTTTCTTAGTCTTAGAATTTCGTTCTTTCGTGAGTTTGAAATAGTGAGAATATTTTGCAGAGCGTTACTGTAAAAAGGCTTTAATCTGTTATTCAAAACAACATTCACGATATTTGATAATACTTTTTGTGCGTTTTGTTCGTTTCCGTACAGGCTGGCACTAGCTTACTGTTCTGCATTACGAACATCAAATAGGAGATTGATAAAGTCAATGAAAGCACAAGTAATTCAGGTATGTTAAATTCTTAAATATAACAAGAATAATGGCAAATACACAAAGTAATACGCGTACATGTACTTTAATAAAAAAACTGACATTAACGTAAAAGAGAGCCGGTTTCAAGTTATGCATACTATATGTTTAAAAAGAGCTGTCTGATGACAGCGCGCTAGACTACTCTCAGCGCTTTGATAGTGGAATCTGAACACGTCTTTAAAGAAGATTTAATTCTTAACCATAATTCTATATCGCAAATGGAATTCATGTAGTCAAATCCCATGACAGAGTAATGTACCTTATTTAACCCTGAACCTGCTGAATTTTTGTAATGGGTTTGTCCAGCTTTGAATTTGGAACAGTCCATTCAAAGTTTAAGGGATTTCAATATCAAAATACAAAAATTGAGCTACCAACAGTATAGAGTCTGGTCAGACTGCACGGATGTGCAGGCTGGCCTGGCTCTATACTGGTGGCAAAGGCTAATCAATTTCGGTTCCAGCAGGTTAAGCGTTAAACTCGCTCCATAAGCAAGTTATTATAGGTTTTACTTGAAATAGCTTTTTTTCCTCTAATTTTTTTAATGTAAGTTAAAAGTGACATTTTTTTTATTTACAAGCACCTTATACCAGAGAAATTTCATATAAACATAAGGAAGTATTATCATTTTCAACGGAATCTTCCACAATAAACAAGATGTTACACTTAACCATTAAATAAAACCAAAATTCTTAATGATATAGATAGGGATATAATTCTGAAATAATAATAAAACTCTTTCTCAGTTTTAAACAAACACAAATAAAGAAGCAGAGTAATCCGGACAAAAATGCTAATACAGTTATGCCCTTTGTCCCAAAGCAAGCACAATTTCTATGGAAAAAGGGTCATAAATGTGTAAAAATCCCCAGCATAGTTATGCCCCTTGTCCCAAAGCAGGGCTTTAATTTAAGTTTCAGATGAAACCCCTTATAAGTGAACAAGCTATTACACAATAAAAAAAAACTTTAATCAAAATTTATAAGTTGTGCCCCTTGTCCAACAACAAGGCCTTGCCACTATGTGCAAGTATTATAAATTTCAACTGAATCCCATTAATAATGAATGAGGTATAACACTAAATAAATAGAAATAAAAACTTTAACCAACGCCGACGCTGCAGGGTGAGGGCAATAGCTCTCCTAAATTTTCGAATAGTCGAGCTAAAACTGAAACTTCAGTGATGTAATGTATTCCTTGTGAGAAAAATCGTTTCACCATGGCTTCTGCACTCAATTTCTCCATTCTTCTGACATTTTCAAACCTTAAATAGGAACAGTCAAATACTTTTGCAGAAATATTCAATCAATAAATAGGAAAACAATTAATTATAATGATACAATTATTATCATTATTACAATCAGTCTATGTACAGCCACCCTGATATATCAACACATAATAAATGTGTACATTTATTCACAGGACGAAAAGGATAAACAGTTTTTGGTTCTACAGTTGAGTAAATATACTAGTGATACCAAACCGGAACCAAAAAATCTTCCACCGCCAACATACTCCGTCAGGACAAAACCGGCCCCTTCTTGGGGTCGAGAGGACGATCGAAACAATGACATTCCACATGTTCCAGATAAACTAGAGAAAGTGGGATCACCTAAAGGAATAGTTGTGAAGGTGTGATGAAATTTTTTTATTGCAAAATCTTAATGGGAGGGAGTTATTTTTTTTATACCTGCACTAGTGTTCGTTTGTATGTCTGCCTGTCCAGTTGCAAATGAACCATGAGTTAGTTATTCTGAAAGGTGTTTAGTTCGGCATCAGGTTTTGAATTGCTTTCAAGTTTGATCTTTAACTTTTTGAACTTTGAACTTTTGATCAAAGTTATGTCGTAATGCAAGGTGAAGTGTCATTAAAAAAAACTAAATAATATGTACAAGTTTATTCCACAAACATCAACTCTCAAATTCCAGATATACACTCTTACATACAGTGACAAAGTTAGCACCAATTATCTACCACCTGATTACCGTATTTTATACTACTTACACTACACAGAGCTATGAATGAATAAAAGGGGCTCAAGGTCCAGACCCTTTTTCAAAAACCTTTATTTTCTATTCCCGACGTATTTTCTTTTAATCCACAATATTTAGCCCTGATAAACTGACACAATAATATTATAATCATTATTCATTTATCATGTAAACCTATTTTTCTTACAGCCGAGTGAAACAAATGTTGACTGGTGAAAACATCGCCTTTATCTTCAAAAATGGTCCACACAGATAGTGTATAAGGTTTCCATCTTCTGAGAAAAGGATAGCCTCTAACGAAAAGATTTGATGTTAAATTTATTATGTACGTTGTGTCTGGTGTGTAAGCAGGAGCTTTCATACATGCATGTTGGTACAATACATTTGAATATTCATAATTACAGTGAATGTGGGCTTGTTTGGCTGTGTAAAGTTAATATGGAAAGATACTGTACAATGTCAGGATGAAACTGTTTTTCTTTTTTCAAGTGTTTTTAAATGAATTATATTGGGTGTTGTGAAAAGTGAAAGTTGATACATTTTCAGTTGTCAGTTCACTAAAACATGTGATAAAATTCTATGATATTGATTGGACGTGACATCGTTTTGTACTGATCCACTGAAGTTGTATTGTTGTTTATTCACTCAAAATAAAATGCTATTTTTCTATCGCTTGATTTCAGCTTTCTTCTCTTAAGTAACAAAAAAACACACATAACTGATTATGCCCCATACGAATTTTAAGATGAGAGGGCACATATAGCTTTGCACATGTTGGTCCGTCGGTAGACATTTCGTTTCCAATCAATGATCAGCAGAATGCTTCAGATAAATGTTTATCAAACATTGAAGGCAGGTAGGTGATCCCTCTTTTTTTCGGGTAACTAGATCAAAGGTCAATGTCACTGTGACACTGAACAGCAAAACCGTCTCCGATCAATGTATTGAGAACACTTAGGTCCTGGTTACTTAAACTTGGTAAGCGGGTTGCTCTTGACAAATAGATGCCCCTTAAATTTTTTGGTTCACTAGGCCAAAGGTCAACGCCACTGGGACATTGGATTGCAAAAGTGTTTCGGATCAATATCTAGAGAACGCCTGGACATAGGCTTCACACACTTGACATGCGAATGTTCATAACAGTTGATACCCATATTCTTTTTACAGGCCACTAGATCGAAGGTCAATGTCACAAGGACATTGAATAGCAAAAATGCTTCCGATCAATATCTTGAAAACGATTGGGTCTATGCTCCGCAATTTGCATGGCTGGTTGGTTATGTCCAGTAGATGACTGTTATTGTTTTTCTAGTCACCAAATCAAACGTCAACACTACCAAAACATTGAACAGCAAACGTTTCCAATAAATATCTGCAGAAAACTCCAGTTCAGGTTCCTCAAACTTGGTAGGCCGGATGGTCATGACCAGTAGATGACCTATGTTCTTTTTCTTTTTGATCCCTAGGACAAAGGTAAATGTCACACTGACGTTGAACAGCAAATTTCAATTAATATCTGGAGAACGCTTGCACTTATGCATCTCAGTGTGAAAGACCAGTAGATGTCCACTGTTGTTTTTCGGGTCACGAGGTCAAAGTTCAACGCTACAGTGGCATAGCACAGCAAAACTGGTTCAGATCAATATCTGGAGAATGCTTGGGACTAGGCTGCTCAAACATAAAAGGCCAGTTGGCATGACCAATAGATGACCCCTATTCTTTGAAGGATTACTAGGACAAAAATCAAGGCCACAGTAACACTGGATAGCAAAACTGTTTCAGATCAGTATCTCGAGATAACTTTAGCCAAACATCCATAAAATTGGTAGGCTAGTTTTCCCTGACATGTAGTTGACACCTATTGATTTTCGGGTCACCAGGTCAACGCTACAGTGACATCGCACAACAAAACCAATATCGATCAATATCTGGAGAACACGTGTGCCAAGGTTCCTCAAACTTTGTAGGCAGGTTGGTCATGACAAGTAGATGACTCCTATTCATCCGTAGTGACACTGCACATTAAACTGTTTCCAATCAATATTTTGGGAATGTTTGGGCCCAGGCTATTTAAACTTGGAAGACCGCTTGGCCATTATGATTTTCAAGTACAATGTAACTAGCTCAAAGGTCAAGGCCACACTAGCATTGAATAGCAAAACCGTCCCTGAACAATATCCGGAGAATGCTTGAGCATAAGCTCCTCAAACTTGATTGAATGGTTGATCGCGATTAGTAGATGACCCCTATTATTTTTCAGGTCACTAAATTAAGGGTCAAGGCCACAGTGACCTTGAATATAAGAACAATTGGGCCTAGCATCCTTATAGTTAATAGGCAGGTTGGTCATGACCAAGACGTAACCCCACCAGAAACAAAGCTGTTTTTAGGGGGGGGGGAGGGGTTTGGCAGGCATGTATGTTTTACAAACACTTCTCGTTTCCATTGGTTTAAAAGGATTTTTTCACAAACCACAAACTTATCAGTCTTTGTTTTACCTCTTTCTTCCCAGTAGTTGCAAACAGCTGTAAAGCTGACAGCAATGCATTTATGACTTCCTTTGAGGGGTGGCGGTGATGTGGTGGGGAGGGTGTCAAAGCTAGTTAAATCATAAGTCTTTCTTTTGACCTTGCTTATAAGAATCGCAAAGCAAACACATAACATTTTAAAAGAAAAGAACAATAAAACATATTTAAAATTGTATTACATTTTTATTATTTATTGATGATCATTTCACTGATATGATAAAATGCTGTGAGATGAGAGGTTTTCTATGTATGCACAAATACACTTTTAGAAACATTCAACAGAGACACACTTAGATATAGAAATACAGATGACAGATTTCAGAATAGGATGAAATGAAAACAGAGTTGAGAGAACTTTATTATAGTATGCTTGTCTCCAAATAAATCTTGCTTATATACCAATGCAGTATTAACACTGCCTACACTGTAAATGTAGTGTTGTCCAGACAGATTTTGGTCATTGTAATCACTATTCCATTCTCCTTTCTTACACTCAAGTACAGTTAATACTAACACTTACTTAGAATGATGGTAAAGTGAAAAAAAAATCTCACTATTTATAGTTTTATAAACCTTCATTTAAATAATGCTTGACTATGCTATCTATTCATGTCTCCTATTAAGTTAGAAAACATATATGATAGTGCAATTAACATAATATTTCTTTTCCACAAACATTTTTTTGGATTAAAAGAAAAAGACTTACTCTGCTTTTCAAATTACACTTCTGTGTAAAACACATTAACACAGGTATGTACATTTTTCATTAATTCGCACTTGGTAACCAGGACTTTGTAAAAAGGTAATGAAAGCAATACAGATGAAACCTAGAAGAGACATACTCAGCTAAATAAAAACACCCACAGGAAACAACACCGCTGAAATAATACAAGAATTATTACAATACACAATAAATAAAGACTCCGTTATATTCATTTTTGAACTAGTATTGGAAAAACAAAACAATAATAAATAATAAAATAATTCATGCAAGTTCTATACACACTGTAGCTTTTCTAAATCTACAAAACCAAGAATGGTAAACAGGCTATTATACTGAAGTGTCACAAATTTATTGTTAAATATGTTACAAATATTACTTTGCAAGCGTAAGTTTTACTTTCTGTACAATTAGCACAACCCAATTCAATTTCTTTCAGTATATACAATCTTTATAAAATATTAAGCAGTGTTAAGAATACAGTACCTGAAAATAAATAAAGTACCAGTACTGCAAAACTCTGATTAATCTCAGTATCTCACAAAATAAGCACTTAAATCTACACTCTGATTCCACTTCTAGTGCTGTACATCCCCATAATATACATCTGTAAATCTCAAATCTAATGTCAAGGAACTTACAGCAAATTCACTGATTCAAAAAGAAGACAGGGTCTTCAGTTGGAAAATCATTCAAGAGTTATGAATCATTAAGCCTAAGGTAAAAGTTGTAAAATATGAATCAATTCTGAGTATAAATTATAAGATATAAAGCTAACATTTAGCTATCAGCTTTCCTAGTAAAACAAGGTGAAAAAGCAGAAAAAAAATGTATTTAAAAATGATAAAATGGTTTTAAATGATATCCTGAGAGTATGAAACATGCTTCTGTATGACATGATCCAAGAATGAAGAGATAAAACAGGCAAACATACTGTATGGTAGGTGGACATTTTAAGTATCAATCATGGAAAATACTACATTATCAGACACAATTTCCATGTTAAAAAATTCATTCTTTTCTCTTAATTGATCAAAGGTTCAAAATTAGCCTCAAATATGGTCACTGTCATAAATATCTAGATGACTTACAATAACAATGATATCTACAATACAGACTAGAAAACTGGGCCAGCTTCAGATTCCAAACCATCAACTGCTCTAGTGCCACCTACCTAAAACAGTTTCTCTCTGTTAAAATATAAAAAAGAACATTTTCCTTTCAAGCACACATTCTACTGGATGATAGAAATGACAACATGGCAATATCAGATCATAATCTCTTTAACACTTTCTTTTTGTCAATTTTCTTTTTATTGATTTGTTTTTTGTCTCCAGCATGTTTCTTTGCCAAAGGACCCTCTGACACAAGTTCTTGTGACACTGCTTCAGAAAACCTGAAAGAAAACACAAATATATTTAGTTATAACTTCTTTACTTTTAAATCAATTAAAAAACAAGTTCTTGAAACTTATATAAATCCTACTTGATGACTGCCATCTTGTTCAAACCAGTACTAGCGCAGTAGGTATTGAATTAGGAAAGCCATGACAGACTCTCACTTCTAGTAGTCCTCTGCTGTACCCTTCCACAACGATTTAAACTCAGCTCTACTGTATGTTTATAGAAATATGTCATTATGAATGAACATATTTGTGAAGAAATAATGAATGTAACCAGAAACCAAGTGTGAAGGAACAGTGAATGTAACCAGAAATCAAGTGTGAAGAAACAGTGAATGTAACCAGAAACCAAGTGTGAAGAGACAGTGAATGTAACCAGAAACCAAGTGTGAAGAAACAGTGAATGTAACAAGAAATCAAGTGTGAAGAAACTGAATGTAACCAGAAACCAAGTGTGAAGAAACAGTGAATGTAACCAGAAACCAAGTGTGAAGAAACAATGAATGTAACCAGAAACCAAGTTAAGTAAACCAAAATAAACCATGATATTCAGATAAAAAAAGTTTGTATTACATTCTTAAAATACTTTTAATGGATATACATTTAAAAATTTTCTGCTTATGCCTTTTACTTCTATTTATAAACAGGTCAAAGCTGACTTAAGTTTTTTCTTTTTCTTAAACTTCACCAAAAATATGCCAGAGTATAAGCAGGCAAATAAGTAATACTAAACACAGCAGTACTACAAAAACAGAATGATTTAAAGTCTATGACCATAACATAAACAGTATGAAATGTCACTTATTACAACAGCGCTAAATAATATTATAACAACCACAGAACACTATTTCTACGTGACTTACTTTGGTGGTTTTGCGTGGATTTCTGTGTATATTTTTGCTCTCTTTGTGTAGTCATCATACTGTTCCAGCAGTAATTTTCCAGCCTCTTCATTCAATGCTGATTCAGGGTTTGGTACAATTAGTAAACACTTAATGGTCTGAAGTGCAAGAAGCCAAATGAACAGAAATAAAATGTCTATCTCAATGAGTCATAATTAGTATGGTAATTACTACAAAATATAGTTTACTTACAAAGTGTAGTATGTCAAGGTCAACAACAACAATTTTAATGGAAAACAATTAGAACATTTCATTCTTTATACATATTCTTTGAAAAATACCTTCCCTCCCAGCTGAAAACATGGATGTTCAGCAAGACTGTAACTTTAAAGATACTCTCTGATTTATTTAGGATGATACTACAACTAGTGATCAACTCTTACATGTACAAATGTTACTAATAAAGTAAAGAAAAGTTTTAAAATAGTACAAAGTCATAAACGGTCAAAAGGATCCGCGGACTCCATCAACATCCTTCAAACAAACACCAAACCAAAAGGCTACAGCAGTACAAATGACCTGTCACTTTACTGACATATACCACTACAAAGCATAATCCAAATTTGATATCTCTACTCACCAGTAAGAGATGTTTAATTCCAGTATCTGCTGTCCAGTCCTTTTTTAAAGTATTTACACATATTTCACCATTGCTTGCCACATTTGGATGGAATATTTTTGTCAAAAAGTAGCCTTTTGGGGGCTCTGAAGGAAAGTTTTTACCCAACACTAGTTTCATTCTGAATAGTCCACCTGCATAAGGTGTTCCAGCTGAAAAATAAATCAGATGAAGAACTGCATACATGAGTGTTCATTTCATTAAACTTTTAAAGTTTGTCCTGCTAAATTTCTAGATTGGACACATCAATCTTTTAATTTTGATCCACTGATGAGATGGACAGAACTGACAAAGAACTTACTGACTGAACAGAGAACAATGCAGACCATGACCACACAGGACAGATGTGCTGCCTGATTACTACATCCATGCTTACTCAAAAAGCAAAACAACTACCACTAGACAGTTAAAGGCCTAACAAAGGATAGTTTCTATTCCAAGGCTAGAGGGCATACCTTTTTATTGTTTAAGGGAAAGAATGGTAGTCCTTTATGTTATAAACATAATGCTGATTCTGCATTTAACGCTTTCTAAATTTAGGGATTTATACTTTTATCACCTGATTGATGGAATTTGAAAATTCTTGCATTATCAGGTATTCAATAAAAATGTAAAAAAGATACTTCCAGTTGAGAAAGACTTTTCTCACTGAATAATGCTTGCTATTTTCTATCAGTGATAACTGAACCTCCAACAAAAATTTGATCAAATATTGGGGAAAATACATGTATGTAGTACTTTCAGCTTGGGGAATAGGGCCCAAAATGTCATAAATAAAGGGCTAAAATAAGGTACATCATTTCAGAATGCAACTGCTTTTAGATTTGCATGTCTCTTAAGTTGTTCTTTTGTCCCTGAGAAATTATACCTTATGGTAGATATATTTAGCTTTCTTATCATACATGTATTAGACAATATTCTCATTACCTGGACCTTCTATAGTGGCCTGAATGTCTGTTATGTCTTCTTCATTTGGTATAACTTTGATGCCTTCAGGTGGATCTTTGGTTAAATCAGCTACTTCTTTTGCAATATGTCTGATAATTTGTGGGGATAAGTTTTCAACATTTGAACTCTGAAAAGAGAAACTAAATCATAATCTGCATGTCTTTCCTGACAAAGATATATATGGATACCTTAGAACTGACAGCCAGACTCTACATGAATGTGTTTTAACAGGTACATGTATCTTTAACGTTTACAATGCCATTAGTCAGGGTTCTCATTAGCATTTTGAGACTGGGACCGGGATCCATGCAAGGGGGGTAATTTTGCATGATTTTTAGATATTTTTCATCTACTGGTATGTCTCCTCTTCATTTTTATGGGTTTTTTTGGGATGTGTGTGTGTGTGTGTGGGGGGGGGGGGGGGGGTGTCCCTGACAAGTGTGAAGTACTCAGAGAAACTTGTCATCTTTCCCTACTCAATGCTATCCTTAGTTTTTCAATTTTTTGCTGAGATTTTGGTGGAGAGGGTGGGGATGGTCAAGTAAATTTGATATACATGTAAGTATATTCAATACTATGACCTATAATTATCTTTTTACAGATACTGTCATACATGACACTAACATTTAACTGTAATATTGCTCCAGTCTTGGCATTTTTCAACAGACAGAAGGCAGATTGACATTTAAAGTCAACAAGACTGGGACCCTCACTCATTATTCTCATTAACATGTCACAATGTTCATCAGATTTCCTGTTTTGTTAAAGTGTTGTAATGTTGTTTTGTACAGACACACTGCGTTCACAGTCATGTGAACTGAATGTGTGGACTAATAGTTGCTGTGAGAACATTTTATCTGAATATATTTGTCCATAGGGCGACTACCCTGAGATTTATACATGTAGGCCCACTAAAATTTTCTTTATCATGAAAAACTGTTTCTTTACTGCATTCAATCAGTGCTTGCCCAATTACTTGATTCTCTTTACTTTAAATTATACAATGAGATAATGTACAAAGTGCTCTTAAAAAAAACGCGATGGAAATTAAATAACCAAAAGGGACTTTTTTGTTGGCATGTGTTTCGAGATTTTGATGCAATATTTTTGCCCATTTTAGGAATTACTTGCAATTTTAGTTTTAAACAAGAGCACCGCGGAGTGACACCAATGCTCGTCTGTTTACCATGTCGACAATGGGGGGCCATAGTAATGGTTCTTGTGCAGTACTCCTGAAGGAGGTCTATATACCTCTGACGTTTCATGTCAAGATGTTGATATTGTTCATATTGTTCAAATTGATACCTTTGATCATTCAACTTAATAAGCAATTTTGACAACAAGAGCTGTCGTAGGACAGCGTGCTTGACTATTTTCAGTACTTGACACTAAAGGGTTGTAAAACCCTATAAACTCAATATTCACACAAAATCCTTGACAAAGTTACCTCCTCTTGTGGCAGTGTAAAGCCATGATGATAAAAAAAATGTTTTAAGTTAATCTGCAAGGGAAAGGTGACTAGTGCTACCTTACCAAAACCTTTAACCAAATTTCTACATGTAAGTCAAAAAGGGGCCATAATTCACACATAATGCTGGACACGGTAACCCTCTCTTGTGAGCAGACTAAGCTCTTGATGGTAAACAAGTATTGTGAGATTCAGGGCTATATCTGCAAGAGAAAGGTGACTAGTGCTACCTTGCCGAAAAACTTTCACCTAATTTCTAAGTCCAAAAGGGGCCACAATTCACACAAAATGCTGGACACAGTTACCTCCTCTTGTGATTAGACTAAGATGTTGAGAGTAAACTAGTATTGTATGTTTCAGGTCTATATCTGCAAGGAAAAGGTGACTAAACAAGAACTGTAAGTTTCAGGGCTATATTTGCAAGGGAAACGCGACTAGTGCTACCTTGCCGAAAACCTTTAACCAAATTTCTAAGTCGAAAAGGGGCCACAATTCACACAAAATGCTTGACACAGTTACCTCCTCTTGGTAGCAGAGTAAGCTCTTGATGGTAAACAAGTATTGTAAGTTTCAGGGCTATATCTGCAAGGGAAAGGTGAGTAGTGCTACCTTGCTGAAAAACTTTAACCTGAACCAACGCTGACACCGGGGCCAGAACTATATAGCCCTCCTTATTCTTCCAATAGTCGAGCTAAAAATTGTAATTTAAAAAGGGGCATAACTAAAAAAATATAGCTTTCAGAATAATGCCCTTGTGTTACAAATGCCTCTTGTCATGATAAGCATTCATTCATACATGTAAGTTGATAATCTGATATCTTTTAAATTGTGTGAGTAAGGGCTATATTTAAGTTTTTGCATGATGACGCAGCGATCATAACAGCTTGGCTTTTTCTTTGAAACAGACTAGCTAAAAATGCCCAGTGCTCCAGATAAGGTTTTGTGAAAGTTGTAACGGTACTACCACAGATCAGGCAAAAAGGAGTAACATGGAAAATAAGGTGGTATCTGTACTACCTGAGTTGAAAGATAAAGTAGTAAAAACCACCAGAACTATGGATTTAACAGTAAGAAGAAATATGGACCTTACTGTTAGCAGAATTCTTCAAAAAGAAATGTATATAAATAAAGATATGAAAATCAGTGTGATTTTATTGTTATGATCATCACTTTCAATAAATGTTGGCATTACAGAAAATAAATTATAAATTTAATCTGCATTCAATACATGTACAATGTAGCTTAATATTTACTTCACTGGTGATCAGATCAAACTTATGCCAAAATGGATATTTCGATTTCCATGTATCAAGGGTTTTCAGTTAAACATTTTTCCCATCGTGTTTTCTAACAGGTAATATCACAGATGTGATCAGTTTGTGTAGAATTGGTAACACAATATCTTTGTCTGAACCAAATGACACATTCTCTGTCTCTATATGAATACAAAGTGTTGTTTTTTTTGCACACGGAATTTTCTTTTACCACGTCCAAAGCGTGCAGACATTTTGTTTTAGACTCAATACAATTTATCGGAAATTACTCTACATTTTAAGGACGAATGCAGTATCCCAGTCTACTGCTTTTTGGTAGTTTAAATTTACCAAAAAGGCTACACAGTACCAAATATACGAGTTATGTGGACGTACCGATACCGCCTGTTTCATTTTATTTTCGTAATAAGGATTTCAAGGACGTAACAATACGACCTGATCTGAAAAAAATGCTGTAACCTATTACGAAAAAAGCAGTATTTACAAAAGTACGACCCTTATCTGGAGCTCTGAATGCCAGAATATTGTGGAATCGCAGCCATAAATGATCCCTGTGAACTGGTCATCCCACATAAACAACATCATAAACAAAGCAAAAAACAGCTTAAGATTCATCTAACATAATGTCAAAACATGAAACAAACAGCTCCAAGAAGCAGCATACAAAACAAATATATGACCTCAGGAATACTGCCCAACCATGGCACCCAATGCAGAAATACATCACTCACAGAATAGAAATGGTCCAGAGGTCAGCCGAAACGTATGTTCATAATGATTACCACTATACAAGCAGTGTAACAAACATGATTAAGGAATTAAAACATTCAACAGTCCAGCAAAGGCAAAACCAAGCCAGCCTGGTCATGCTATACAAAATAAAAAATAAACTGATAAATGTTGATCACAATCACCTCACAGACACAGGAAACAACAAACTCCTCATCCTGCAGTCAAAATCACAACATCACATAAACTCATTTTTCCCCAAGGACTATATGACTCTGGAACAGATTACTGACCAACATTAAGGCTTTCCCAACTGTACCAGCTTTTATCAGAGGATTGAACAAGTTATATGCATTTTAAATGTCCACAATAAATGTTTAAGATCATTAGTAAAAATCTTGTTTACTTTTTTTCCTTTGGCAATTTTAATGTTCTTGACATGTGCCTGCCTAGTATAGTCAGTATTGACTTCTGGCAGCAATAACTAATATGTTGAAGTTATCCAGGAGCCTGGCATTAACTGTATTAATCAGAGTATAACCCGTTTCTACTCCAACCATGCAAGGAAATTAGCCCTGCACTTCTAGTGTATACTTGCATCATCCAACGTAAAGAACAGCAAAGATTCTTGGAATACTGCTGCCACCTTTGTAGTAGCCTAGAGTACGCGCCAGGAGGAACTCACATTTTCCGCTTTATTTCGCGGACGCGGAAAAAAATATCCCCCGTGACATCGAGGAAAAAAACGGAATTCCTCAATGTCTCGACATCACGAAATATCTCGGCGATATTTGACTACCAGCGTGAAATTAATTAGGGTCATAACTCACCTGGATAAGCTGAACATTTAGTGAAATGACCGTAATGAAACTGTGCATTTTACGTCTGCCAATTCTGTGACATTTGGTAAAATTAAAACCAAATTTCTAATACATTTGCTGTGTAGGTTTATGTGTACTTTCGTCGTTGAAAACGCTCATTATTATATAGCAAAATCGATCAATAATTTTGTCAAGCGCATAGACGATACAGATGTCGCAGTATGGTTTACATGTTGTATGTTTTCTTTAAATATAGGAAAGCAGTTTTAACATGTGTAATTCGGAAACCAGTCAATTTATTTTCTGAAAATAGGGTCAGCTGTTCCGAGAAGCAACAATTACTTTCGGTTTTGAATTGTCATTCCGTAAACAAATGCATCAGAATGAGAGTTTAATACATTTAAATGATATTTTAAAGCGTAAAATTCACCGAAATGCGTGTAATCAGGAACTTTGTGAGCCTCGATACGTCAATTCTTACCTGTGAAAAAGTTCGTGGAACCATTTAGCGGACGTCCGCCGCGATATTTGGTGACCATGTCCGCGGCGGTGATCCTCGAAATACGGCGGATTTTGTTGCGTTTTAAGGAATGGGTAGTCCGCGACGACCTCGAGGAAAACCAGAGTTCCTCCTGGCGCGTACTGTAGCTGACGAACACCCAGGTTCGAACACCCATTCCATTAAGCAAGGATTACTTTGCTTATCTAGCAAATGTAACAGACATGCTAATCATGTCGCTTAAGAGCTAGCCTAACAGTGAGGCTCTTAGAAAAACCTTATCTATCCAGTTTCCACTAAACCATGTTCTATTAGCTTACGGTCACAATAGGTGGGTGGGGTACAACATAGATGTACCTCAAGGTTGTAGCTTCATATTAAACATTAACCGGTTAGTAATCGTGAAATAAAGACACTTTATAAATGATATAATGTCATAACACACCATATAGTGCAACAAGAATGACCCTTTTTTGACAGCTGACTGTTGTTTTACTGTTTCAGTTGTCATGTAAAACATCCTTGGTTCAGTCTCAAAATTCTCTAGATTTTACAAAAACATCGATCGAAAAATATTAATAACCGGAAGAGAACATACCATTGACATTGTTAAACTTTTATTCGTATGACTAGAAGATTTGAAAGTCCTCAGTTCAAGAAAAAACAAATGTTAGCGTTTTCTCTGTTTTCAAAACGTTATTTTTCGAAATATCATCCAATCAAATTGTCTGTTACAATTTCCTTTTGTTCGAAAAAAAAATCTGTGAAAATATAACTGATTCTATATAAATTTTAGCAAGTTAAATCATTTTTGTATTGGTGTGGCTAATTATAATTCATACAACTTAATGAAAAAAATAATATTAAAGAGGAAATTTTGTCTATCGACACAAGCCACCATGGACATGACTATAACCACGTACAACGTCATACTGCTGGGATAATTAAATTATTTATTTTACATTTTGCGTGTTTTTAATCACAATATTTTTAAAACATTTGCATCGAATTAGATTTGTTGGAGGTTGAAATATCTCTTCTCTCAGTCAAGCCACGAAATGCGCATGACTGTTATCGAACTTAGCCTTTTTCCAAATATGCCAGAAAGTAATGAACTAAGTTAATGACCACGTACCTTATGAACCCCTTATCATCATTCCATTTAGGTAAGAATGTTCCGGATTTAGAGCATCTCATACTACACAAGTTACTTCTTTATAAGTTCGAAACACAGCATTTTATTGTTTAATTCTGATAGTGTCTAGGAAACAAGCAGAAGAATGATGCTAATTACAGGGGAATATTTAGTTTTAAACATTGTTTTACTACTTGCAGTTCTCCAAGTGATCTACGGTAAGAATGTGCTTTAAATAGCAATACAGACTATTTGATTTTATAAGAAATTCTTTATTCAAATACCAACAGTTCTAAAAATTTTTAGCGGAAACAATGAAACTTATATCAACTACTTTGGGTGACTTCTTTCTGGAATTTTGCCCAGTACACGCCCGTGAAGAGTGGCTGTGAAGTCATGGTCAAATTCCATGATGGAACCGAACCAGGAATGCATAAAATCATGTAGATACGTTACAATTATTTTAAGCTATAGGCATGGTAAGTTCGATAACCGACATACGCATTTCGTGGCTAGACTGCGAGAAGAGATATGTCAACTAGCACAATTTTTAACCCTTTTTTGGAAACGATTGATGTAAATTATCTCTGATGTAAATGTATAACCATTATCAACTGCATGATCTTGTGTACATGTATGTCAGCTCATGTAGCAACATATTTTTATACATAATACAAAAGAGTTGTGCTCTAACCTTAAAGGTACTAAACGTGTCTGCTATTACGGTGCGTGGTCCGCAAGGAAGAATCTCCAACCTGATGACATTGACGCAAGCCTTTGTACCCACCTTATCTTTGCATATGCCGACCTTGATGCTAACTTTACCAACCTGATTCCCGAAACAACGTTTGAAGGCACTCAGTAAGACCAAAGACATATTTTCTTAGACTAGAGTTAGTTATCTTTAAGTAGAGGCAAATTTTGAAATTATTATTAAAGTGTTTTACATATACTATTTGATATACTTTTTCATGACTGGTATCCTATCAGGTTATTTTGTTTTTATCACTTTTTGAAATATCAACATGTCACATTACTATTACTGTACTACATCTGTATGGAAATAATGCTTTTGTCCTATAGCGGAGAGTTCAAACTGGTAATTAAGCTAGAGAGTCATTAGAATACTCCAACAAAATGTTGTCAAAAATACATGGACTCTCGTATATAGACTGCTTCTGTTCAATTATATTTAAACCCATAGGTTGACCCTATTTACCAACTTAAAGCAAAGAAACCCCGCCCTGAAGACACTTATCTCTCTGGGAGGCTGGAAGATGGGTAGTCGACCATTTATCATGTTGGTATCAAACGAGGCAACAATGCATACATTTGCAGCTAATACCATCAAGGTAAAGTGTTCATGCACCTGTTATGACTTCACACACAAAAATGAATAGCCATACCCAACTTCCTTTTTATATTTAAAGGAATTCGTTTGGGACAAGAGATAAACCGTCTCTGCTATGGTAGTTTCTTCTTGGAATCTCGTGTATGTTAATGCTCGACGGGAAATAATGATGTTTGTATATACTTGTTTATATGGCCTTAGATATCCAGGGCTAAAGTAAACGTTTATCTATTTTTGAAGAAAGACACGGTTTTCAGTCAGTTCAAACCCGAAAATGTTTTTACCGAATTTTAAACAAATTAATTTCAATATTCAATATCTTGAATTAACTATTTTCTTATTTTTCTTCATATTATGGAATTATTTTAGAATAGACTGAGTGGATGAATGACAAATATCACAAACGAGGCAAAAATTCGTATGTAATTAGTAATAAACATCCTACCAGGAACATAGGCAAGGAGCGTGTGCCGAATTCGAATGTTAATGCTTTACTAACAATGGTTCCCTATTAATGCTCCAATGAAGAAGATCACCTTTTTTCTCATGAGATATAGCAAATAAAGAATGACAATTTTCCATTTTTCAAATTATCTGTTCTGACATATCAAAATCATCAATTCATATGAATTTACAGACAGTTACTTTCATTCAAATCGTGTGATCTTTTGAAGAGTTTTCATTTATTTAAGTTTTTGCGTGTCCATGGTTTTGATGGTTTGGATGTTGACTGGGAATTTCCAAACCAACGTGGCAGTGAAATAGAAGACAAAGCTAACTTTATCATGCTGCTTAAGGTAAATTCTTATGCTGAATAATCTACGTGAAGAAATCGGTCTGTTCGTTGATAACTAACCTATAATCGTGAAAAAATCTCTTCTGAACATTGATTCTAATTTTCTTTAGAGCTAATCAGCTGTATTTCCCCTAGTCTATCAGTGTAGGATAACAAAAAGAAAGAAATTATCAATAACAGACGCAGTTCATTCCCTTTCATTGTATTCAAATACAAACTAAAGACTGAATCCTCCCAGATGCAAACAGTTTTGAAATGCATTGTTCTAGCATCTTGTTGTATAATACATGTATAATATTTTAGTAATATTTTAATAATATTTTATTGTACAAACTGAAGTCTTTTTTTTTCGCTTTTCGCTGATAAAGATTTTGCATGATGCGTTCGTAAATGAACCAAATCGTGCCGGCAGGGAAAGACTCATGCTCACTGCAGCAGTTGGACCAGCGGAAAAACTGGTGACACAATCATATGACGTGCCTGGCCTCATCCAGTAAGTGAATGCTTTAATAATGAGGATGAATAGTGCTTTATTCAACGCAAGAGCACATGGCGAGGAGAATTTCATAAAAAAGTAGAATGTTTAAGCGATTATCAACAAAATAATATTTAAGAATGACTCGAAAGGTTTGTTATAGTTTATTCGAGAGAAATCTGCGCAAATTGAACACACATTTCTATTTTGAACCAAAACCTCACGGTATGTGTTAGGTCATTGTAACTGGGCGAAGTTAGTCTTTTCCAACCTAAATTGTTATTGTTGTCATTATAGGTACTTAGACTGGATCGGTCTTATTACTTACGACTTTCATGGCGAGTGGGAGGAGACCGTAAATGTTCACAACGCCCTTTACAGCGACAATGACGAGAGTGTAGTGAGTAAAACAAACAAGTAGAAACGATATATCACTATCGTCATTAAAATCGTCGACGTTTTCGTTATCATCATCATCATTATCATTATTATCAATTTCAAGTGCAGTAAGAGGGTTTGGAACTTTAACAAACTTTTCTATAATGCGGTTTTCCGGCAGTATTATGTATGTTTGCAATGGCAGTAATAGTTTCATTTAAGAAGATAAAATTTGGAAGAAATAGTAATCTTGCACTTAAAATAACGTGGTCTAAAGTAAGCAGTGAACAAGTATTTGAATTGATTAACAGTCATAATCGTGTTGAATAACAAGCGTTTAAAAATTGCATCGAAGCGTTGGAACATTGATCTCGTCTGTTTATCTGAAGGACCGTTCAGTTCAGTACTGGTTGTCCCTAGGTGTGCCCAAAGACAAACTTCTGGTTGGGGTGCCGCTGTACGGACGAAAATTCTTGCTGAATGACCAGCTTAACAATACTATAGGTGCCCCAAGCAGTGGAGGAGGGGATATGCCTTTTTACGAGGTACGGTCAGGATTATTGATGTAAACAGGTTACTTGTCCAATGCATTCCAGTGCAGCTTCTGTCGAAGATATACGCCATTCGAAAAACAAGTTTCTGCTTGTTGAAGTGAGAGTGTTCTTCTCAAATGCAAAATTTTTAAATATAATAGAGGTTTAGAAATGCTATGATAATATCAACTTGCAGAAAAGGGTGTTTAAGTTAGATATCCATGAGCAATGTTATATTGAATTCCCATACAAAGTGACACCTTCTGATTTAAAAGAGGTAAAAACAAAATATTTCGGACAAAGGTAAAACATACACTATAAGGAGTGCGAAAGGTTTCACCATGTTCTTCTGTAAACTAGTAAAATGCTTTAGTTTTAATATCTAAATGAAGAATGGAAGCTTAGAACTATAAGAATTTATCTCATCTTACAGTCCAAAAGTTTCTATAAATATCAATAACGAACATCAAGCTTTTGCGTCTCAGTGCCCGTCCCGACTGTAGTTTGAGTGTTTCTTTTAATATTTCTGTTACAGTGAGCAACAAACCTCTTGTTATGATGCGCACAAATCGGCCCTTGTGTTGTTATAAAAATACGGTAAAAAAAGACATAAAGTAGAAGAGATAAATAAAGAATGGTTCGTGGGTTTCCGCCATCAACAAAAATAGTACTTTCTTTACAGATCTGCGAGATGATTCAGTCTCACAAAATAGCACCAGTAAGGCTTCAGCAAGAAAGAGTTCCTTACTTTTTCTATCAAAGTCAGTGGATTACATACGAAGACACAAGAAGTATCACTGAAAAGGTGAGGCTCAAAAATTGAAATATCAGTTTTCTAAGAGAACTACCAATATACTAATAAACGCATATTTAAAGTTGCTAACATGCCGCTAAGGTTATTATTCTTTCTTTTAAGATTTCTTTTATTAAAATAATTTAGTAACGTTTGCAATTAAGTAACTGTTTATATGAATGAATGTAATTATTGTAAATATATCTGTAAACGCACTCGGTTTGTTTTGACACATTGCGTATTTGCCATTGACCTTTTCATAAATACCATTGCAAGACCACGCACTATTTCCATGTATTTTTTGTTATTATATTTTGATGATATTGTTTACTTATAATGATTAGGTACTGTCATTCACTGAACTTACTTTACACTCACAAATGTTTTGGTAACTTTCCTACAGGCAGCATACATCAGGACACAGGGTGTTGCAGGAGTGATGGTCTGGGCAGTCAATCTTGACGACTACATTGGTGTTTGCCACTCAGGCAAGTTCCCTCTGCTGAAAGCACTGAAGAAAGGACTTGAGGAGCAAGTTGTTGTGGGATAATTCTTATTCTGCTGTTGTCTCGTGATGGTAATAAATCCGAATTATTCTAAGCGATGTTGAATGTATTATAGTATTATTGAATTTCGACATCTTGCATACTTTGCTGAAGGAAATTTCAAAAACAAGCATTTAAATGGAAAAAATAATGATAAACTTTCATATCTGAAATCAAATTTTCATATCTGTAATTAAGTAATATTGAATGACGAAACTTTTTCGTTTTGATGATCACAAATGAAATCACATAACAAAAGGTAAACTAAATCTGCTATCTTAGCACGAGGCTTAATTAGACCGTGAGCAATAATGAACTTATAGGCTTGAATTAAATATCTTTTGGAGATGTCCCTTGTTTCATCATGACTCAATGCCAAAATCAAAGATTTCGTTGTAAGATACCGATTGGAAACAATTATAGACGCGATTTGCTTATGTATTTTTAGCGGCATTAGGCAGTGCTAGAATAGGCATTAATATTACTTTTAGCCTAATACAACTAACTTTGTTACAAGAAAACAAAGAGATTTTTAGTAGCTACCTGAAAAAATACGTACATGTAGCTGATGGAATGAATCTGTAATTTGCCGATGGTTCTTTTAAGACTGGTATGCCATTATATCAGGTAGCACGTCTTTGTGGGAGTTGATTTTTCTACACGGATATAATTACGAAAGTGATATAAAATCATAGAAGCTGTCAAAAACTGCCATATTATCCGATGAGTAAAAGACAGATATACCTTAGGTGCTTAAAGTTCTGGGGAAACAAAACGGCAAACCTGTCTCGGTTCCGTAAACATTTACTTTAAAGAAATTAATTTTCTCTTGCTTTGTTAAGTTATGATGGGAATTACATCGATTTTACATGTTTGGAATTTATTAAATGAATAATGACAAGAACTGTCACTGGAAATTGACATATGCCCCAGATATGTAGCTTTGAAATGAAACTGGTGTAAATATATGATTGAATATGCCTGTGGAAAAGAGATCAGACAAAACATAGAGCATGAACTGAAGGTAAATGGTAAAGTAATTTTTTTCTGCTTCAGATTCTTATATAAAGGTTGAAGACATAATTATTCGATGAAATAGAAAGCTGTGAGTTTGGCCTTGAATACGAACAATATTGTTTTATGCCCAACCCCTACTGATGTTTTATATATAACAAGGCTTGGTGACAAACATTCTGGTTTCAATAAAATCCCCCAAGCGGTTTTGGAGATGTAGCTTGGACAAGATTTTAATATAAAAGTTATAGTAAAAAATTACTAAAGGCTCATAACACTGTCAAAATAATCCAACCAGAAACTCCTGACGATATGCACAGCTAGGTTTGGTGACAAACATTCCTGTGTAGTTTCAGTGAAATCCTCCAGTGGTTTTGGAGATGAAGCGTGGACAGGATTTTAATAACTGGCACACACGAATTCCGAATACACTTTTCGTACATTTTTCTCAATCTGCATTTGCTTTGTATCGTTTTTTTTTCTTTCATACTAATGTTGTGTTTTCGTGCAAGTGTCACGCTGCAAGCTTTCTTGAAGTCAGACTTTAAATAATTCCAGAAAAAAGAACCTTTTATACCGAACAAAATTCAGATGCATCTCTTCTTACTTCTTTAACTTTGACAAACACATTTCTCTTGATAGCACTTCCATGTTCTAAAAGACTATTCATCGTGTCGGTCTCAGCAAATACGAGTTTAAGATACATGAATAATTTCAATTGTTTGTTTATCTTTAAACGTAAAACAATGCAGACGACTTGACGTGTGGGTGGATACTAAGTTCTTTTTTTTTTCAAAATAAGTTTCATTTTAATTTAGCTAAATATTTAGAATTTGCCAAAACATCTGATTATTCAAGTTATATTGGCTAAAAACAACAAATAATGGTCAAAAGTGAGTGGAAAAATATATGCAGGTATTTCGGACAGGATCAAGATTCGGATAACGTAAATTTGTTGTTAGTTTAATAAAAGCGCGAAAATTCGTCCTACGCGAACAAAAATGATTTCACAGTATAGAAGTTAGAATAAATGACTTAGTGCCCACAACTCTGCCAAAAATAATCTGAGCAGAAACTCCTGCCGACATGCATAACAAGGCTTGGTGACAAACATTCCTGTGAATTCTCAATGAAATCCTCCAAGCGGTTTTGGAGGTGAAGTGTGGAGAAGATTTTAATATAGAAGTTATAGTAAAGAATGACTAAGTGCCAATAACTCTACCAAAAATAAATCGAGCGGAATCTCCTGACGACATGCACAACTAGACTTGATGACAAACACTCCTGTTAAGTTTCAATGAAATCCCTCAAGCGGTTTTGGAGATGAAGTGAGGAGAAAAGTTTACAGGACGGACGGACGGCCGGACGGACAGACAGTGCAATTACTATATGCCTCCCTTCGGGGGACATAATAAAAATAATACCAAGTTGGCTGCTTAAAAAGCACCCAATGGGTTAAGTCTCAATTATGCGACTTCAGGCAAGATGCAGCCTTTAATGAAGGCGGATATCGACCATTCAAAAAAGAAATTAATTTTCTCTTACTTTGTTAAGTTACAATGGAAATTACATCGATTTTTCATGTCTGGAAGTTATTAAATGAAAATTAATAAAAATAAAACCAAGTTGGCTGCTTTAAAAGCACCCAATAGGTGAAGTCTCAATTATGCGACTTCAGGCAGGATGCTGCCTTTATCTGAAGGCGGATATCGACTATTAAAAAAATAGCACGATATTCAACTTTTTGATTACAATTTTTTGGACTATCTATGGGTTATGCCCATGACAGTAAATGTTGTTTGAGTGTATATAAACATTCTGTGAGTAGTCTCAAGATTTCGCCTCCGAAGGTGAATCGATTTTTCGGGCTGATATTTTGTGTCTGTTCACCTGTTGAACAACTAAAAAATATCAGATCTATAATTTAAGCGGTTCAACTCTGTAAGCATAATGAATTGGGGAAGTCGGTGATATAAATTTTTTACTTATATGATATAGAGGATATTTGTTTGTTTTTGTGGAAGATGAGAATTTATTTCATCGAGTGAACACCATATGTGATATTTTCACGAGTGGCGCAGCCACGAGTGAAAATATAAACATATGGTGTTCACGAGATGAAATAAATTCCCATCTTCCACTAAAAAGCAAACACATTTTCTTTTTATTTTATGCCAACACGTCAAAAATGGGTATTTTATGACATTTTTACTCAGGGCCTTCAATAAATTCCCCATGGTGAGCCCCATATCAGTTAATGCGTACTTTGGTCAAACCGTTACTCCGCACAAGAAAAAAAGTGCAGACAATCTCCAATACATATGATAACTTTACTTCTGCTGAAATAAACTGAATACACTTTCATCAAATAACATTTATTTTTCTCTACACAGTTTATCAATATTTATTGAATTTTAGCCATACATACTTTAATAATAAAAGCGGATTAATACCGAGTAATATTCAATCAATTGAATTGAAAGTCGGCCATATTGGATATTGTTCATGTGAGCTATGTAAACAAATCAGACATTTTAAATAATTTATGGCGAATTTCATCATTGTTCACAACTAGTTCGGCTCAGGAATTCAATATTAAAAAACAAGGTAAATAAATTTCACTCGCTGTCACTGTCTGAAATACAGCGGATTCTCTTGTATTTACGTGGTGGGGAAATTAGTTCCGCACAAACAGTGGATTATCAAAATGGTAATTTCACTGATTCAAAACAGTGGATTATCACTTTTATCTCACTGATATTTCCCTATATTTCATTGGTACGCATAAAATAAATGATATTAATATTGATATGATATGACTCTACACTATTATATTACATTACATTATTATTATTCTTACAAACAATAAAGTCTATAACAGAAAGATGCAATACATGTTAGAGCGGGATTCGAACTCCGCATTGAAAACTAACTCTCTAACCACTGAGCCAAAGAATCGATTGCCTGACGCATTTGTCAGAGGTTGTATATATACAATTAAAGGAAGGTATGCACTAGACTGTAATACATCCCCCTCTTGAGAAAGTGATCATTTATGACGACGAATGCAGACAAATCTTGAAAGATTCTTTTTTATTTCATTTTTATAACTAAGTCCAGGAGAGGTCATTCTGAACAAGCCCCCATAATACGAACAAGAAAGTCCATAAAAGATAAAAGCAATATACATGTATCTTGGAATACACCACCCAGAGCGGGACTCGAACTCCGATCTTACCCCATTGATGACCAACACCCTGACCGCTGAGCCAAAAAATCGATTCCTTGATGCGATTGTCAGAGGTTGTATTTATATAGTTATAGGAAGGTATGCACTAGACCATAGCGATTATATTTTATATCATAAAGGTTTAATTAAAATCTGCGCCGCATTTAAAGATACCAAAATTTAATTTAACTACTAGCTTTTCTTTTTAAAGGCAGAAACAAATGGTAACAATGTCCTTCTAGTGGATTAATGTCAAAAAGTATTTGTTCCCCACACTCCCTATTTGTATTAAGGAGTGCTGGGTCCCAAGTCAAAAGGCAACAGGTACCGACGATAAATAAACTCAAAAAGAAAAAGTCAAAAACAAACCAGTCGACACCCTTCCCTAACTTGGAAATTTGGCGAGTGGTTTATTCCACTAAGGGCTCATATTAATAATATACGCGGAATACAGAATTTTACGATCTCGTTCAAAAGGGGTTTCTGTTAGGACTTATCAAAGATTTGGACTGAAGTTCGACCAAATCAGTTATTCGAACGATCAAATACATAATTCTTTTGCCTTGACACAGTGTGTCCATCAGGTCGTCACTAACAGAGACATGGATTACAAGGACCCTGTATTAAATGTGTCTGCCACTAAATACAATATAATATCATAGAAGAAAAATATTGATGCACAACATTTAGACGACGAAGAAGATTTTGAAGACGTGAACGTATCTGATACATGTAATTTTACACAGACAGAATGTCTATATATGCAGAACTTAATTTAAAAGACCATCTGTTAGTGCAGTTCATACTCATGCCGCCTCGATCATACGTAGTTTGCTAAACCAACGCTTATACCACTGACGAATTGATTCCCTAACGCGTTTGTCGGGGGCTGTTGAAAATTTTCAGATCGTTTCGCTACCTTCATATGTTCGCAATAATTGTTTTGCTTTCCGTTACAAAGTCGATTCACTACCCTACCGTTTCCGCTACCTGAATTCATTTAGATGAATAATGCTTTGCAAATATATTTAATGTTGGTTAACTCAAATTCATAATTTTTTAATTAGTACAAATTTACATTAATATTTTTTTTTTAGAATTAATAGTTTTCATAAATCATATGCGTGTACAATATCTTACCTTATCTATGTTACGGAATAGGAGACACATTCTAGAAAATGATCCTCTAATAATTAAGAATGTGTATCCTTGTAAGTAATAATTGAAGTTATCAAACAAACCAGCATCAAATACAAGAACACTGGAGAAAGCTTTAGTATATTAAGGGACCGAATAATAAGAAAATGTTGATCATTATAAAACATGATATTTTCATTTTCATACCGATAAAATATATCATCATTGTTTTAGATTAATAACTTGATTAAAATTTCAGTATTTTTATTGAGTGAAATGACATGATAATAATAATAATAATAATAATAATAATAATTGTCAATAACAGCTTGTCGACAACTTTTCGATATCAAATATTCTCGCAGTGATCTCCCCTTCATTCTTACCGACACGCTATAACTGGATATCTACATGTATGAACTTTTTTAAAGAAGTTATTTTTTCTTTTACATTGCTTAGTTATAATTGGAATCGCATGGCTTTAACATGCCTGGATGTAGTGTAATTAAAAAAAAAAATTAACATTGTGTTTATTTACTTTCGACCATCGTCATTTGACATGCCTGTCGGCAGTGATTACTGTAGACCTACTGAAAGCACTGGAAGGGAAGTTACCGCTGTGCGGTGTTTGGTCAAATATAGTCAGCGCTCTATGCCATAAGAGGCATAACCCAATTAACCGCTGCGTGGAGGTTACTTGTAATCCGGTAAGCATAACATTCTTACCGATATAGTATGTAAACAAAACAATCATTCTGAGAGGTAAATAGCTTAGAAAAATTAAAGGGATAAAAGGTGATTTTTCACTAAAGCTTGATTTCATATACAGGAAGTGTAAAATCAAATTTAACGACTTAAAAATAATTTGAAAACGAAAGTAGACATGTTAAATATATAAATAATAATTGGTTTTTATATAAATTGCGCTGTGAAACGTTCCAGAACACAAAACAGTAAACACAAACAAAATGGAAAAAAAAACACTCACAAGAGACAAAACGAGAAAATGTTCTTTTTATATCAGCCAAACTTGTAAAGCCATAAAAAGGTCAAAAGTCAACCTTTGGTTACACACATTTTTGTAGATGTACAACATATAAAACATGTAGATTCTACGTTAGTCAAAATATTTTTCAACTGTCGTCTTGAGCATATTCTGAGATACTTTTCTTTTGGGTTAGAACCTCACTATAATGGTGGAGGTGGAGATATTGACCCATATAAAAATTACAAAATATATGGACTGGCGCAAAATTAGTATGACTAGATTCTACCTTAACTGATTTATATATGACTTTATCACAGGGTTGACAGAAAAGAAAAAAAATAGTGGAGAATAAAAATTTAAAATATAGAAAATGAATGACTGTTTTATTAATGCCACAACTTCATCACGTTTATAAATTACCTCTTTTTTTAGTTTTAACGGGCACTTACAAGTTTTTAATAAAATGTCTTTTAATGAATACTTATAAAACATTTTCAACATGTAGGTTAACATGACAGAACCAACTAATGAACCACAACAGCCTTCAGATTTCCGTGGATATGCTGTTCTGGTCACAAACATAGATTTTCCAATTATAACAGAATTTGATAAAGATCAGTGCAGCGGTGACCCTACGCGAAGAGGGGGACATGCAGATGACACGAATCTTCAGTTTATCTTCAATACAAAACTAAATTTTGAGTTACTAGATAACAGGACATATAAAAATGTTGCAAGACACTGTTGCGATAAGACTTTCCCTGAGTTTTGGATACATGATAATATGCCACCAAGTGACCAATGTGGTTGCCTTTGTTGTAAAATCCAAAATACTGATCATTCGAAGTCAGAATGTTTTGTACTGGCTATAAGCACTCATGGGCTACTAGTTGACGGGAACCAAGAGATTTGTTTTTCGGACGACATGTTTGGTAATTGGACAAGACTGTCAGAAATCATAGATGTCCTCAATGATGATAATTGTAAGACGCTTAAAGGGAAACCGCGGATAATATTACTTCAGCTCTGTCGAAGTGACCCAGATGTTCCGAAAGGTAGATTTTATGTTTAATATATTGTCTACTTGAAAAAAAAATGGTTGATTGAAAAGATAAGTTGTCTGATAGAGTTGAATTTAGATTCTTTATTATTTATTTCTTGTAAAGATTTTTTTATATAAAAACCAAATTGGTATACAGTAAACACCCAATTTTACCTAAAGCTTAAGTGCTTTATTTCAGATTTTTGAAATAAGTATTTATTGTTTCAATATAGAAAACTTGTACATACAATGCATTTGATTTAGACAAACAAGATGCTGTCTGGCATGACAAAGGACACAGCCTTGATGAGACAAAGCCTGATGAAACAAGATTTAAGGAACTGGTACTGCTTAAATCCATTATTTACATGTTAGCAATCGTGTCTTTTTGATAAGATCAAAGCAGTTGTTTATAGATAATATTGCAAACCTTTTTCGTAATCATACCACTTGTTCTTGTTATGTTTTTTTTTCATTAAAGCTTTTGGGGTTTTTGTTTTGTTTTGTTTTTTTTGTTTGTTTGATCTTTTTTTGTTCTTACAAACTTAACACAATAATAGAAAGATGAAAGGTATCAGAAAAATCCGCTTCGACTGTCCGTATGAGATTCGAGCTCATGCTACATGCAACTGAGCCGGCAAAATACCGCTTCCACGCCGTAGTTCTTGGAGGTTGAATATAATACTTTTATTTGAAAAAGACACATTCTTTTTATATTTTTTCACATGAAATGAAAATAATATATTCAGCAAAATAAATTACCAGTCGGTATCACTGAATTACACATTGTTTGCAGGACTGAATGTTGGAAGTCTACCCCCCTTCATATTAATTTTGTGAATATTTGACAGTCTTTAATAACATTGAAGATCTACATACAAATGTTATGATGTTTCGAACTGGTATAAATGACTCAGCATTTTGAATAGATCAAAGATAAGTTAAATGGTATTCTGTGTTATTCAACAGCCATTCAGTGGATATATCAGCATATCTTAAAAACCTTACAGAAACACAATATGATGATAGTTCTTCACTTAGTGATTTTTTAGCTATCTGTCAGAGATAGAATATAAAAAATGGTTTCATTTTGATTAAACGAAATACAGCTGTTTGAATCCATAAAAATGTAATCAGTATATCATTTACTTATTTTGGTTAGTCTTAAGTTATTTTGTTTATTCTATTTAGTACCTGAAAATATTTCTACATTAAATTGCTTTTGCATTTTCGCCTTTTATTTCATTAGAGAGTCAGTGACAAAAACAATGGTACAGGTGGCAACTTCGAAACTAACACTAACAACAAAAAAGAGGAAGAATTCAGCAAGTTCGGTAATACAAAAGAAATTGAAGACGCATTCAAAGTGGCGGAAATCGAACCTGTGGCGGAAATCGAACCTGTAATAAATGAGGAGTATTTGTATGGCATGGAAGAAGCACTACTGAATCTCCCCAAAAACTTTTTGGTCATATTTCCAACTGTTGCTGGCAAGAGGGCAATGCATAATCTTACACACGGATCGTGGCTCATTCAAGAATTGAGAAATGTCGTTGAGAATTATGACTTCAAAGAGAACCCAGAAATGAACTTTCTGTCAGTGTTGACTAAGGCTGTCGGTAGGGTGGCCCGAGAACAAGAAGGTAGACGTGGTGAGAAGAATGCTGTTTGCATTGTGCACCGCTTACTTCAGCCGCTTATTTTCAAGAATATTCCAGATGCAGTTGAAGGTGGGCCAGATTTTGTGGAAGATAAACCTGCACCACTCTTCTGATAAACACGGATATTTTAAACACTGATAAACTTCTTTCCTCAAACAGAATGACATGTTAGCATAGTGTTCTAACACATACAGAAATTTTACATATCTTGGCAAATCATGTAAACGATATGATATGAAATGAAATAGAATCTATATGAAATAATATGAACTTTGAATATTAAGGCATGTGATCAAAACATTGAAAATTATTTCATAGGGTTACATTAAAATTGTTGTTGTTGTTGTAATTTTACATACATTTTATGTTAATTTGATATGATGATTACACGAGTTCCCGGTTTCCTGATACAGCCTAAAAAGATTTATATCCTTCGATCACATACCAGGACACGTTATTTTTAATTTTGTAAATTTGAAGAAGATTGTAAATTTATAGATTTTCATTTTTTAGGCTGAATGTTTATAAATTTACATTTCTTGTTGATCAGGAATGGGACGGAATGGGATCGTGGGTTTGATGCTCAACAGCTTAGTCATTATGCTGAAGAAAAGGCAGCGACGTTATATGTATTTTATGAATTTAGAAACAGTTTACATGTTTTTTTAGATATATTATATTTAATAACACTTGTATAATGAAATGTTTATAATTTATAATTGTTTTGAATATAATTGTATTGTTAAATTTATGGCGTACCATTAGGGTTTTTTATTGTTAGACCCAGCATCATGCTGAAGTTTTTAGCATCATGAAGGGTCATGAGAATTACTTTTAAGCATCATACAGGAACATGACAATTATTTTTGACATCATACAGGGTCCTGTAAAATAAATCCTGCATCGTACTGAAAGCATATTCATGAAAACCCTGCATCGTGCAGGGTCATGCTTAAAATGGACTTTTTTCCCTTCTGTGCATCAGAAAGTATTCAGCACCATGCAGGATTGTTTTTACATGACCCTGCATTATGCTAGCCCCTTAGTGCCTTTCGGTCGTGGACATGTGTTTGTCTGACCAATCAGAATCGGCGTTAGATAAATTGATTCCACTCGTTACTATTCTCTTCATAAAATGTATAAAGTGTATGTTGACTTTTAATTTGTCAACTTTCAAGACAAATATAAAAGAACATAAGCGTCAGATGTAATTTGTTTATTAATAAATTTCACTTATCTTAGTTATTTTACCATATAGTTTTACTAGGGACCGTACAATCTTTAGTGTAGACACGTTTGTTTATTATGATTTTCTTAGTCGCAGATTTTTACTGAATTAAAAACAAATAACTTTACCGGAAATAATTTATGACACATTTATATCTGTTTTAGTGCAACAACTCTTTTTGTACCAGTTAATGCTATTCATTATTCGACTTGAAAGATTTTAGGTTCAAACCTCGAGTTATTTCTTCTTGAATAAACAGTATGAGCTTGATTATCATAATTCACATAAGTGACAGTTATTAAAACGTTATCTCGAGAAATTGGCTATAGTCATGTTTTCTTTTCTTATGCGCTGTTGAGTAAGGAATAAAGAGTTATTTCGTTATTCACACAAACTGATCGACAGACCGACTGACCGACTGTTAGAACGAAGTTATGAAGAAATATGTTCCCTGTGGAGGGTCCCAAATAATAGCTAGCCGCTTTATTTCCAATCTTTATTGATACAGCATTAGAAAATAGTTCTGACATTTATTTCAGATACAAGTATCTCAAATATCTTATCTATCTGTATCATCTAAAGAAAAAGAAAAAACATATACCTTTATTTAAATTTACACAATCGTTAAATGAAAATTAAAAAAAAAAATACAAAAACAAAAAATACAAAAAAAAAATAAAAGTAGTTCGGCAAAAACAGTGGAAATAAAAATGGTATTACACAGTTTAAAAACAGTGTATTATCAGTTTTATTTCACTGAGAAAACTCTATAATTCGTAAGAAAATATAAAATAAATATGCATGTTCAATAGAAACAAACCTATTCTGATCTGGTGTATCAACTATTTCGTAAAGATCTGCATTGCTTTCAAATTCCAGAAGAAAAAACGTATCGCTAGATTTACTGCCAAATTCTGAAGTTGAAAAATCTTGAATTTTTTGAAATGATTATTATTTCGTTGCATTTGTACATTTTTCCTGTATACCGCACACTGGCTGTTATTCGTCTACAAAAAATCAAATGATATACTATTGCTAACTAGGGTACAATTGCTAATTCAAATATAGTATTATGTGTGTCATACATACTATTAGTTATATTCATTCTTGGCGGGGTATGCGGATTCATATACCCTGATCAATGTAATGTAGTCCGAGCCCCAATTCAATATTAAAATTTAATATGATATTGTATTACATTTACAATAAATGAAAATGCAAGGATTTACCCTGAAATGAGAACCTCAAAAACTTGTAAGGAGATCAAAAAAATTTCATAAGCAAAACCACTAAACAAATTATAAAATACTTTGCCTGACAGTAATTTTGTATTCATTTGATGAAAAAAATAAAAGAAAACATTTTAAATTTTACAAGCATCATTCATTTAAGTTTTGTTAGTCCAGTTTCTTTTGCAAGGACAAGTAAGAAACTGTTTGAGAAACTGAAATCATCTTAAGATAACTAAAAATTATGGCAGTTGCTAGTACACCTTTGGTAAAAAAAGAAATGTGTCCCTTTTCCAAAGATTACTCAAAATAATGATTGAGATATGAACTAGTGTTCAATTTAATACGCTGAATTGCTCATCCTGATAAACAGTCATGATTTGATGCGCTACAGGTCTATTCACTAGTTTCACGCTCTTGGATCTGACAGAAGATAGCATGAGAAGGCGTCCAGGTATGCAGGTCTGTTGGTAACACGATTTTATCCTTGTAAAATGTACAAGGTTCACTTAACTAATCTTTTGCACAGTGTCAAAAATGAAACAAGTTTAAAGAAGAGGTCACAAGGATTTCCCGGATAGTTCAACAAACCACACATTTGAGAAGATTTCAGATGAAATTACGGCACAACAGAGATTTTCTTTATACGTAGTTACAATTTTGCTGATTCGATATTATATAAACTTCATTATAGCACTTTCATACAGTCTCAATATCAGGACAGGAGAAGTTTGTATTATCGACCTCTTGGCGGTCCTCCGTCTTATACAAGATCTACTGACACTGCAAAATACACGTTTTTTTAATCAGTCACCAAGTTGAAAGTAATGTTAAGTCGTTATATATATATATACATATTTATTTATTAAGATAACAGTAAAGGTCCTCTTTGTTTAGAAAAAAAAGAACAGATAATCGTATTGGATACGGATGTAGATTCAGAAATTAATCATTTTGTATAATTCGCACTTGCAGTTACTGCGACATAAAAGACTTTTAAGTGAAAATCAGTACTAAGTTACAGCTGGTCAAACTGACAAATTCAATGAAAATGAGTGTAATAAACATTAAAAGTAAATACGAAAACTCGAGAGAGACGGGCATACTTACCTCTTAACTTCATCATCACAACTTGATTCAGATGGAGTGAAACCGCAAGCTTTTGAAACAGCATCCAGTTGTCAATTATTTCTTGAGGGATTTTCACGGATACCGACAAGGTTAAACGATACAAATAAAACAATATCATGCTAGGAAGTGAATAGTCAGGAGCAAGTAAGTGTCCCGCAAGACTAATACTAGTATCATTAAGCAAGAAGAGTGTTTTTACTTAAGATGCATCCGTTAAAATCTTACATGTAAATACAATTGAACCTGTGTTAAAAGACAACTGACTGAAAAGAGCTCAGGTTGAATTAACTGACAAGTTATTTTTAGGGAAGTCAGTATGCATTGTAGTTATACATGTGTTCTTATTAAAGGATTCCTTTCCAAAGAGCTGTAAAATAATAAATTATTGCAAAAGTTAAACATTCTGTGATTCGTGAATATGTAAGGCAGAAACCAAACTAGTATCTGGCTTGGAAAGTGTTTGAGTCCTGCCCATGACCATACGATAACAGTACGCAACTGACAACGTAATTTTGACTCGTGCTCGGGAATGTTAAAATGTAATAATAAATTTAATAGACTTTCTGAGACTTCATGCCATGCTCATTTCTACATTCCTTCAGTTGATTTACATATCCCTTAGCTGGACACGTTGACGTTGTACATTTAAATTAAACTTTTATCGAATGTCGAATCTCGTGCTGGCACAGCAATATTTTCTTTTAAAAGTCACATGTAGCAGCCGTAGATGTTAAACGCGAAAATAATGTTGGCAGTCTTTAAATGCCCTTTTCCCTTTTAAGATTTAGTATACCACAACAGCATTTCTACATATGCTACAACTTCTTACTAGCAGCAAAATTTAAAAAGACATCAGACATTCATTATGTTAGTAATAAATTTAGATACGCAAAATACATTGTGTTTTGTCTGTCTAATTCTTGTAATAAACGTGTAAATTCATCCAAAAAGTATAAATTTATTTTTACACATTTTTTTGTATGGTCAGCGTAACAAATATGACAGAATTAAATATTTATAGCCAACATTCTAATTTTCATTGTTGTTGCTCTTTCGATTTTGTATTTTGTAAAATAAACAATATTGTTTAAATACAAAAGTGTTATTTATCAGAAGACACGCCAAAATCTATGAAATTATTATATATGCATACTTATCTAAAAGTAAGCAGCAGTACATGTAAATAGTACATGAAAAGATGTCGTAGCAAGTTTTCTCAAACGAGATTTATCGGTTTATCTTTGTTGCAAAGTCACCGTTTGTCGTGTTTTCGACCTTTAGGTAGATAAACAGATGGATCGGATCGGATCGGATAGGATAGGATAGGATAGGATAATAGGATAGGATAGAATAGGGGATAGGATAGGATATGATAGGATATAGGACAGGACAGGACAGATAGATAGATTTCAATTTAAAATGTCAGATAGTATGGCATTATAATGCAAATAAAACGAATAAACAATAAACAAGAGCATGTATGAATTAGACATATTCAGCCATGCCAACCAACATTATATATCAAGGATAACACAAAAAATAGTTTGTGAAAACTCTTATTTCCATTGTGGTCCTTGAAGTATATTTTTGTGTGATATACATGTAGGAAAACAATTAGTTATCACAGGAGTTATCACAGAAAAATATCTCTAAATATCTCTAAATTGAAAGACTAAGTCAGTTATAACAAAGATAATTAACAATACAAATACTAGCTTTGAAAAACTGCCTTAAACATACACCTTAAACATACACCCTACAAACTTTTTGCCCCCGAAAAACGCCCATTAAATTGGAGGTGCAAAAGACGTTATCGGCAAAAACACACGAAAAGTACACGAAATCCAGGATAAGTAATAATTAAAACCATCGGGCCAAGGAACAAACGAACTGTGAAACCTAGTGGTATGGCTAAGGAAATAAACAAAACACTTAAATTTAGATGGAAGAAAATTTCATACAAAGTGTCAGTTTCTTTTGCCTGGTCATGTTAGTGTACATGTAGAATCCTGTCAGACGACAGAAAGTAATTGATAAACTGCTGATATCTTTATTCATCTACACAATTTCTTCTGCTTTCCACTCGGATTCGAATCCACATGGGTGTTACCTTTGCGAAGTAGTGGTCGAGGAATAGGGCACCGGACTCCCAGTCCGGATATCGTTGGTTCGAAATCAACCACGGGTGAGGTTCTTTAGTGAATTTTCTGCATTCCACGCTTTCAGCGAGAATACCAGTTTGAATCCAGAGAAGCAGTCATCGAGCGGGATTAATAAAACTGCAAGAACTTCATTCCAGTTCGATGTAAAGTAACTATATTAAAACTGGACACAACTTGTCTGAAATTGTAAATTTAGAAAAAAATCCAAAGATATTTAAAAAAAGGTTTATACACTTAGATTTAAATTAAAATAAAAAGCGGATTTTCTGCAGCGTAAATTATTGTGAATTTAATTGATTCGCTGTAGTTTATGAAAATACGCAGACTGATAATAATTGATTCATTTTGTCGTTTTTTTTATTTATGGTTGCCGAATTAGAAATTCATTAAAACTATTTGAATAAAATATTAATTCATTTATTTCCTACTCTTAGCTTAAGTCAAAGAAGTTGTAACGACAGATTGCGACTTTTTAAAAAATAAAAATGTCATGTGAAAGACCTATCAAAAAGGGAAGGTTAAATTATTTATACAATTACCGGTCTCAGTGTATAGATTCACCATATAAAATGTGAATTCGGTGATGGTAAAAAGAAGGCGAAATGCTTATTTTGAAGATTTTAATTACGAGAAGGAGCTGCAGACCACTGTATAATCACTATAATTATAATAAGCAAATGACAACTTTTATTCAGATTTAGTTTGGGTTTCAAGCGCTTTAAGAGAAGAAGATTTTAAAAGTTTTTTCCTATATTTGTCTATATAAAACCAGGTGACCCTGGGGTGGGGCCAATTTTAACCCGAGAGACATAATTTGAGCACACGAGGAAGAAGTTTGGTAGACAATGCCGCATACCAAATATCTAAGTTGTAGGCCTTGTGGTTTCAGAGAAGAAGATTTTTAAAGTCTTCTTTATATGGCTATGTGAAAACAAGAGCCACCGCAAGCGGGGGCCACGCTCGACTTTTTTCTATTTCCGAAGGAAAACACATCAGAGGAAGCACATTGTGGTGAAGGGATTTCAAATGAAACATCATTTGGAAATATAATTATATATAACAAAGTTAGGGCCAATTTTAGCAACATTCAGAAATTTGACCTTAAAGGTCTAGGTCAAGTTCAGTTTAACCTTCTCTGGAGGTATTGTCTAAAAAGTAGTTATGTCCAAGCATGAAGACACTACATCCATTAACAACAAAGATATAGCCAAGTTAAGTAATGTCAAGGTCATTTAAAGGTCAAGGTAATGCTTGAATTGTTTAACACGTTTCTTTTATTCTCAGTGTTGTTTTGTCCCTGTATAGATCAAATCCGTCCATAAAACCAGAAGTTTGGCTATTTTAGCAAATTGCAATAATTAGAAATTTGACTGTAAAGGTCATTTAAAGGTTAAGGTCATACTTGAATAATTTAACATGTAGGTTTTGTCATAAGCCTTGTTTTGTCCAAGTATTAATAAACAAGAGGGCCAATGGCCCTAAAGCGCTCACCTGGGTTCAAAGATGAAAGAAATTTTTATGAATGTAATGATGCATATCACAGAAATGAACCAATGCAATTTCATTGTCATAGCTCCAAAAACAAAAAGGATGTCAGTAGGTCAAAATAGAGGTCATGCGATGGCATTTTTGAAATCCGAACGAAAAGCTGTACACACAGTCCAAATTTCATTGCCGTAGCTTTAAAACAAACAAGTAGGTCAAAAATATAGGTCATGCTATGACGTTTCTGAAATCCAAACGAAAAGCTGTATAAATGGTTCAAATTTCATTGCCATAGCTCCAAAAACAAAAAGTAGGTCAGTAGGTCATAAATATAGGTCATGCTACGACATTTTTTAAATCGGAAAGAAAAAACTGTGCACACGGTCCAAATTTCATTGCTGTAGCTAAAAAACTAAAAATTAGGTCAGTAGGTTAAAAATATAGGTCATGCTATGACGTTTTTGAAATTGGAACAAAAAACTGTGTACATGGTCCAAATTTCATTGCCATAGCTCCAAAAACAAAAAGTAGGTCAGTAGGTCAAAAAAGTAGGTCAAAAAAGTAGGTCATGCCATGACATTTTTGAATTCGAAACGAAAAACTGTGCACACAGTCCAAATTTCATTGTCGTAGCTTTAAAACAAAATAGTAGGTCAGTAGGTCAAAAATATAGGTCATGCCATGACAATTTTGAATTCGAAACGAAAAACTGTGCACACGGTCCAAATTTCATTGCCACAGCTCCAAAAACAAAAAGTAGGTCAGTAGGTCAAAAATATAGGTCATGCTATGACATTTTTGAAATTGAAACAAAAAACTGCGCACACAGTCCAAATTTCATTGCTGTACTTAAAAAACAAAATGTAGGTCAGCAGGTCAAAAATATAGGTCATGCTATGACGTTTTTGATATCGGAATAAAAAACTGTATACATGGTCCAAATTTCATTGCCATAGCTCCAAAAACAAAATGTAGGTCAGTAGGTCAAAAATATAGGTCATGCCATGACATTTTTGAAATCGAAATGAAAAACTGTGCACACAGTCCAAATTTTATTGCTGTAGCTCAAAACAAGAAAGTAGGTCAGTAGGTAAAAAATATAGGTCATGCGAGACATTTTTGAAATCGAAACGAAAGTGTTGTTTTGTCTAAGTCTGATTCAAATCCAACCATAAATTACATAATTATGGCCAGTTTTAACAAAATTCAATGATTTGACCTTGACCGTCAAGGTCATTTAAAGGTCAAGGTCAAACTTGAAATAATCATGATGTCGGATTTGTCACAACTGTTGTTTAGTCCAAGTTTGAATTAAATCTATAAATAAAAGAGAAAGTTATGACAATTTAAGCAAAATTCAATCATCTGACCTTGACAGTCAAGGTAATTTTAAGGTCATGGTCAAATCTGAGTTATTCAACATGTCGGTTTTGTCATAAGTGTAGTTTTGTCCAAGTATAAATCAAATCCAACCATAAATATTAATGTTATGGTCAATTTTAGCAAAATTCAATAATTTGACCTTGAAGGTGAAGGTCATTTATGAGTCAAGGTCAAGTTTAGTCTGGTCAGCTTGAAGGTCTTGTCCAAAGGGTTGTTGTGTCCAAGCATAAAGAGAATCCAGCTATTAATAATAAAGTTATGGCCAATTTAAGCAAAATTCTATATTTTGACCTTGAATATGAAGGTCATTTATGAGTCAAGGTCAAGTTTAGTCTGGTCAGCTTTAAGGTTGTGTCCAAGAATGAAGAGAAACCACCTACTAATAATAAAGTTATGGCCAATTTTAGCAAAATTCAATATTTTGACCTTGAATATGAAGGTCATTTAAAAGTCAAGGTCAAGTTTAGTCTGGTCATCTTGAAGGTTTTGTCCAAAGGGTTGTTGTGTCCAAGTATGAAGATAATCCATCAAGGAATAAAAAAATTATGATTAATGTTAAAGTTTTCGGACGGGAACGGCAACGGCAACGACACCATGACTATGACAATAACTCGATTTTTTTTTCAAAAAAAAGTCGAGCTAACAAGAGACCATGGAGCCGGGCCAGTTTTGACTCCAGGGGTATGATTTGAACAATATTGGTACAGGTTTACTAGACAATGCTACATACCAAATATCTAAGGTGTTAGCCTTGTAATTTCTGACAAGATTTTTTAAGTTTCCCCTTTATAATGTATACGTAAAAAAGTGATCCCTGGGGAGGGCGGGGCAAATATAGACCCCTGAGAATAAGATCCTTGATTTCTGAAGGTTTTTGATACACTCCTGGAAAGAGAATGTACTCAGTGCAAACCTTTTATATAAGAAAAAATACTAACAAATATGAGTTTTTCATATATCAAATACGTTTTTGTTCTGTATTGCCACAGTTCTAACATCACACTGGAAGTTACTTAAAATAATGGCATTAAATATTTGTCACTGCCACAACAATGACTTGCTTACATATTTTTACATTTTGTACTTTGTACGCTTTTTATTTCACTCTATTTATTTTAGTGATTTTCAAATGTACTTTTCACTTCAGTCAAGTTATTCAATAAAAAAGTTCTATTCTTTTCCACTTCTGTTGACTAGAAGATCCCTGTGCATCTCTCTTTCTGCTCACATTTGTGGCTTTCTGTGCTGACCTGTTTTTCAGTTTTGTTAGTTTTGCTATACGTTTGACTTTCTCTATTGTCAACTTGGCAATCGACTCACTAAGTTTCTGTTCTTTGAAATAGTTTGAAACAGTTGAAATAGATGCTTTCTCAAGAGCCAGTCGGTCCCTTGAAAGGCACTTTGCAATATCTAAAAAGTCATTCACAAGAGAAAAAGGTAGAAAATGTTCGCTAAAGTATGCTATCATCAGGATTGTTTGTTTGCTGTTTTGAATGCAAATCATTCGAACAACATTTCTGTGAAGTTTCATCAAAATCAGCCCAGTAGTTTTCACAAGAATACTTGAACTTGCACCATAAAGACAGACGGTCAGACGGACGCCGGATGTTGAGTGATCACACTCACTGTAAGCACTTGCTCAGGTGAGCTAACTCTCATGCGCATCGGACGAATAGTTCACTTTCTTACCTCTGCTAAAATTCAATTTTCAGAACGATATTTTTATTTTTAGACAGGGAACTCCACACTGGCTATTGGTACTTTGCGAAACGGAACGGAACGAAACGGAACGAGGGGCACCATATAGGGGAAATTAAAGAATCAAATTTAAATTCTAAAAATCAAAATAATCATAATAGTAAATTATATGAACTCTGTATAATCATAGTCGAATGATGTATAATGTCCGATGAAACTCAAAATACGCAAAACATAAAGTATGAACCATGTGTTTTGTCTAGTTCCGTTTCGTTACGCAAAGTACCATTACCCACACGGGTATTGGTATTTTACGAAACGGAACGAAACAAAAATTCAAAGGGGTTAGATAAATCGGTGAAAAGGAATAAAACCCTATCTTTAATTTGTAGTTAAAAACATAACACTGAATGATTATAAATACATACATCTGTTAACGAGCACATTAGTATTTGAACCAGAGCAACCTTATATGATTTACCGGATATATATAAAGTCTTGTAAACAGTACTTAACACAAGCTGTCGAATGATAAAACTCACACGCAGAACGTTAAGAAATGAAATAAATTTCGTTTTGTTTCGTTCCGTTACGTAAATTACGAATACCCACACAGGTATTGGTACTTTACGGAACGGAACGAAACGAGAAAAAAATAATTTATTTACATGAAATGTTTTTCAGGAATTCATATCTAATAATGGTTTATGCTTGCATGTACAATAATGATCGCAAGGATTTGCAAATCAATATTGTTCAAGTAATTTGCGACA
This sequence comes from Cyclina sinensis, assembly GCA_012932295.1. Taxonomy (NCBI): domain Eukaryota; kingdom Metazoa; phylum Mollusca; class Bivalvia; order Venerida; family Veneridae; genus Cyclina; species Cyclina sinensis. The sequence goes on from JAAONU010000001.1 coordinate 24,073,649, forward strand.
GCTCATCAACGCCATAACTAGAAATTACTGGTACCATGCAACACTTTACTAAAAGTAAAGGTAGAGTTTCTTGTTCAACGTGGCTAGTCGACGAAAATTCCCACTTGGAATGGACGGAACAACTTATTTCCAGCCGAGCCCACGGCAGGCGTCAGTCTAGGCCGATACTGCTGGAAACAATACCCATTTAAGTAAATCACCGAGCACTGAACACTAGTCGTGATATCAGCTGCGGCCGGGAATCGAACCCGCATCGCTTGTGTTGTAGTCCAACCTGCTAACCACTGCGCTACTGACTCCCTATGTATGAACAATGTACATACTCTCATACTTTCATAGATACATGTACCTTCATAAATAACCTCGACATGCAGTACTGCCGGGCATATCGAATGATCATTTATGGTTTTATATATGTAGTTATAATTGCCGAACCTGGATCTGCAAGTCGCCTTTCTACATGTATGTTATTAGATTATAGGAAAATTTGTATGCTTGTGAAGGGAAGACTTTTTGCATATTTCCTTGCATGAACATGCGTGTTATAAAATATAATTATCCTTCAAACTACTTTTTTACGCTGTTGTTGTCATCATCTTGAATTACATAATACATATATAACCAAATTAGCCCGTTCTCTCTTGTTTCGTTCCGTTTCGTAAAGTACCAATACCCACACAGGTATTGGTACTTTGCGAAACGGAACGAAACGAGACAATATATTTGTATAAAATGAAATTTTTCAGGAATAACGGATAATCGTTTACGTTTGTATTACTGTCGAGCTTGGATCTGCAACTCATCTTTTTTTATGTATTAAGGAGAATTTGTATGTTCGTGTTCCTTGCATGTAATAACTTGTAATGAAATATGATTCATCTTTTTTTTATTTGAATTCTTATTGTCAGCATCTTGAATTACATATTACATTTGTAACCAAATTAGGGGTCTTTTTATATTTCGTTTCGTTCCGTTTCGCAAAGTACCAATACCCACACAGGTATTGGTACTTTGCGAAACGGAACGAGACGAGACAATATATTTGTATAAAAATGAAATTTTTCAGGAATAACGGATAATCGTTTACGTTTGTATTACTGTCGAGCTTGGATCTGCAACTCATCTTTTTTATGTATACAGGAGAATTTGTATGTTCGTGTTCCTTGCATGTAATAACTTGTAATGAAATATGATGCATCTTTTTTTTATTTGAATTCTTATTGTCAGCATCTTGAATTACATAATACATTTGTAACCAAATTAGGGGTCTTTTTATATTTCGTTTCGTTCCGTTTCGTAAAGTACCAATACCCACACCGGAATTGGTATTTTACGAAACGAAACGGAACGAGCAAATTTTTATATGTACAAGGATGTCAAATAATCGTTTATATATGTATATATATTTGTATTACTGCCGTGCTTCGATCTGCAACTTGTCTTTTTATGTCCGAAGATTACAGGAGAATTTGTATGTTCGTGAGAAGGGAATACTTTCATGTATTTCTTTGCATGTACTGAAATTTGATTATCCTTTATTTACTTTCTAATTCTATCGGCATCTTGAATCACATACCAAAAATCCATTTACTAATAACTAAGTTATGGGTACTGACAGACGGACTGACAGTTAAAAAACGATATGCCTTCCTTCGGGGCATAAAATTTAACTTTTCATGTAAGAACAACAGAATTATGCACAGTTACATCCGCAACCAAGGACTCATTTTTAAACATAAATTCACCAATCAATTATCAAAATAGCGTCACATGTTCCAGATTTGTTTTTTAAAAAAAGTTTCTTTTGTTGTTGAACGAGCCTGTATTGAATAGATTTTAGGTCCAAAAGGTTTGTAGACCTAGAAGTGATTTTGAGGAATATAATATTTCATTTTGAGTTTATATCAGATAAGTGCAGTTGTCTTACTAAGGAAATGAAATGACGGGAGCTTTATGTTGAAAGGTAATAAGTTTTTATAAACCTTATCAGTAAAGAGCAAGCACATGTTTTGACTGAAACGTTTGTCCTCCAAGGACTGACTGCTGACTAGAATGAAAAGGTATTAGTTAAAATATGTGATTTTCTAGAGTACGTAAATTTTCGCCAGTAATCATAGCTTGATAGGCAAAATTAAAAGAAACCTATTTGAAAAAAAAAAGTTTAACATTTTTGTTATTTACTTTCGATTATCATCACGTGATATTACTGGCGGCAGTAATTTCTGTACTAGAAGGGAAGTAACCGCTACGTGGAGTTTGATGGTGTAAATGGCGTTTCGAACCGTACAATATGACTTCAAGAAATACACACGAGACTATATTTTTATGCACCGATTTATCTTAGTTACATGACGCTTTGAAGATTTATTTTATTTTAAAAGGTATTCTTGTTAGTTTATGGTTCTTGCGGTTAATGCAGAAAATGAAAAAATGTAGACTGAATTCAATGTTATTATGGTTGAGTGCGAGTGACACCATTTTCGCTATGAATCCCCAGTATTTCATTATCGTTATCTTTTTTCGCGATATATCGATAGCTAGATGTATTATTTTTACATTTTAACTTTGAAACAGAGATCTGATGTATTTCCAAACACTATTTTAACACCTTTGACTTCTTTAAAAGAATAATCCAAATAATCTAAATGTCATTTAAATCCTTGAGCTGACCACTTTTGAAGCACTACTGTTATTTTTGAACATCCTTTCAAGTTTGTTTTCATAAATTAATTTTATTTGTTTTCATAAATTTATTTTATTCCTCAAAATTATTTGAAACAATCTCTGGAATATCAGCCTTAAATTTTTTGTGCCAGACACTCAGATGCTAATTATGAAGGCAGTTATATTGATTTCTGACACTATTTTGCTACAGCAATCAAATGTGAAACTTGTCAGGCAGAAGATATATAAAGTGTATGATACATTGCAGAATTTCAACTGTATTTTTGTGTCTAACACTAAACAGTGATGTTTTTTCCTGAATCAAAGCTTCCAGAAATTACCAATAATAAAAAAACAATAATTATGGTAGTGTCTTGTAATAATATTATCTTTTATTTTGCAGTTTAGCACTTCTGAACTGGCAAGTTTCATGAACATCTTTTTGAAGTAAAGCTTCAATAGTTACTTCTAGTAAAGCTGTTGACACTGTTCTGAAAATGTGTCTTAATGTTACTCCTCAGGTATGATTCTCTATTTTTAGGAGCACTTTAATACCCAGAGATCAGTCATGCCTTCTCATGCAAGTGTGTTCATTCACTATGGACCATATGAAGCAACAGGAATTGTTGAGCACAGAGAGTCAAGATTGAAAGGTTTACAAGGTATTTTCTCATAATGTTAGCTTATCAATCAATTTGAGTTTATTTATGCTTTTAATTGGTTGCACATATGATCAACACCCCTAGAAAGGCAGACTTTGTTTTAGACTTTTAGGGATTGTGCAAGGTAAAGCAAGCATACCTTTTAAGAGACACTCACAACTGCCGGTAAGTATGAACACCTCATACATGAGACCTTGGTTTAAGAATTTATCAAAAAAAAACTATTACCATAGTAGTGTTATACGACGAGTTTGGGAGTGAAATTATGATACCACAATTTCAAGTCCCTTGTATTACCAACTGACCTGTGATCCTCTCCAATAGATTTTTGCTTCTAATGAGCATGATATAGCTTACATTAAAAAAATGTCTAATAATTCATCAGAATTGGTGAATCATTGCTATCACTATGCTCATATTGATTAACAGAATTATTGATATTCAAACACTGTTTGATATATTAGACAAGGAAGAGTATTGTGTTTTACAAAACCAGTGACTGATTTAACTTCATTATCAAAGAAAAAAAGAGATTCTCAGGACTACAGTTACATGTTGTCTTTTTGGTAGAACCTTGATCAATAGAAAAACACTGTGTGTGGACTGTGGAAGACATTCACAGAAAAAAAAAGCCTCATGCCTTATAACATACAAACTTCCACATTTCACACTGCAAAATATTTCCTTTTCTTATCAGCTAGAATCAGTTAATATTTCTGGGTGTAAGTATCTTTATTACCAGGTATGTATGCACACCTGTCTTCAGTATGCTTCCTTTCCATCATTTTAAGGAACTTCATTTTTGGATAAGTAAAAAAGATATATTTCATAAAATGCATTATACCATCTTTTAAACTTTACATTTTATCTTTCAACAGCAATTTTAACAAAAGATGGCCATAACGTAGAACTAGTGAAGATAGAAGATTGGAATGCTGTTGAGGTCACGGTGAATGGGGAACAAGTGTTTAAATGTGACATTAATGATCTGGATTATGGTAAGACGATACTTTTCATAACGTGCAGATGAGGACTGGTTTCTGAAATGACTGACTGTTAAATAGATTAGAATGGACTTTTAATACCTTTTATGTTGAGAGCATTGATAATGAAATTTTGCTGCATTATGAAAAACAACCAGATGTGGTTGAAAGCTTAAAATGTAGGTTGAATCTTACTTTTTATTTCTAGCCTTTTACACAAACAAGGACTTAGGTTATAAGTTATATTCATAGTAAGCTTTTCAATATAGTGTGGCATATACATGTTACAAGAAGTAACTTTCAATGTTTCAAGTGTAAAGCAGTTATGTTTCGTCTTAGGAAGAACAGGCCAGTGTCATGTCAGGCTTAAACTTCCAAGTATTAAATATGTATCATCATTTCATGGAAGATTTTTCAAGCAGATTTTGTACTACCTTTTTTGTTGTTGTTTTTCTGTTACAGGGTCAGATGGAGAACTGGACCCTTTGTGTATCAAAGCCAAGGAGGCAGTGAAGAAAGCATACTAGATCAACCAGCATTCATGACTTCGCAGCATTCAGGAAAATTCTTGTATCACATGATTCTTTTACTTATGATAGTTATTTTAATATTAACCTGGGTTATCACTCAAGGTTATAACATACTTACAAAATATTCCTTTCATATAGTGAACGATTAGTACTTATTGTCAGCTTCCAATTTGCAAGAGTTTCTGTATATCACAGACATCTAGAATTGTGTTTTCACTGAAATTTTAAAGGTAATCAAAGAAATGCTTTTCATGCAATATGTTGTTAAACATGTTCTTTATCCTTTACATAAGGGCCTCACTGTTGTTGTTGTTTTTTGCTCTGACTTCAGTTAGCTTAACATTTAGCTTTTTCATGTGTACAAATGTTTTAGAATATGTCTTTTTGTGATTACATTGTACGTTTTTTTGTGATACATTGTATTTCTATTTTCTAAATATTAAAAATGCATTTTATAGTAGCATTAATGTCATCACTTTACAATAAATTGATGCTAAATTTGTTCATTGAAGTCCTTCGAAGTTCTTACTGACAATATGCTGGCAGTTAAAGCAAATCTTACGTCTCGTATCAGTTCTAGATTCCACACCCTGTAATAATTGGGCAGTAGGATTTGATCTTTGGTCTCTAAACTACTTGGAGGAAATGGCAGGTAACAGGTTTGCAACATGAATCAGTCGGCTATAGATGTTCATGTTATACTTACAGCATGATATTTAAAGGATTATACAATATTAAGGTGCACGAGTGCTGTAACCCGGGTGTGCATTATAGTTGCAAATACTCGAAAAACTGCTGTAAATATTTTGTACAATAGTGAGAAGTAGTGATATTAATTTACTTGGCATAAGGTCCGGGAATGCATGCTGTGCAATAGCTATGAATCCTGCAATTATGCAGGGCTGGATATACATGCATGGTGTATTGAAAATACACACATACGAAAATTGTCCTCCACTGTTGTATGTTTTATTAGAAGTATGATTCTCAAACTGGCTAATGCTCTTGGTATGGTGATATAAAATCTCTCACTAAAAGTATAATTTGTTAGGATGGACAACAATATTAAGAAATGCCAATGAACAAGAACAAGTGGGGTTATCATGCATATCTCTTTCTCATACCAATAAAATTTTTAACTGATTAGAAACATGGACGTGGAAATGTATTGAACTATTTTTACCTTGCTCACAGGGGAACCATGGAACTCTACCTCAGACTGGTGTTTACAGAGAGCAGCTCTCTAATGCTGAAAGTGTGATCAGTCTGAAAACCAGTGCCATTCATATGGACTTTCACATTTTCTGTGCCTACCGTAGAGTTCCATATAAAATTACCTTTGACCTCAGGGAAAATATAATGAAATGCAACTTCGAGTCAACCTATGGGGTAAAAGGTAGACAATTAGTATGAAGTCAGACTGTTTCAATGAAAAGGAGAACAATTTAGTTTCAAATGATTGTATTTCAATATATCTGACATCAAAATTGGCACAGTTTTGCTAAACTAGTAAAAATCAAACAAACAGGGAGATAAAATATACTAGTATTTAGTAAGAGTATTTTATTTATGAGAATTCTAACAATTTTCTTTCATTTGAAAAGAAGTTTTTCTATTAGAAAATATACAAAAAAAAAACCCACAAAAAAGTATATACAAAACAACTGACTGAAAGTAACAGCCATTCCAGTAAAACATACATATACCCAACAAGGGAAAGGCAAAATTAAGAAATTCTGTCAGGTTGTTCTTTTTCTTTCTTCTTTTATTTTTATTTATTTATTTTTTTGGGGGGGGGGGCAGGGGGGGGGTCTTTTCTTGTCAAATAAACTTCTATTGGGGGTTAGTTCATTTTAAAAGTGCCATCCTAAGGTGGGATATATGTTTTACTGGAATGTCCATAAGGAAATCAGAACATAGTTAACAATGAATGGTGTATGCAAATACCACCATTTTCTTTTTTCCACTTTTTTTCTAGTTATAAGTTTGCATTTCTTTTTGAAATTTATATTCAAATACTTTCTTTCTTTTCTTTGGTTAGCCCTTTTTTAAAAAGTTTTATGTGCACCTACCATATTCATTTTATCAATGATTATTAAATCAAACACTTCATGCAGGTATGAAACCTATGCTGATAAACTCTGAATCCCTTGAAATCCATTACCCAGAAAAAAAAATGAAATTGTTAAAAGTGGCATATTTTTGTTTGTTTGTATTTTCTTTTATAGAGTAACAATAAAATCGGCAATGAAATCAATCTACCCTTGTCATAAGCACCAGAATTCATAAGCAGAGTGTAGTGAATTGCCCGTAACCTATTATGAAAAAAAATGCCAACATAAAACATGATTTAAGCACCTCAACCAGTAGCAACTTGTATTATTAAGATCAAACTTCTGTTACAACTAAACACATCAAAAACCACTTTTGTAAAGGTTATATTTAACAAATATTCAAACACAAACAATCTTTCAATAATAGCTGCCATGTGCAATGTTGTTCATTAGACTTTTAAAAATTCTGTCTTAAAATGAATCAAGGATCATTTTGAACTGTAGTACATGTATATAAAATGTTTTGATAGCTTATCACTAAAACTTAACACAGTCAATCAAAATCTAAGCAATCATGTGAGTCACCCACAACTTCCATCACTGTTACTGACTTGAATGCTGGTCACACCCATAACAACACACTGAAATCATTTAACCTTGGAAATGGATTCAAATTTTACTTTTGTCCTAAGTCTACTTAGAAAATGTGCAATTTTAGTGATTACCTTCAAATAAACATTTCGGTGAGAGAAAAAATTCTTAAGATAACATTATTGAATAGTAACCACAGGAAATATGGTTGAGTTAAACAATCTATGAAAAGATTTTCCAAGATGATAAGGGGGAAAACACAGATATCACAATTCTTATACTTCATCACTTAAGTAATGAATTAATGAGATTCACCATTATAAACTACTGTTTTTCTACTGTCACCAAAACTCATTAAATATCATAACAATGATAAGAAACCATGTATTTTCTTTCTTTATCACAGAAGCAATGTTACAACTCATTCTTGAGTATTTGATTTTGTTAGCTTAGTTTTCATAAGAATCTACTGAGTTTAAAACTTAACTTTTAAAGCACCGATGTTTCTGAGAAAAAAATACAAGTTTCAATATGACTGGATACAAAATAATTGTTCTAGAATGTTCTTGACTTAAAAGCAAATATGCAAAACTTGCATTTTTTAAAACATACTAATGTAATTTACATTGTAATATTGATATTACGCACCATTTTCTTCAGTACACATTTGAAAAAAAGTAGATGTGTTTGTTTTTGTTTTTTCCATAAACATGTATATATTGTTTTTTTGTTTTGTTTTTTTTGTTTTTTTTCTTTTTACAAAATTTGAATGATTCAACTCTGTGTGGCCCCTTCAGGCTACACACATACTGAGAGGTTTATACTAATGTTAATATGTACATGTACTTCAAATCATAAGTTCTACTAACAATACAAAAACTGAATCCCTGCTTACAAACAAACCTTAAAAAAACATCATCTGAGATGCTATGAAGTTACATTTCTAAAAGACAAAATAAATTAATATGTTATATGTTCAATTTTAGCACCAACTTTCAAAGCAACCCTGCAGGCTTGATATAACTACCAAAAACCAAAAAGGTGACTGATACCCCTACAGATCCAAAGGCACATAATTTTACACCTCGCAGAAGCAAAACAAAAAAGTCAACTCAGATTAAACACAACCAAATAAAAGTTGCCCAGAACAATACTATTTGTCTATGGTTTGTGCAGAGCTTGTTGACAAGCTGTCAGTTTGGTTAGAAAATTAATGGAAAGTCTTAAGAAATATATTTTCTTAAGAACAATACATATATCTAACAACAAATATAAATAAAACTAATTTTGTCATATTAAAATAAACTGGAAACTATGTAAGGACAGTTATCAAAATCACCAAGGAGACAGGTGTGACGCCCCTCAAGATCGTATACCAGGAGTGTTGATTAGCCATGCTATGAAAATTGTGTATGGAATTGTACATCGGAAAGTTACTTTTGCTATGACTTCTGAGAAACAATTTCATACACAATTTTCAAAGCATGTGTAATCAAGCTTGTGAAATGGGATGAGGAATTGAAGCTACAAAGAAAAACTTTAGAATTTGCATTTAGTTGTGTTTAATCCTAAAACGAGAATAAGACTACAAAATTTGTCCATTTTTATATACCGGTAACTGACAAAGAAAGTTTGGGAAGACCAGACCAACAAATCCACCAACTATATAATGATTCCTGAATACCTCCTTCAAACTTGGTAGGTAATACAAAGATTAAATTATAAGACAAACTGTTTCAGGTATCTTACAACAGAAAAAAGATATGCTTTAAATGCAACATCTGTACTGATATGTAAGTCACAAGATAGGGACCAAGCTTAAATCAACAAGTGGCTTCTCAAATATTAGCAGTAAAAAGCTACTGCAAATTCAAGATGTCAAATATTTGACAGACTGCAAATGACTTCTTCAGAGTTGTTTCACAAAAATATCTAAAAATATAGGGTAATGTGAAATTTTAAGAAACCATCCACTATATAATAACTCATGCTTAGGAACTTTCTGTCAACAAAGCAAGCTTCACCCTTTTTAGGGTGGTTTGTTTCTTTTTAGTTTAATCCTGTAACAGAAGCATATCTTCTATGTTTTTCTAAACTTTCAATATTCCACAAAGAAATCAGACATTTGTATTCATAACCATTTTGTACAAACATTTGTACAAACCATGCAGGAAGGGACAATGGAAGATAGCTTCTTGAATAATTAAAAATACATTTAACATGCAAAATAATGCTGGTTATTATACACCGACCTCAATACTTTAAGCCTGCTCTCAAAAACCCTGTTTAGGAAAAATTGTCTGATTATGATAACTTAATAACAAGAAAGAAGTAAACTAACAAACTTAATAACAAATATAAGGTCTACACACGACCAAAACTGTTTTTTTTTTCTCATTTGAATTCAACAAACTAAGTGACTTTGCTTCATAATTTAAAACTCTTATCACTGTTATCAGAACCTATGACACTTATTAGAATTCTTTAGTACAATTAAAATAAATGCATGCCCTGTTCACTGAACAAAATCTGAGAAAAGAGAAATTACATTCCTGATACAGTAACAAGTGCTGATACAAACACTGCTACATTTATCTGAGATTTATTTTTTTCAAGGTGGTAGAAAATTAGTTTTTTTAACAGAATCAAAATGGTCAGTTCTAGAAAATTTGGAAGCCAACACACTACAGAGTAATACTGAGAGTAGTGCTAAAATAATAGGGTTCCATTTAAAAAAGTTCCAGAGTATTTACAAATGGTTTTGTTGCATTAGCTTCAAATCAAAATTTTTCAACAGGAAGTAATGAAATGCTTGATGAACGAGTGATGATTGTGCAGATTTATTTGTCAAAAAATAGAATGCATAAACTGTAGCTTCCAGAATATATGTTACCTTGGTTCCAATGATATTACCTCCCCTGATTTAAAACAAAAAATCAGCTTCTGCTTAATTCAAACTTCAACCTTCTTTTGTTGAATTATGCAGAGAATATATAAATTAAACAGTAAAATTGTTCTACTGCTTGAATAAAATAGAAATAAACAAAACAGTTTATTCCAAACTTTAAAAAACTTTGATCAAAGTATATATCTCAAGTAAAATCCAAGTAAAAATTCAAAACGAGGCCAAAAGTGTAAAATAAACAATTAACAACTAAATATTAAACAGATAAAGGGTACAAAAAAGCCTTCAGCCAATCAAAAACAATAGTTTAGATAAAAAGAAATGTATAAGTCCACCAGAATTTTTAGAATCGCCAGCATCTCTGTTTTAGACTAGATGACTGCACCTTTAAGAAACAAAACAAAACATTGATGTCATATAAATGTAAGTAAATGAGTTTTTCATAATACCTGTAAAATACACTGCAAAGAATTACATGAAAATTCATTATGGATTTGACCTCAGATTTCTTCAGGATACACAAGATTCAGTTTGAAATGTGCAAAAACGGAGACATGAAAAGTAAATTAAAAGTCCAAACACAATTTTTCCAATTAGAGAATGACCTCATAATTTCTTTGTAGAAATATTTTCAAAGTACACAGGTTTGTTCTCAAAAAAAAAGAAAGAAAGAAACAATTTTTTTTTGTCATGTGTTACAAGACCTGGCCAGAATGGAACTGATACCTTTTAACATGCATCAGAAATCCCAAGATCATTAAGGAGAGTCGACTCAGCATGCTGAGCCTAAAACAAAGGATCCTGTTTTATCTTCTCATACACCTAAACTTGATGTAAAATTCCTGGATTCACTGGTTCTTGAGTAATTGAATGGAGACCACTTATGAAGCACAGGTCCCTGTGAGCTTAACATTTGATGCAGTGAGCACAAAATCAATAGGATTTATCTACAGCTGCCAAACCATCCTGAAAGTTTCAAAGATCAATACTAGTATACTACTGCTCTTGAGTCATAGATTAGAAACTATTTTCACACTGCAGGACCCCAGTGACCTTGACCTTTGACTCAGTGGGACAAACTTCAGTCTAAGTAATCTACTGATCATTCCTAACCAGACTAGGGAGTTTGAAGGTCCTGGGAGCCTTTACTTTATTGTTAGTGAACTTTAACAATTTTCTAAGTTTAGGACCCTGTTAGCTTGACCCTCTGGTCCACAAAAACAGTAAGGGTCATCTACTCATCATGCCCAACCATCCTGTAAAGTTTTAAGGTCTTGAGAGCAGTTGTTCTTCAGTTACTGAACAGACAGCATTTTCAAACAGCAGACTCTTTTAGCATAATCTTTACCCTGTTGGGACCTTGTCCAACCATTCTGTGTAGTTTTAAAGTCCTAGGTGCATTTGTTCATGAGATATTGATCGGAAACCATTTTCAAACTGTAGGCTCCTGTGAGCTTGACCTTGAACCAAGAAGGCCCCAAAACAATAGGATTCATCTACATGAGATGCCTAACCTACATAACAAATCTCAAGTCTTTGTGCCTATGTGGTCTCAATTTTTCTATTTAAAACTACCAATAGACTGCTGACATGAGCAAAGCAATAAATCTCCACTTCTTCAAAAGGAGGCATGAAAAATAACATGATTGTCTTGAGCAAATATCAATTCATACTGGTTCTATATAAAATTGCCATCTGCTTTCTGTTAGGTTATCAGAGCAAAAATAAAATAAAATGTAAACAAAAAAATAAACAATGTTGTGTTCACATTTGACTTGCGTATATATCCCTGTTACATGGATATCAAAATCTTAATGTGCCAATTCCAAGATGTGAACAGACAGCAACTAAACATACCTGAACTTTTGGCTAGAATGTGTGTGCTGCAGGGAATCTTAATATCAAGATAAGCCTAGAGAAGCCTTGTAATGGTCAAACTTGATCTCCTTTTTGTAAGCGAGAAGAGTATTCTTCATAAGCATGGCAACCGTCATCGGTCCTACACCACCCGGAACTGGTGTGATGTAGCCCGCTTTCTGTCTTACAGCTATAAATAGAAAAACTCACAAAGTCTGGCAAAAATATTTTCATTAGATTCATAGGAAACCATTTTGATATAAAATGCTAACATGTCAAGTGTTCGCTGTTAGTCCATTAAATGATTCAATTCTGAAAGTAAATTAACATTTACTAAACTTAAATTAAGAAAACTTCAAAATGTCAAACTCTTCAATCTAGGTTTTTATTTAACTGAGATAGTGCAAGTCAAAGTTCAATTTTTCAGGTGTTTAAATGTCTATGCACTAAAGCATGGGAGTGTCATATTTTTATTTCTCCTTCAAATATTTCTTAATGCTTAATTAGTTAAGATTCACTGTACAACAGCAGTGTCTATTCTAGGACGCGCGATTGCGGGATTCACGCTATTTTTTCAAAGATCGCGCACATTTTTGAAACATGTGCGCGAAAATCGCGCATCCAAATCGGTAAACTTGCACAAAAACTGCCGGAATTCCTAGTCGGGGATTAATTTACATGAACACCGGAAAACAAAGGGGGGTAATCCGAAGCTAAATAAAATGAATTATGGTCGTTTCGTCAAACCGTCGTTTCGTCAAACTTATTTTATATAGCAAGCAAAAAGTCGTTTCGTCAGATTAATAATATATAGTATTTCACACCTATTGAAATCAAATTATAACTGATTGCTGAAGTGTGTTTGTGATTCATTAAAATGAATGTGCAATCGGCAACCTAAATAGCGGGATAATAATCTAATTTGTATAATTACCGGTAAGACAAACAATTAATCAGCGGTACCTTTGCGCGACGTTTAATGTGAACAGCTTTAACGTTAATAGTCTGTTTGCATGTGATTGCATCTGTTTGACACTTCGGTAAAATCGGTAGTTATCTATTCTAAAAATTAAGTTTGACGAACAAACTACCTGTTTTGTACAGAAAAATAAGTTTGACGAAACGACGGTTTGACGAAACGACCAACACCCAATAAAATAGACACAAGGTGTTTAACCGAACGAAAATACTAGTGTTTACATTCAACATGTGAAATGCTTAAACAATGGTGTTTGGTATTGGTCCCCCCATGTTTTTGAAAATCCCCCCTATTTTTTTAAGTGAGGGGGGAAATTCACCCCTATTTCTGAATTTCTAGAATAGACACTGCAACAGCCACTGATGTTAAAGAATATATACTTTCAAAATCCACATCTCCAACAATCTTCATTTTGCCTGTTTGTTCATCCTTCACACGGTTGATTCCCACATCAATCACAGCACAACCCTCTTTGATCATATCGGCTGTAATAAGTCCTGGTATACCAGTCGCTACAACAATTATGTCTGCTGTCTTTGTAAAAACACGCAGCTGTTCATGTGGTGTATATCTGTGGCAGATTGTTGTTGTTGCATCACCTGTACATTCAGTTTAAAGAATAGATGTGGTACTGAAATCAGGCTCCCTTAAACATTATAAGCATACTAAGAGAAACTAGAACTGTGTCCATAGGACACGGATGCCCCCACTATGCATAAGTGCTCATAAACAAGAGCATGTATATCCTGTATGTAAGATTTTTTCTGTACATATACCTAAAATGATCTACAGGTATCCTTATGTACATGTTAAATTAAATTACAATGTAAAATTTATATGTTCAATTATTTATATGGTATATAGTGAAAAAATCAACAAAGGGCCATAATTCTGTTAAATATGGTCACAGCAAAAATTCCTTCCTTTACTACCATCTACACATTAAAGCTGTCATCCCTGGAAGTTTAAACAAAATCTGCCATCCGGTTTAAGAGGAGTTGCATTCACAAAATTTCTATATGGTATATAGTGAAAAAATCAACAAAGGGCCATAATTCTGTTAAATTTGGTCACAGCAAAAATTCCTTCCTTTACTTCCATCTACACATTAAGGTTGTTCATCCCTGGATATGTAAGCAAAATCTGCCATCCGGTTTAAGAGAAGTTGCGTTCACAAAATTTCTATATGGTATATAGTGAAAAAATCAACAAAGGGCCATAATTCTGTTAAATTTGGTCGCAGCAAAAATTCCTGCCTTTACTACCATCTACACATTAAGGTTGTTCATCCCTGGAAGTTTAAGCAAATTCTGCCATCCGGTTTAAGAGGAGTTGCGTTCACAAAATTTCTACATACTATATAGTGAAAAAATCAACAAAGGGCCATAATTCTGTTAAATTTGGTCGCAGCTAAAATTCCTTCCTTTACTACCATCTACACATTAAGGTTGTTCATCCCTGGAAGTTTAAGCAAAATCTGCCATCCGGTTTAAGAGGAGTTGCGTTCACAAGATTTCGGGACGTACGGACAGACGTACGGACGGACGGACGTACGGACGGAAGGACGGACAAGTGAAACGCTATATGCTCCCCACTTTGTGGGGGCATAAAAAACTTATTTACAGGTTTTCCTTCTTTTTCGTTATCCTTAAGTTATGAAATTAAATTACCAAGTCTCAGTTATTACCATGACTCAGTCTAAAACAATGTTCTGGCAAAAAACTCAAGTTATAATACTAAAGCAACAAACATATCTTTGCCTTTTTATCTCTCTTTAACCAATCAGCCTACAAAAGACCCCAGAATAACAAAAACAAAAACCAAAACGCAGATAAATGATAAATCCAGGAAAGAGTTTCCTGATGTCTCACATACCCACACTATTTCTCAGCTCTATGCACTTTTTGAAATGATGTTAAATACTGGTACACGTAAATATTTTCACAAGAAGCATTACCTGCATTTGTCTCGTAAACACCATCTGCATGCAACAACATAGCTATAGGCATACCAACATTTTTGGACCGTCCACATACAACTGCATTCTTTCCAAATGTTTCAATTCCTGGAAATTAAACCATAAATGAACATAATTATAGTACGTGGGTATTTTAAAATTCACTGATTATTTTCCAGTATTAATCTTGCCTGTAAACTTTAACTTTTCGTATTAGCTTATTTATTATAAACTGATAGGGAAGCAGGTTCTTACGTATATTTATCCCACTCAATGACTGCTTCATGGGTTCAAACCAGTAATCATGCTGAGAGTGTGCAATACAGAAAGAATGTTTAAACACATTAACTATGCAACTTCAGAGAACTTAAACTGAGAAGTTACATTTGATAAAATATTCCCAAATTAATTAACTTTTGTACAAAACTTTGTGGTCATTTGAAGGCTGAGGGATGCATAAAAAATTCACATAAAGCCGAAATACCTTCTCGTCTAAGCATTTCCATGACTCCAGCAGGTGTAGCAGGAATAAATGCTTTCTCATCAACACAGAAGCGACCAACATTTAATGTATGGAAGCCATCTACATCCTTGTGGGGAGCCACTGAATTCATCACCTAAAACAAACAGATATGCACATTATCTCTTTCTGAATACAGGTGAATTTTAATTTTCGAACATGGCCAGAAATGAGTCTCACTATCAATACAAACAAAAGGTTTATATTTCATTTTAGTATTTCATCAATTTTCCTGAATTATGTTTTTCTTCACATTCTTTATAAAGGGTGGCCCATCATTCCAGTAAGACATATATCCCACTCCAGGAAAGTTTTTTCAAAATGGACCAACCCCCTTTAGAAATTTATTTTACTGGGAAAGTCCCCTTATATAAAAAGACCAACTACCAACTGATTATCTTGACTTTCTGGTGTGGGATACACGTTTTACTGATGTGGTCTTATGTAATCTACAATTACCTTGCATGTCAAATGAACTAACAAGAAACAGTATGCTCTAAGAAATTCAAGCTTACAATACCTAACTAAATATAGAAGTCATCTGTAAGCTTTCAAGTATGTTAAAACTTTCAAGACGAATCGCTTAATGTTTAGTAATTCAGCTAATGTTATGCCTTGGTTTAGTACGTGCTTTATAATGCAGCAACTACAAAGGTAAGTCACCCTTTTTTCTGTGATGTGATTCAGGTACGGGTAACTGAACTAACAGACCATCAACATCATCATTCCTGTTCAGTTCATTTATATGGGCAAGTAACTCTTCCTCTTTTGTATCTGCAGGAAGGTTGATCAGTTCACTTTTTATGCCTGAAAAGACAATACAAGATTCTGTAACAAGGAATAACAGTGTACTTAAAATATTCAATACAAAATTCAAACATAAAAATTTACCAGTAAAAAGTAAGGTTAAAATGAAACTTTTTTATACATCCTTGGCCAGTACAATAAAGTTTATTTTTCTTCAAAATTAACATTTATTCTATGCATCTCAACACATTCAACACAAGATATAAATTCATAGGAATGTTCAAACACTTGTGAATTTAACACAGTATAACTTCTATTGTCAAGCTTCAATTAATTGAAATTCTTGTTGTATCCCAGTTTTTCTTATGTCCCAACTTTCCTTATGAAATGTTACTGGAATTCTACACATGAATTAATGAATCAAGACTTCAATTTTTTGCAGTAGTTTACCAATCCCAACAGTAACAAAACAGTGAAGTCTACTACTAAAGAGTTCTCAAGCTATATTTTTTATACCTACTTGAGGCTGTGAGATTAAGCCCTGAGCACAAATATTTAATTAGGTAGTATGCATAATGTAAACACAATTAAAGATTGTCTACATGTCCAGTTAAACAAAATCTGTAATGGTAATCATCCAATTTAGACAGTGACAGTGTAAACTCAACTGCCACCATCTTTGTTTAGATGAAATGCCCAAATTTACTGCAAAGGATGTGAAAGCATTTTTGTTATATTGAGAATTTAAAGAAATTTTACTGTATTGTTTGTATTTTTATGTATTTGCTGAATAAAACAAATGAAATAATGTTTAGAGAGTTTAGAATTTTTCCACTTGAAGCACATGCGGAAACAGATGATTTGAACCTGTTCAGTGTTATGACAATCAAAATATTGTAATAAAGCTTAAAACATCAGATGTCCCAAAATCATTACAGTACCATTTCATTGGTAACTTTGCTCAAAATGTAATGAGTAACCTTTTCATAAATGTGTAAAAAGACAAAGTCTGACCTATCTGTATTTTTAACAATATTATATTTTTCACCAGGTATGTCAAAACTGTGTCAATGTCAGCCCAGCACAAAAAAAGACTAGCAGAAAATTCCACCATTCAACATTTTAATACCTTTAAACAGGCAAAATATTTGAAAAGAGGCCATTGTACACTTTCGTCTTGTGTCTTTTATCACCAGATTGACTCTAAATAAAAATTGAGCAAACCTGTATACTCGGCTGCCTTGAATTTATTCTTAATGTATGTTTTACTGGCTGCATCGTCTCCAACCAGTATAACAGTGAGGTGTGGCTGACGTCTGCCCCCGGCTACAATCTGGTTTACTTCCTGTTTTACCTCATCCTTAATGGTTTGTGCCATCCGCTTACCATCTATGATCTTGGCTGTAAGACATCTGTATGTACAAAATATTAAAAAATGATTATTGGTAAAGTTAATAACAGTGCATAATTAATATTTCTCAGTGATGCAAAGAGTTGGTAACAAATGTATATACAGAAATAAAAGGCAGATATTTGATAAAATAAACTGTAAAATCATGAGATCTTATGTTTTAAACCTTACCAGGTATTCCTTTTCTCCTGACAAAACAAAAATAGCTGATCTTTATTGTAATATAACCAATCTTAGCCTAAACCGGAATAAAATGACCCAGGTTCAATTATATACATGAAGACTTAGACTCGCATTAATATTGCATTTATCTACAGGATATATATCTGAACCAAACAAAATACTCATTAATACCTTGATGTTCTTGAGATGGTTCTCTTTGCCTCCTGTCTAAGACTCCATGTCATCAACTTGGGACACAGTTGTTTAACAACTGAACACATCTTTATGTGCTGTAGTACTTAGACAAACAAGTAGGTCTGTTAACAATTGACCGGTTATCTACAGTGATGTAGATTATGCTGTTAAAAGTGGAAGCGGGTACAGATGAGGAAGACAGGTGTTGCTGTTTGTCCTAATTAAGGTAGAAATATGAAATATATCACAGTAATGGAGTGGTCAGTTTGTAGTGAGGTAGTCAAGTGGGAACCCTGTAGAGCCACTGCTGAGAGACAAGTATCTGCTCAAAGTTCAGTGTATTCTTTTCTGACCTGAAAGTAGATAAAACAAGGGCGATCAGTGATCACATGTGTCGCCTTAATGATAGCCAAATAAACAGTAGTATTGAGAGGTGATTGGACAGTTTGTAGGCTAAAACGCATTTTTTTTATTCAAGGGCCATAACTCAGCCAAAAATCATTCAACCGAAAAACCTGTAAGACATGCGCAAGTACTTGAGGTACAGAACAATCCTGTAACATTTCATCCAAATTGCTTTAGTAGTATAAGAGAAGTACTCCGGACAAACTTTCAAAATAAAAATCATTAAAGGGCCATAACTCTGACAAAAATCATTGAACTGGAAAATGCTGACAATATGCACAACTAGACTTGGTACTGATCATTCCTGTAAAGTTTGGATGAAATCGCACCAGTAGTTTCTGAGGAGTAGTCCGGACAAGTTTTGTGATGGACTGACAGACAGACAGACAGACAGATGGACGGACAGACAGGTGATGGGGAAGTGATCCCTACATGTCATGGCTTCTTTTTAGCATGTCGCAGCTACTGTGAAGCCTGCAACACAAAATTCATTATTTGGCAAAAACGCCTTTTTAATTCAAGGGCCATAACTCAGCCAAAAATCATTCAACTGAAAAACCTGTTACATATGCGCAAGTACTTGAGGTACTGATCAATCCTGTAAAATTTCATTCAAATTGCATTAGTAGTATAAGAGAAGTACTCCGGACAAACTTTCAAAATAAAAATCATTAAAGGGCCATAACTCTGACAAAAATCATTGAACTGGAAAATGCTGACGATATGCACAACTAGACTTGGTACTGATCATTCCTGTAAAGTTTGGATGAAATCGCACTTGTAGTTTTTGAGGAGTAGTCTGGACAAGTGTTGTGATGGACTGACAGACAGACGGACAGACAGATGGACGGACAGACAGGTGATGGGGGAAGTGATCCCTACATGTCATGGCTTCTTTTTAGCATGTCGCAGCTACTGTGAAGCCTGCAACACAAAATTCATTATTTGGCAAAAACGCCTTTTTAATTCAAGGGCCATAACTCAGCCGAAAATCATTCAACCGAAAAACCTGTAAGACATGCGCAAGTACTTGAGGTACTGATCAATCCTGTAAAATTTCATTCAAACTGCATTAGTAGTATAAGAGAAGTAGTCCAGACAAACTTTAAAAATAAAAATCATTAAAGGGCCATAACTCTCACAAAAATCATTGGACTGGAAAATGCTGAGAACATGCACAACTACATTTGGTACTGATCATTCCTGTAAAGTTTGGATGAAATCGCACCAGTAGTTTCTGTGGAGTAGTCTGGACAAGATTTGTGACGGATGGACAGACAGACGGACAGACGACAGAGAAGTGATCCCTATATGTCGCGGCTACTTCGTAGCAGACGATACAAACAATTAAATGCAGTTTTTTATTTGTCTAAAAAAATATGTCCATGTAACTGTCTTAATTACAGAACGTTTCTTAAAATTTCAGACAACAGTTCTGAATGTGTTACTTGAAAATGAAACAGCAAAAAAAGAAAGATTGGACACTAGTCTCCATAGGATGCCATGGTGATATGAGGGAGTATTACATATATTAGTAATTTACAGAACATTCTAAAACATGAACAAAATTGGCTGGCATCAAGAAATGGAGGTTAGAAGCCAAATTTTCTGTTTTATCAAAAGTACAAGTCACTTCTAAAATAATTCTACAAATGTACCACAAAATTGTGATAATAGGTGTCATTTAAAAGAAAACTTAAAACATTTAGAAGATACTGATATTTTGACTACTTTAGCAAACACAGTAAACAGGTATATAATATAGTAAACTTACTAAGTGTACTAATGATTACACAATATGGGTTATCAATACCATCAATGCACATTCTCATGCACTGTTATCAGCCAGGGTCTACAGTAGTATAATCACTAGCCTGGCTGCAGGCTATACGATTATTTTCTTTTTATGTTAATGCATTGATATATTAAATGTTTTTACCTCTCTAATAGCAAGATTTTTTCCTCTGCTGGCAATCCTGCAATTCCAGCCAAGAAAAGATAAATCTGTACTTAGGAAGGGTCACTTAATAGTCATTCAGCTTAACATTACTAAGGAACAGCATTAATTGCTGGGTCTGAAACCAGTCTATATAATCACCATCTGGGTTTTGTAAAGGTAAATTAAACCAGCATTTGTTGACTGGTTGTGTAACATTGTGTATATCTTCATATGTTATGCGATGTTAATACAATGACACACAGTGATGAGCTTGTTATGATTAAGCAAAATAAAATTTATCATCTGTTCTGTTCTGTAAACAGTGTTAAAGACTGAAACAAATTAAGCAGTTTATATAAACTGAGCTTTTATTGAAATTATGAGATTTTAAGAGAACACAAAAGAGATGGTAAAAAAAGTTATAAAACTTATTCTGACTTACTCAAATGTCTATATTTATATTTAGTATATTGTTTCAAGATTAAATAGTTACGTCTTTCTCAATTACACTTGTAAATAAATGTACTCTCTGTAAGTTAAATACAAAATATAATTTGTGAATTTTTACGTTTCCTAACTTGCAGTGATATCGCACCACTGTTACAACAGAGCAGCAAGACATGTTAGCCTAGAATGTTAATACCCAGATCACGCATGTATAATCACAAAAATCTGTCTTATAAGCAGATTTTTGTTTTCCACAATAAAGAGTAACAATGTACTTAAGTTCCTAACCACATTTTGAACAATTGGGGTTAAATATTTATTAGCCAGAGTGAAGGCACATTTTAAAAATCTTATTTAACAAAGATGATATTTACTATCACAAATTTAAAGTGTAAACAGTAATTTGAATGCAGGATGCATACAGGATTTAATTATTTATCTAAAGCATTTACTCAATTTACTGCTTATCTGCTTTTTCTGGTCAAAACAAATGGGTATTAATGTTAAGCATTCTATTTCAACAACAAAATGAGGAGACAGTAAATCACTGAACTGGATAAATACAGTTATCTAAATCTCGAGATCCTTGAGAAATTATAAGAAATGGTTATACAAAACATTAAGGTATAAATATGCGGGAGGGTGTTGGAGAAAACTGACATCTCAGGACATATCAGTACACACTACCTTCCATGCTTCATCATTCTGAATTTTCATTACAATTTACACAGAATAATAACATAACATAATCCCTTTCCTAAGTGGATTTTGTATATATTCAAAAGAAAGAACCAATTTAGTAATTAATTCCAGGCCTTGACCATAGTTTCCTTCATTACTTTGATTTTCCTGCTTTTTAAGAAAGGATGAAAGTTAGTACTTGGTATTTCCTTAAACAGATTTTTTCATGATTTCTATCACTGTGAATTGTATTTGTCATTAACAATATTTCTCAACTGGAGTGTAAATTATAAATTCTGAAGACTTCTTAAGACTTTAAAATAGCATTTCTTTGATTTGCACTGCTGAAAAAGTAGCAAGAATAAACACCCACCAATCAAAATTAACAAAGTTTATGAAATATGATATATCTCTTTTGGATTTTTCTGGCATCGCAGGCCAGAATAGCCTACACCTCAGAGAAATGATTCTGCGAACTGTTCAAAACACTGAAATAATACAGGCCACTTTAGAGCATATTTTTGTAGCGTTGTAAGACTAAGGGCACTTAAGATAATATATTCATTCTGTGACATGAAAGGCAGGAAAGGCAAGACTTGTACAATGCTTGTAGCATCTCTACCTTTTAGTAATACAGGCAAACTAGTTGCATTCTGCTACTGTGTGTGATTTCAGCCAAACAGAAACTGCCTTAAAAACATATGTGAACAGTTGCTATTGTGAACACAAATGGTTTCAAGGTGAGTCTCAATGCACCCCCTCTCAGTTTGCTAGGCTTTAGTAATTAAAATAAAGACCAACTGATTTCATAATAAACTCATCGGAAACCATATGCATCAAACATAACATAACGGTAAATATGGAGTACCGATACGAAGTCCTAACTGACAGGTAACTGATACAAC
Source organism: Cyclina sinensis (assembly GCA_012932295.1). Taxonomy (NCBI): domain Eukaryota; kingdom Metazoa; phylum Mollusca; class Bivalvia; order Venerida; family Veneridae; genus Cyclina; species Cyclina sinensis. The sequence continues at coordinate 24,096,243 of JAAONU010000001.1, forward strand.
AGTTCGTACGGAAACTGTCAAGTGGAAGGTTGTCGTAAGTGCATTTACTCAGGTTTGTTTTTTGTTTGAGATGTTCACAATGAACCAGACAAGGCTGCTATGCTACAATATTGCAAGGAATACTAATATCAAACAATATTTAAACAAAACAAGGATATTATCATTGTATTTATAAGGTAAAACCTATCAATAAACATGCAAAACTCTCCCTAAAACTACGCATTTTCTCTTGAGTATAAGTCTGTAGATCACTGCAACTATAAGCATCAACAGCATACAGATTTAACCCAAATCAAAACCATATGTTTAGTAAATTTTATGTTTTATAATACTTTGCACAGCCTATAAATGGGATATAACACCCAAAAAATGTTCAAAATGTATAGAATCTTTTTAGGTAAAATTTATACTTATTTTAGTATAAGCAGATAAGGTACTGTTATTAGTAGTAAAATTGTACGAGTAAATTTGAGGACGAACTTATTAACACTCTTTTAGTTCTATCTACAAAATAGTAATATGCATTGAAAAAACTAAAAATACTTTGCTCATAATATGTATTCAAATTAGTTTTTGTCTTACCCAATACAACATAATCTGCTGTTACCGAAACCATCTGTCCGCTGCAGTGATGACGAAACCTTCAAAATAAGCACAATATGTAAAGTCTACTGAACGTCAGACAAATGGATATACGGTCCCTGTTTCATTTAGCAAATTACACATGCAAAGTTGATCGCCATTTCTATTCCATATTTTATAAATCTACTTTTGCATAATTTAATTTAATTATGTTTTCGGGCCATTGATGTACTAGCCAGGGAACGTTTGCACAAAACCAAAAAGCCGCAAATTACACAAAATGTAGCAGGTCACATGACTTTCTTGTAGACAAAATGGAGGACGGAGAAACCACCACCGAAAACGTTCGTGATGATATTGGTGCAAATGCGAACACCTTTAACATAACAAAGAAAACAGATAAGGCAACTTCAAGCTGGCCAAATCCTGTATTGTCTTCAGCAAGGTCTGCATTTGACAGGTTTTTATCAAGATCTGAGAGCACAGAAAAGTCTAGTGAAAATAAAGCTGCAGCTAATGAAAGCAGGGGGAGAAAAGTTAAAAAGAAACGTAAGTGTTTTGAGTTTTTGTTTATGCAAACATTGAAGGTGTGGTTGAGAAATTAAAGTTAAGAAAAACAAGTGGTGCACATTTCAATTCAGGGCTTTTACTTCAAAATCCGGGGAATATTTTTTGACAGTTCATGATTTTTTTTTTTTTGCTGCAGATAGTGTAAGTAGGGATCACTGAGTTTCCCAACTATTAATTGGGTTAAATGCCATTTTCATTTTTGAACATAATGGAAAACAATGAAATAAAACTTCTAACACATTGTTTAATTTGTTTTCATGCATATAATTGTACTATGTACTGCAGTCTCCAGCTGTTCAATCATAAAATATTTTTACTCTGATTGAAGTTTAAAAAAAAAGGTTGAAGTATTGTGACTAATTTTGGTTTGATTAAATGTTTGAATTGTAGTTAATTAAAATTAAAGTTCTAAGTAAAGTGTATTTAATTATTACATACAGATCTAACTGGGATTTAATTCTTTTGTATACTTTAAGATTGATACCTACAGTCAGGGCCTTAATTTACAGGGAATGGACACTCCTTATCTATCGATGAAATAACGAAAATATGATGTCGCGCGTTCACCTGTATATGCTGTAACAGAAAATCGATCGATAATTAATTATCTATCGTTAGTTAGCGGTAAATTGGTATGCAACGCTCGCACCTAGTTTACAAAAACATCTGTACTTTTGTCAATAATGGACTGATTTTCAAAATTTAAAATTTGTAAGAAAGAAGAAACATTGATCTTTTATGACATTTATTTTTTATTTCAACAACGGAAGTGTTTGTTCCAAGCCGACGAGTAAAAAACGACAACCCAATACTTTTTACGTCTTTTTTTGTAATTATCTATCGCTAGTTAGCGGTAAATTGGCATGCAATACATGCACCTAGTTTACAAAAAACATCCGTATTTTTCTCAATAATGGGCTGATTTTCAAAATTTAAAATTTGTAAGAAAGAAGAAACATTGATCTTTTATGACATCTATTTTTTATTTCAACAACGGAAGTGTTTGTTCCAAACCGGCGAGTAAAAAACGACAACCCAATACTTTTTACGTCTTTTTTTGTAATTATCTATCGTTAGTTAGCGGTAAATTGGCATGCAATACATGCACCTAGTTTACAAAAACATCAGTATTTTTGTCAATAATGGGATGATTTTTAAAATTTATAATTTTTAAGAAAGAAGAAACATTTACCTCTTATAATATCTATTTTTTATTTCAACTAAGGAAGTGGCTGTTCCAAGCCGACGAGTAAAAGACGACAACTCAATACATTTTTCTTTCGGTAAAAATCTTGTCTCGATTTGATGAAAAAAATGTTCACATGTCTACAAAAATTGTTTATAACTTTGTCAGTATATGGTATAATTTACTGAAAAAATATGTCTGGAAATTGTAGACTCAGATTATTTCAAATTATTCAGATTATCTTTACTTGTTTCACAGGTTGAGACTTTGATTGACAAATTGTAACAAGTATAAATGTAAACTTTTGCATGATAGTCATGTCACAACATCCTGACACCCAAAATTATGACAAAGCGATTAATTAATAAATTAATTAATAAAAGCTCTGCCCACTGAGCCAAAAGCACGATCACAATGCTACCCATTGTCCACAAATTTAATTAACCGGCACTTAATTAAAAAAAATGAAGAATACAACAAACAACATCAAAGTTCAGTGCAAGTTATTTTAAAGAACACTGATCAACCGTGTGTTTAAAATAGCACAATATTTAACCGCCCATTTTGAAGTTAATATTCAGAGGAGGTCGGAAACCTTAGATTCAAATGTCAACCTCATCCAAGTAGAGTACGATGCAGTTCATGTTAGGTGTTTTAATCGAGTCTGTTTGCACTGATACCACCCGAAATTCGTTAAGGTGTTGATCACCGAATAACACTTTTTTCGACAAAATTGCTATAATTCACGTTGCTTTATTTCATTAACAAACACAGATATAGCAATAAAATGCATAGTAATGCTCAATCCTATGTCCACTGATTAACTTCCATCTTATGTCAACTCATTTCATAACTCCATTTTTGTCTAATACCCCCCGAAAGTTGACAAGAAAACACGAATTTGTACATACTTTCCGCCATTTTGGAAAACAACGATTATATTTTAGTATTGATTTCATTGTTATTCAAGAAAAAGCTGCTTCGAAAAATAACAAACAAGATAGTTAAAATATTTATTTCACAATATTTAATTTACAATTCGTTCTGAAATTTCTTAATGTAAGTTCTTTTCAACATTTGAGTATATAATCGTGAAAGCAGCAACATGTACCATCCGCCATTGAGGTGTATTTATTTAGATCCGGCCGCGCATGCGCGCGACACCATATTATTGCAATTTTGGAGTGTCCATTCCCTGTAAATTAAGGCCCTGCTACAGTTAATGAGTTATAAGGTACTGAATATATTTTCTGTCAGAGCAACTTCATAATAAAATGTAGAAAAAACCCTTATTTTTCTTATAACTTATACATTTTTAGCTAGATTTATGTGAAAAAGATGCAATCATTACAGATTATATGGTATACCTGTATATTGCAATATACAACCTGTAATACTGTGCCAGTGATAGGAAAGTAAAGAAAGAATGTTTCTTGATATTAACTGTTATTCAGATTTTCTACGGTTCACTTTTTTTATATTGTAAAGCAAATAGAACATGATGTTCTGACCATCTTGTAGCTGAATCATTTCATGATGCTTTTACTAAATAAATCAAGATCACCTGAATGCTGTCTAACAAAGTAATGACCTGAAACATGAATTATAATGATGATTTTGGAATGATATCAAATTAAAAGGCAAAGAGTGATATTGGCAATAATTATTGGTGTTCAGAGTCATCTTCTACAGACTTGTCAGAATGATGACTCAGATTGCAAAAGACCACTGCTAATGATGTTCGGAGATTATCACTTATTTAGTTTTCATGTGTTATTTCTTTGATTTTGACATATACTGTACTAACTGTTTACATCCGAATCAAAAAATTTCTTTTATAGATATTGTTGAAATATGTACAACATTAAAGTATGTCTTTTTAGTGCAATACATTGTAAATTTTGGCTCATTTTTTGTTACGTTGATAGTGTATTGCAGTGTTTCATGGTACCCTTCAGGCATATTGTAACAACACCTTAAAAACCAACTTATGGAGCATTTTCAGTAGAAAAAAGATCTGGCAAATATTTCTTAATTAATTAATTAATTCAAATTTATTAAAATTCAAAAGGAATTAATTCCTCAGCACTGAAAGTGTTATTTAAAAGATTTCAATGGTCCTTAAGGAATCATTGTTTCTGCTTTGTCAGTCTGTTTTATTTCCACCTGTATGTTACACTTTTGTTCAGGTCTTGTTTTAAGAAGTATTAACTTTAATAAAATGAACTGCAGCTTAAGCTATACATAGTTGTAATAACCTGAAAGGCAGTGCACAAGAGTCAAATCTGACATTAACTGGGGCTTAACTTTAGAAAACTTTGAGATATTAACTTAAAGGTCATGTGACACGACTATAGCAACTTTGTCTATTCAAAATAATCATAATGTACTTATTAAAATGGTTTAATTGCAAAATTATGAAAATATTTCTTTTGGTAAGAAAAAACGTGTTTTTGATGATCGGCTGTTTCCGTTTCAACATCGGTAGTTTCCGCCGCAATTTTTGTCTGTGACGTAGATTTATCCCTACTGTACCAGGCAGTAGTGCTGAATTACATTGCTCATAACACATTCGTTTTTAAATGAAAAAATAACACTAAACCACAAGTGCAAGAAACACAATAAAGGCGCACTTATAAAAATAACATCTATAAATTTTAAATTAAATAAAATAATGTGATTACTTCTCGATTTTTATAATTAAATTCTAACTATGTGCCGGGAGAACGGGTTGTAATTTTACGTTAATAAATATTCCAATTTCTTCCATGTTGTGATTCTATATAAAATCATTTCCTCCACGTTTTTACATGCTGCTTAACACTTCCTCACTTGATGTTTATGCCATAAACAAATTCTTTTTCATTTAAGTGTTATTAAAAGTGAATTTAGGTGATCTAGTGTGTTAACATTAGTTTCACTGGAATGGAAATTCACACTACAGTGTATTTCACGTTGGGATATTGTTTGAAAAATAATAATATGGTATGTCCATCAAGTAGAAATTTGTGTCTGCTTATAAATGAATATCCAATGAAATGTCAAAGATCCATAAATCACGCCTTATACTGTTGGATTTATGCAAATTAACCTGCCCAAATGGGACCATTGTATATTCTGCAAGCTGTCAAAACAAAGCAGTTAATTTTTTTATGACCCAATCAATGATAAAGTTGAGACAAATAGCAAAATTGTATGGCAAGTTACAAATTGATTGTATTACTTTTGATCAGTCACACTTGTGAAAACATTATGTAATAGCTTGTTCCAATTAACATGTCTGAATGGTTTTTAGTTAAGAAACTTCCATGCAGATACATATTTTAATTAGATAATTAAATGTAATGGATCTATTTATGTTGAAAATAAAAATCATTCGACTTCTAAATGTGAACAAATAATTTAAAAAAGAAACAAAAACAATGTGTTTGTGTTGTTGATTTTGTCATAGTTTTTAGGGCTTCTTCATATTGTTTGTTGTTTGATCATTATTGTTTTGTTTTAAAAAAAAGGTAGAATGAATGAGCCAAAAAAAAAGAAATGCATTTATAATAAAAAAAATCATAGATCTAGTCAAAGATTATTTACACTTACCCTAGGCAGAATATACCACATACAAATAAGCAACACGTCACTGTAAGGAGAATGTTTTTAAGGAAAAAAATCTCTCGATTGGAGTTAGTTAATCAAGTCTTCCAACAAACCGCATCGGATAAAAATAAGCATGTTCAAATTTTTTTTGGATCAGTTACTTGAAAAATTTCTCTTAGTCTAGATATTTTTTAATGATGTATCTTTTAATTCTATAACCCTGATCACAGACATCAAATGTTTTATATGTCTCTGCCCTTATTAAACTAGCCTCTATATAATATTGTTCATTTGCTTTGTAATTCCATCAAAAATTCAAATTATTTCTTTAAAAAATCTTCAATGTATATTCATGATGTTAGCTTAACTTGTTCCATTTTGTTTTTTTACTATATTCAGTCTACATTTTCAATTTCCATCATAATTTTAAAGTTTTTGTTAACAATCCAGGCAGCTGTGTAAAGTGGCAACAGATAAATGTGCGTCACTTCCGGTTTTGCTAGTGACAGGTGCGCGCGACCAAGTGCGTAAAATATGGATTTTAATTTGCTATGAAAACATCTTTAAGATGAAAATTACCTGCGGAATTTTGTAAAACAGTCAAAGTTAGATATATATTTTTTGCTCATATGAAAATTTCGAGATCAAAAATTCGTGTCACATGACCTTTAAGACTCCATTTTGTAGGACTATTTATTAAAGAAAAATGCACTACTGAAAAACTATAACTCTCCTTTTGTTATATTTAGAATAATTTCTCTTAGATTTTGCAAATATTTTCAAAATCCTTACTCTAGTATCATTGATTCAGTTGTTTCTTAATTGTGCAAACAAAATTGTAAATTGTGTTTCAATGTAACAATGTTGATACTGCAGTATTATTTCTGTATATGAAATGATGTGTTAATGTAAAAAAGGTAAGTTATGACAATCAAGAAATTGTTTGTGAGTGGGATTTTTGAGAAGCCCAGACAAAAAAGTTCTTGTAGAACAGATAAAGGCAGCTTAGGATAAGAGGGCAAGTTAACCATCTCCAGAGGTAAGTAATGTGATTTATTTTGCATTAAGGATATTGAATGTTATAGAGAATTTAATCATGTTCATGTATGTCATTGTGTCTATGAAATTTTTGTATCGTAGTCAAAATAATTCTGCATTTACATGTATTTTCTGTATTCAGCCATGCAAAATCAATCTCATACTCTTGTAGATTATAAAATAACTGAAGGGTTGGAGCTAATATTCTGAAATGGTTATTCTTGTTTTCCAATGCTACTGTGCAATAACTGCTGTGCAGTATCACTATATTGCATGTTATTAATGCATGGTTAGACCTAAAAACTAAATTGTTCAGTTTTTGTTTCATGCCCCTAAAAAATATGGTAGTTAAGTTGGAAGAAAACTACAATTCTGGTTGATGCATTTCTTTTTGATATTTTTATGCCCCCCCTTCAAAGAAGTGGGGGTATATTGCTTTGCATTTGTCTGTCTGTCGGTCGGTCCGTCGGTCGGCCCGGTGGTCCGCAGACCAAATGGTTTCCGACCAATAACTAAAGAATGCTTAGGCCTAGGAACTTCAAACTTGGTAGGATGATTGTCCATCACCAGTAGATGACCCCTATTGATTTTGGGGTCAAGGGGTCAAAGGTCAAGGTCACATTGACCTTGTAGGTAGAAATGGTTTCCGACCAATAACTAAAGAACGCTTAGGCCTAGGAACTTCAAACCTGGTAGGATGATTGTCCATCACCGGTAAATGATCCCTATTGATTTTGGGGTCATTAGGTCAAAGGTCAAGGTCACATTGACCTTGTAGGTAGAAATGGTTTCCGACCAATAACTAGAGAATGCTTTGACCAATGTTCACCAAACTTAGTATGCTGGTTGGTCATCACCAGTAGATGACCCCCTATTGATTTTGAGGTCATTAGGTCAAAGGTCAAGCTCACAGGGATTTTCATCCTAAAAATGGTTTCCGATCAATATCTAGAGAACGCTTTGACCTAGGTTCACCAAACTTGGTATGCTGGTTGGTCATCACCATTAGATGACCCCTATTGATTTTGAGGTCATTAGGTCAAAGGTCAAGCTCACAGGGACCTTCATCCTAAAAACGGTTTCTGATCAATAACTAGAGAATGCTTTGACCAATTTTCACCAAACTTGGTATACTGGTTGGTCATCACCATTAGATGACCCCTATTGATTTTGAGGTCATTAGGTCAAAGGTCAAGCTCACAGGGACCTTCATCCTAAAAACGGTTTCTGATCAATAACTAGAGAATGCTTTGACCAGTGTTCACCAAACTTGGTATACTGGTTGGTCATCACCAGTAAATGATCCCTATTGACTTTGAGGTCATTAGGTCAAAGGTCAAGATCACAGAGACTTTCATCCTTAAAACGGTTTCCAATCAATAACTAGAGAACGCTTTGACCTAGGTTCACCAAACTTGGTATGCTGGTTGGTCATCACCAGTAGATGACCCGTATTGATTTTTAGATTATTAGGTCAAAGGTCAAGCTCACAGGGACCTTCATCCTAAAAACGGTTTCTGATCAATAACTAGAGAACGCTTTGACCTAGGTTCACCAAACTTGGTATACTGGTTGGTCATCACCAGTAAATGACCCCTATTGACTTTGACGTCATTAGGTCAAAGGTCAAGATCACAGAGACTTTCATCTTAGAAACGGTTTCCGATCAATAACTAGAGAACGCTTTGACCTAGGTTCACCAAACTTGGTATGCTTGTTGGTCATCACCAGTAGATGACCCCCTATTGATTTTGAGGTCATTAGGTCAAAGTCAGGCTCACAGAGACTTTGACTCTAAAAACGGTTTCTGATCAATAACTAGAGAATGCTTTGACCTAGGTTCACCAAACTTGGTATGCTGGTTGGTCATCACCAGTAGATGACATCTATTGATTTTGAGGTCATTAGGTCAAAGGTCAAGCTCACAGGGACCTTCATCCTAAAAATGGTTTCCGATCAATAACTAGAGAATGCTTTGACTTAGGTTCACCAAACTTGGTATGCTGGTTGGTCATCACCAGTAGATGACATCTATTGATTTTGAGGTCATTAGGTCAAAGGTCAAGCTCACAGGGACCTTCATCCTAAAAATGGTTTCCGATCAATAACTAGAGAATGCTTTGACTTAGGTTCACCAAACTTGATATGCTGGTTGGTCATCACCAGTAGATGACTCCTATTGACTTTGAGGTCATTAGGTCAAAGGTCAAGCTCACAGAGACTTTGACTCTAAAAACGGTTTCTGATCAATAACTAGAGAACGCTTTGACCCAACCACAAGCAATTAGGTGCTGCTGGGGGGCATTTATGTTTTACAAACATTTCTTGTTTTTTCTAGTATCAGGATCTTGAAAATAGATAAATGTCAAGGATTTTTACTGCAACGAACAATGCTTACCTCGGTCAATGCCTGAAATACATAAAAGAACCAACTGTCTTATCCACAAATATAATCCAGAATAACAACTTCACAGAGTAATTCATAATGATAATTCCAGAAATGAACACTTAAAAGCACAGTGTGCTTAAAAATGGCCACATGTATACATCATGGTAGTATGCTAATAGACTGAAACAGGTGGGGCTACATATGCAGGGGTTTCATTAACAGGTGTGAGGCGGGGATTTCCCCCTTCTATTTTGGGATTTCCCCCCAGCTACTTTCCTTAAATTCAGGCTTATTAAATATAACAAACTGGCAGCAAATCCCCGCCTACTTTACATGTATACTCTCTAACTTAAAAACTTAATGGAACCCCTGCATATGCAAACAAACAGTTTCGTCACCAGACAAGGGCATGTCTTGAATTGTTTTGACTATGATACAAAACATATTGAATTTGATTATATTTCAGTATTAAATTTAACACGCCCACTCGACGCTAACACGCGACCACTTAATGCTACCACATCTCATCGCGGTGCAGGTTAAATCCAGCACCTTGTGCCAGCAAAGCTATATATTACATAACCCACTAACTGAATAGAAAGTACTTTGTATTTGGAACATATATATTTTTATGTTCCCAGTCACAAACTGTCTTGGGGTCATTTATGTAGATGATAGACCTTTGCCCTATGCAGTGAACTGCTTTGGTTCACAATTGAAATTCGCGATTTTTTCTTCATAAAAAAATTACCAACAACAAAATTTATAATGGCAAAGTAAAAGACATGTTGAAAATTTGCCGGTAAGTAAATATTTCTTTACTGTTTTAGTTGATCCTTGTGATAAGAGATTGTTGTTGTTTTTTTATGTACTTCCAAGCATATTTTCTGTCATCACAAGAAGTGTCTTTGATATAGAATACTGTTTCATTTTGTTTTTAGGTTTTATTTAATAATTTCCCATTAAAATTTAGGTAAAAATAAATTCCTATGAATTCTAACAGTTTGCCCTTGTCCTTTTTTGTCCAGTTAGACTTCCTCATTATCTTGTTGTTTTTTGTTGTTGTTGTTTTTTAAATCACATAAACTTCTAGTGAATCTGTTGTGTTGAAATTAAGTAGATTATCTTACTTGATGTAAAGATTGTATGCTGTCAACACTTATTTTAAGGTTTAGTAAGCATGCATACACCACCTACCATAAACAAACTGTAAGTAATAGGTCATACATCAAAGTTTTATAGAACTCTTGCAATAAATTTCACGTAGTTTGATAAATGACCAGACAGTTTAAATTTTTCGTTTTGTAGCTTTGCCTATTTAGATCAACTAGATTCTGTGTAACAATGATTACATTGTTTTGTAGCAAACAAATAGTTCTGGAATTGTACTGACAACTGTCACTGCAAGGTGACTTTTGATACAGGTAAATGTGGAAAGTGATACTTCTTAAAAGCTGAAAATGTGTCAAAAGATTAAGTAAATAAAAACATCTGTCTTTTGCATAGCAATCTGTTGACAGTCATTGTTGAAATTTTCCTTTCAAGTTCTTAAGCATTAGAGTCTGAGAGTTTGAGACTTTGAGTATGGTACTTTGGTAATAGTTTTTTTTTGGAGGGGGGTGGGGGGGGGATTTAAGACAACTATGTATCAGCCACTTAAGTATTTAATGATGTCAAAAATGGCTTTCCAGTCATCATAACAAATGGCAGTTTAACTGAAATGCAATTTTATGCCTTTTTCACTAGTTTTTGTAAGTTTAACCACTGAAATAATAGAGATAAGTAAAAGTCAGTATAGATAAATTTTTGCTGTAGGAATTTATTCTGCAAAGCAGATAATTCTTCTTTATGCACTTTGGGTAACTCTTGTTAAAAGAGTTACATTCTTGATCAGATTGGTCTCCCCTGAGTCATGTAATTTTCCATTTTGATGTTTTTTGCCCTGGGAGCAAAATTTTCCAATAGTGAATTATTGTTTGGTTTGTGAGTGGAATGCTTTCAGTTGTTCAGCATCTTGTCTTATGGGAATTCAGTTGGCGGACATTATTGAATTGACAGTTGTTTGGTATTTTTCCTTGAAGTCTTTCTTCTGTTTTGGTGACAAGAACTCTGTCTCAGATAGCAGTAAATTTTGATATATCACAGACAGGAAAAATACATGCATAAAATATGACTAGACTTACTGTCCTTGAGTAATGAAACATGTAAGACATGCAGTTTCGGTCAGTTGAGAGAGATCTTTGATGCTTTGATACTTATTTCCTCTACCTATAGACTATTCCATAATTGATCATTTCACTGCTGCCATTACTATGGTCACCTGATCTGTCCGCCATTAAGGGTCTGCTAATACCTTACTACAGTGCATAAGTTCCGTATCACTGTTAGCACATTTCAACAAAACACCTGTTTCATTCAGTGACAATGTTGTGTGAATTTTGTTTAAAGAAATAAAGTCATTGATTTGCAGTACTAGTATGATGTTGGTTGTTTTACTCCTGGTTTTAATAAATTATACCTTGAACTTGTTGTTAATCTGCCGCCCTTGCTCCAGGTGGTTGTACAAAAATTGGAAAGCAAAAACAGTTAAAAATTTTGAAAAAAAAAATCAGATTGTTAATACTGTGAGTAACACACTTCACACACAACTTCATTGAAAAGAATAAGGCATTTTGCAATAGATTGTTTTGTTAATCAAAACATTAGAAGCTTATTACCTATATTTTCATACAAGTTTATTATATACCAGTACTGTTGAAAGACTATGAAAAAAGACTCTAAACTGTTTAAGACAGATGGTTGAGCTAACTGTGAAAAATCAAATTTAAAAGTATTGCTCTCCTTTTAAAAAGTAAAATTATGATTTCATTTATTTGAGCAGTTCTAGAGCAAAGATGACAAAAAGTTAGGATCACATCTTGCTCGATATCTGCAGGATAATTCTGTTTTCACTTTACAACTATATGGAAAACTTTGAAAATCTTCATCTCAGAAACACCAGGCCAAATTTCAAAGTTATTTTTTAGTGGACCTTTGTCATAGTTATTCAAGTTATGATGGTTAAAATTTTAGAAATCTTAACACAATGGCAATTTGAAGTCAGATTTTAACCTTCACATACTGACCTATGTTTTTTTTTGGGAAGAAAGAGCAATACAAATTGAACAATATCTAAAATGGTTCTCAGGTGTGTGATATGGGGCAATCATGGCCCTCTTGTATCAAACTCTTTTTTTTTTTTTTGTCTTTTATGGTGTCCTTTAGTGTTAGCAAAGTCATTACATAATACAAGGGTGAGGTGTTGTCTTTGTTTGTGATAAGTCACGGTTAATTGTCATCGCAGGTCTTCCTCAGTTAGTCATAGCACAACACTTTCATAATGAAACTTTTAAAAACTTTTTTTCTCTTTAGAAAATGCATGAAGGCTGTATGTAACTGCTTCATTTAAACAGGGCCTTTTCTATACTCTGCAATACTGATATTATTTCAGTTCGCAGTCCCTTAATGGTGAACATTTACAGTATTCAGGAGAGGTAATCAGGGAAGTAGTAATTTTTGAAATTATTTATATGAAATCCTTTGTGAAATCTGGCCCATAAATCCTGAACTGAAAATCTGTAGAGGTCAGTAACTTTGTTACACTACAAGCTAATGAGAGATTTAATATCCATTTTCACAACTTTAGATTTGGAGTCATTTGTGAGATTGGCTGAATAGTTTTCACAAGCAAATACTGGTAGTTCTATGACTTGTATTATGCAGCAGTTTTTTCAATATTTTAGTTTTCCTTACAGACATCACAAAAGTAGATTTTCAAAAATATTCACTTTGCTTAAACATGAGATTGGTAAATGAGTAATCTTTTGCTTCTTTTGTTATTTTTGCATTTTTGACATATAAATTCTGTATTTTTCAAACATGTTTAAATCTGACACTCTAAATCAGAATTTGTTAAGAATTTAAATCATAAGCAGATGGCTTGGTGAGAAAACTATGTCACCTCAATTGTCAGTAATTACTTAGCAGCACCTACATGTCTCAAAAACTTAATTGTCACCTTTCAGTGTTTTCTTAAACAATCAACTAGAAATTAGTATTTCAGAGTTCAAAGGAAAGGTGTGATTGACTGTTTTTATTTACTGATTACCGGTTGCCAAATTCTTATGTTAAGTTACACTTCTCAGTATTTCAAATTCCTTTGGCTTTGTTTCTTCTTGTATATAAACAGTTTGTTTTCTTGACTGAAAATAATAATATATAGAACCTTCTTGATGTGACTTACTACGTGATATCTTTGTGATTCCTAGAGACTCTTTGTGACTTTAAATTAATTCTAAGTAAAATCTTTGTGAAACTTGTGGACTTTTAAAAATAACTTATAATTATCTTTGTGTTCAAAAACTTAGTGACATCTTCTTTGTGAAACATTATTTTAAATACAAGTTGTTATTAAATAAAGAAATTATAAGTGACTTCTACAGTGTGGACTTCAATTCTACAACAAAGACACGGTGCCAAGCTAGTTCCCCACAACATCAAGATAAAAGGGCTAATTCCCCACGTGCCCCTGAGCATATTAACTGGCGGAGAAACCGGCTGGACAACTTTTTAGCTTGTCTGACGATCCTGATTCCTCAATTTACAGCCAAGCAACATGTATTTCATGAGAAGAACTCCATTCATCATGATGGCACCTATCTTCAGTCACCCACTATGGAAGAAGTCGACCTCACAGCAATGTCTTCATTGTTGTGAGATTTATTCTGATAGGCACTTCTGTAAGGCACTGACAAGGAAGTGCTACTCATGCAGGCATTATGGACACATCAGCTGCTCACCTTTGTGTCCAAACATCAAGACGTCTACCAAACTTAATTCAGAGAAACCTGCTTCAACAAACATCTCTACCAGTGAAATACCACAACAAGATCCAGCTGCTGTGTGCAAATTGATGCCTTTTTGTTCAATAACAAATGATGAGCTTGTCAACTGTGTGCCTTCACTTTCACACCAGGACAATTTAATAAGCCAACTGCAACAGAGAAATAACCACCAACAGACAGTTATAGCATCCCTTCAAGAATCTGAAACCAACCTCCAGAAGGAACTTAGAGAAACACAGAACAAAAATCAGGTACACCTCTCTGCTTTATCTGAAGCAACAAATACTATAGAGACACTGAATAACAATATTCAAACACTGTTAAATTTTGTGTCTGACTTTGATAAATTCTGGTTTGACTCTTCCATGGAAAACAAGCAAATTCGAGATGAACAATGTGAAATAATAGACTACCTGTGTGATGCTAATCAAAATAGATCACTACTAAATTTAAATCCAAAATTCAAATGCAATCGTTGTGGACTTTTTGTGAAACACTCACTGAAGGAATGCCCAGCTGAAGACAACAATTGTGCCAGATGTCTTAAGGATAATCACTTTACTTTCATGTGTAAAAAGCCTGAGGACATTCCACAACTGACTTTCACACAAGAAACTGAGACTCTGTTCAGGGAAATTCATCAAAAGAATCCCAGATGGCATCAAAGATATACCGACTTATATTTCCTTACTGTGAAAGAACAGGACAGTGCTGGAGTGTATTGCATCTCAAATAAGTAACTTAAATAACTTTATCAGCAAGTGAAACAAGTATCCTATAGTCAAATTTACATATATTTCTAATCTGACATTGTTTTAATAATAGGAAATGCTTTTTTGTTGTTTCAAGCACTTGTGGCAACTTGATTTATTTTCAATAATGTATTTAATTCAACTTAAACTGTTTAAGATATTTTAACATTGACATAACATCTTTACCGGTACTTGTAATAATGCTGCTACTTACATGATTATATTCTATTAGACTTTGCTGCATAACCTAAACATCAATTTTTCCTCTTCAGACATGTTTTGAGCATGTACATGTATATTCACCGATAGCTCTATTTTTTTATAAACAAACTTTGGGGACCAAAGTAAAGAAGGCAGGGGAAGTTATTATGCAGCAGTTTTTTCAATATTTTAGTTTTCCTTACAGACATCACAAAAGTAGATTTTCAAAAATATTCACTTTGCTTAAACATGAGATTGGTAAATGAGTAATCTTTTGCTTCTTTTGTTATTTTTGCATTTTTGACATATAAATTCTGTATTTTTCAAACATGTTTAAATCTGACACTCTAAATCAGAATTTGTTAAGAATTTAAATCATAAGCAGATGGCTTGGTGAGAAAATTATGTCACCTCAATTGTCAGTAATTACTTAGCAGCACCTACATGTCTCAAAAACTTAATTGTCACCTTTCAGTGTTTTCTTAAACAATCAACTAGAAATTAGTATTTCAGAGTTCAAAGGAAAGGTGTGATTGACTGTTTTTATTTACTGATTACCGGTTGCCAAATTCTTATGTTAAGTTACACTTCTCAGTATTTCAAATTCCTTTGGCTTTGTTTCTTCTTGTATATAAACAGTTTGTTTTCTTGACTGAAAATAATAATATATAGAACCTTCTTGATGTGACTTACTACGTGATATCTTTGTGATTCCTAGAGACTCTTTGTGACTTTAAATTAATTCTAAGTAAAATCTTTGTGAAACTTGTGGACTTTTAAAAATAACTTATAATTATCTTTGTGTTCAAAAACTTAGTGACATCTTCTTTGTGAAACATTATTTTAAATACAAGTTGTTATTAAATAAAGAAATTATAAGTGACTTCTACAGTGTGGACTTCAATTCTACAACAAAGACACGGTGCCAAGCTAGTTCCCCACAACATCAAGATAAAAGGGCTAATTCCCCACGTGCCCCTGAGCATATTACTTGTATGTTTTATTTTATCACTCTTCATTCACTGGCACTGTATTAAACTAAAGAAACAAGAATATCTAAGAAATAAAACTCCACCTACAACCATCACAAACAAAAACAGACTGAGCATGTTCAGCTATTCATTTGAATATAGAATGGTATGTTTATCACCGTTTGTAAAGCAAGAGTATTGATTTGGCATGTTGAAGCCTCGACATTGAGTCTGTAAACTGTTCTAGAGATGCCATTGATTTTTGTTCAAATTCCTGTATTTGTAATCGCCATAATTGATAGTTACTGATTTTGTCTTTAGTACACTGGAACTGTTAGAGACTTAATGGTGGAAATATGTAGAGATAATATTAGAGGAAATACTCTACATTTTGATCTGTAGTGTTTAGAAACAATGCTACATAACACATAATTGTCTGAATATCTGGCTCGTTGTATAGCATTAAATATGATTCTGGATTGCAAATGATGTGTGAAAACATGCATGCATTGAAAAAGAAAGAATAAATGAGAAAAAAATTCAGTAGAATCTGTAGATGTTATGGATTCTGAAGTATTGGCTCAGTGTTACGAATGTCTACTGTCGATTGTTCTCACCTTTTGGAAGGATTTATAATTTGGAATAACTGCCAGAACTTTGCTTGCAGTCTGCCTGCTAGTGAAATATTTCATGCTGGGTTATAATGTCTCAAGTTCTTGAAATCTTAATTGTGAGAAAAATGTTTAATCTGGTTTGGTTATACCAAGAGATTTAATCAGTTCTTGTTGTTGTTGTTTAGTTCAGCATTAATTTAATGTCAGCTATTGTTACAAAAAATATACAGTTCAAATATATGAATGACATGATTTTTAAGTAATAAAAAAGTTTCAGATTATGCAGTGCTAAGATATTACAAGTAGAAATAAGAACCAACATTTAGAAAGGCAAGGTAAATTAATCTAAGAAGTATATGTTTACAAGAATTGTGGTTTTTACACTGAGATAGTATTTTCTGAAAGCTTTTCAAGTGGATACACGTGAAGAGAATAATTAACATAATTCTCTTTTCCAAGGAGCTTTTTCATAAGAGACTTAAAACAGATATTGGTGCTTGTGGATTTACAGACATAGCCTGTGATTACATGTATAATTACATACTATTTATAAGCCTTAGGGACTATATTAAACAGCAGTTAGTTCTTGGATTAAATCATAGCTTGTAAAGACAGTCATAGGTGTAAATTTCATGTATAATCAGCTGTTGATTTTTTCCTTTTTGTAAAGAAGTTTATATTTATGTGTTGCAAAATTGTGTGGTGCATTTCAAGAGATTTCAAGTAAAGATTAGAGTGTTTCAAGATTTACATCATTAACATCATAAAATCTCTAACTAGGAGAAAAAAATAATTAATTAAAATTGATAACTAGAAGTGAATTGTGTTTTACAGAAGAGCAGTTCTTAAACAGTTCTTAGTAAGTCAGATTTCTCATCTGGTGGCGGTGTTGTAAATTACATTTGATCCTCTCACCATCTATCCTGATTGTCGTCTGCTCTTCTGAAGTTACAGTAGATATCGAAACATGTCCACATTGATTTTGTGCTCTGTCTGAAGATTCTTGTGGTAGATACAATAACAATCATAATGTTAGGGACAATTTAATTTGATGACTTACGGGTTAGTTACCATAACAACAGGATTATGCATGAAATTTGCGATTGCTTTGGAAGTGACATTTGTCAATGTGAAAAATGTGAAGAAATGTTAAATGTCGAACAGTTTTATCTTTTAGACTGTTTTGGAGAATCTTCTATACAGAGAGAGGCATATTATTGATTTTAACAGCTGAACATTTTTCCACTTACTGAATAATGTGCATAGATTTCTCTATGAACTTGAAGCATCATTTCAGAAATTCTGGGAATTTTAATATTTTAATTGATGCCTTAAAGAGGATAATGGGATATTTGTGCTCTGATTTGTAATAACCAAAAACAAAATGGCTGAGGAAACAATATATTTATGCAAGTTCCGAGTGTCAGTTGATGGAGACTGGTTATGTTTGCGAGAACTGAGTGATGTTCAGTTTGAGGTTCCACCTTCACTCAGTAACTCTATGATTGAGGATGATGGTTAGTATAATTCAGCAGCTCTTTACGAAAATTTGATCAAATTGAAATATAGCATTAACCCCAATTGGCAAAAATATGATGGAGTTAAGTCATCTATCGTTACTGAGATCATGTAAGTGACTCTTGCACAAAATATTTCAATGTCTTACTCTGCAAAAATCATTTATTTACATGTTCAGTATTTTGCAGTTAAGCAGGATTATGAAGTGTTACTTTTGTTGCTTGTAATGTATACCTTTCAGTAAAGTGTAGTATACATTTTTTTACCCTTTTATAGTACCACGATGGCAAAAGAATGCTATCATTATTACTTTATTCAAGAATGTCACTCAGAATCCTCTTCTTCTAGAAGACTTTGAATTCTTGTTAGCTGTTGTTTTCAGTCACAGTGTGGCCTGATTAGACTTAAGGAATCAATATAATCTAATGGATCAATATGTAGATCTTGTTTGTTTTATTTGTGAATTGTGAACATCTTATTATTATAGTGTAGTATAAACTGCATAGGTTCGGCCAGAAATGTTAAAGTTGGCGGGTGGTTAGTCAAGTTATATTTTGTTTTTATCATTAGTTTTGTGATAACCTTATAGCAGGGTAGGCAGATTTAAGCCTGACACCTTCATATTATTGCATGAAATTATTACTTTTACTTACTTTATTTCAGATCGAGATCCCAGAACAATTGAGCGAGCAAACTTATTAAATGTGTCAAAATTGATAATAAAGGAGTTGATAGACTCTTCAATGGCTCATGGGCGAATGTTAGACGATGATCATGAACCTTTACAGCAGTTTTTTGTCGTACTTGAACATGTTTTGAGACATGGACTTAGAGGTACTGGTACTTGGATTATTACTGTATTCATTGCTGGTATTTAAACATGGACCAAAACAATAAATTAGCCAAACCATGGTTCATGTTGGTTTTATTTTTAACATGACCATTGTCTCACAGCCATGAACCATCACGTTTGACCATGATAGTTTAGGATGTATTTTATTAGGGCATTTTTTAACAACATGACATTGGTGCTGCTGCAATAACATATTTCTGTATGACTTTAGATCAGTATCATTGTGCCTCTTGAGAAATTCATGAACATATAAGTATTCAGCTGAAAGAAAATATCATTTTCGGAAACAGCTTTTAGAGCTTGCAGTCGCATGAACTAATGGTAGTAGAAATAGATTTTTCCTAGATAGAGTCTCTTAATTGCCAATTGTATTCAATATGAAAAATTGATGTGGTTCTATAGATATTGATTGAGTAGTTAGTCATCATAGATTTGTGCCATAATATCCTTATAATGTGAAGTTCATATACACTAGGTTAATTCTGAAAAAACTGGCATAGAAAAAAAGTGTGGAAATGAAATGCCCACATTGCTCAAAATTATGACTGACTGAATTGATTTTCAACATTAAAAGTCATTTGAAATATCTGAAATACAGCAATTTAATTTATATGCAGTTTTTAAAAAACATTGTGTTGTAGGTCTGATATTATTGATTTATTCTATGTATTACAGCCAAAAAGAGTATATTGAGGGATCGGAGAGACTTCTGGTGTGTACTAGAGTTGGTTGAGAAGTTTGCTCCTGAGGCTGCAGAGATAACTGCCACAGTTCGAGATATGCCGCATTTAAAGTAAGATATTCAACTGCATGTAAAGGGTTAAAGGTTAAAAACCCTGAGAGATAGTATGTCCATGTTGTTTCAAAGTTACATGTAGCTTGCAATGAATTCTTTTCTGATTAAAAGCATGCACTGGAGTAATTTTCTGTGTCAGTTGCAAAGGAAGCATTGTGGATTAGAATAGAACATAAAGTCAAAGATTTCGTAGCATATATTTATGACAGCTAAAACAACTCTTTCACAGCTAAAATTGATCAATAATAAGACTTCCAGGAGAAGTTTAAAATAATTATATATTCTTATGAATTTCCATCCATGGCACAAAGATTGAGTATATCAGACAAAAATCCCAGTGAAACGGGATTTAAACTTGCACTTTTTGGGTCATGAATAACTATGTTCAACACTCTTGACTACAAAGCCAGAGAACTGATTCTCATGAATACAAGAGAAAACAGAATTTCAAACCACCCTACACCCCTGTCATTCAATGACTTTAATAAATATCCAAGAAAATAGTTTGAGAATTCAGTATTCCTAAACTCCTGCAATAGAGTTATGGAAATGCATTGAATTCAATACTTGCCTTCATACAAAGCCATGACAGATTAGGATGTGTCAAGCAGAGAAATTTTGACGTTTTAATATTATAAATGTTTCCTGTTTCAAGGCAGTGGCAGCAGATTTTAAAATGAGCCATGTCTCAAGCTGTTAAATTGATGAAACTGATGGAAAAGTTGCATAAATCTGCTATCGCCAGTTCAGAAATAAATTTGATCCCAATGTTTATGGTATCATTATGGTTGGTTTTTATTGTATGATTTTAGGACCCCTCTTGGGAAGGCACGGGCTTGGTTAAGATTGGCAGCTATGCAGAAATGTTTGTCTGACTACTTCAAGGTATTGATTGAGAAGAGAGAGATGGTGTTAACGTAAGTGGTCATTCGTTTTAGGGAACAATAAAAAATCCTGAAGCTATTCTGAAGCTTAATTTGGAACTATTATTCAATATGATACATGCGAGGCAAATCTAAAACTGCTAAAGACATAATCAGAGGATATATAAAATGATCAACAACATGGGGGAAAGGCCACTCAGATATTTGTTAAACTTGAAATAAACTGGATTGAAAAGCAGGAAAACATGGCGAATTTCTCATTCTCTTCAAATGCAAAGTTTAAGTAAAATATTGATAGCCTGAACATTGTCTTAAATAGAAATGCCGACTATACTGTATATGAAATTTCTTGGTGACCATTATCAAGGCAACAGGTTTTGGAGACAATTCTTTTTTATGTTTAAATAATGTCACCTGAATAAAACTTAACTGAATGAGTTTTGTGAAAAGATGGAATACATTTTAATAGGTATAAAATACTACGATGAAGTAGCTGAAATTTAGATATATAAAATATGCCATATTAATTTTCTGCTGATACGAATGAAGAGAGAATATGACATCAGATTAGTGTATATAACATCAGATTGGGGTATATGACATCAGATTTGGGTATATGATATCAGATTTGGGTATACTAGTATGACATCATTTTATGGAATGTCATTTGTACGAGTCATGTTCCTCTTCAGAATTATAGTATATTGTATTTTGTTTTGTGCAGTTTACAGACATTAATCCTGAGATATCATTTGTTCAAAATAAGTAAAAAGGCCAGTTTGCCAGAATTATGTCAGAGTGCCCGTTTTCTCATGTTGTTGCTCAAATGAAAAGTGTAGTGTAGTCTTGCATTGAAATAGCATTTAAGTACCGTCAGAAAAAATAGTTTTGTTGAGAAATAGGAGTCAACATTTCAGTTGGTTAGTCTTGTGATCTTTGATATCTGTTCCATACCTTTGTTTTGGTTTATGTGATTTAAGATCATTTTGGCAACTGTTAGCATAATGAGTAAATATTTAGTCTATACCACTGTCAGGCTTTTTTCTCTATGAATAATAATAGTACTAAATTTTCTTAACATAAGATGAAGAGTTAAATAAGTTCAGTTTTGTTTTCTGTTTAGGGATTTCTATGAGCCAGGAGCATTCCTAATGGAGGATGAGGGGACTGTGATAGCGGGGCTACTGGTTGGGCTGAATGTAATAGACTGTAACTTAGGGATCAAAGATGAGGACCTCGACCAGCCGGTATGAAATAAAAGGATTTGCATGCCATAAACTTTTGTCCTAATAACATCTATTTATGTACCTGATTTCATACTTTTATTTTACTTTACATGAGACAGTGTTGCCAGATAGATGTTATTCACATCCTGGCCTGAAAACTTGTAAATTAAAGAAATACTCCATGTTTACAGTACTGTAATTTACAGTTGTATTATGTTTGAGATGTTGTTACACAATTTCTAGAATGTTCCAATAGAAATCAGTGATATTTTTTAAAGAACCCAACCACTTTCAAGATGGTTGCTGGCTACAGCTAGTAAAACATGGAAAATATTTGTCAAGAAGATGGCCACAGGAATAACTGGATTTTGATGAAATTCACTGATTCATTAGTGTCATAAATTATATGGAAATAAATGTGACGGCTTTAGTAACATTGAGGGGTCATTAATAATGCATGTTGATACTTTGACTGCCCTTTATATTTCAGATGGGTGTGATAGATTTCAGCCTTTATTTGAAAGACACAAGACTGAATGACTCAGATCCAGAATCTGACAGGTAAGTTCCCTTGATAAAATAGATATACTTAACTTAATCGTATTCACATGTGCAGGAATGTATTGATGATATGGTGTTATTCCCAAAAGTGTTAGTTTCGACATTGTAGAATATATTAATTTTTGTCTTCTTTAACTGAATCTGCTGTTTCTAGATACATTTTTGCCTCTAGTGGTGAAGATATCTGGATGTCTTGATTAATAATTCTGTCCTGTTAAAAAAAAAAAGACATACACACACCCAAAAATATTTACGACAATTATAAAACATTGACTGTCTGTAGAGAACCTATTACTGTTTTATCATTATGGAAGAATAAATCTGTATGAAACTTCAGAATTCTTTGGAATTGAATTTCAATGATCTGAAGGATCTGTATGGTAAAATACTTCTGAACCTCATTAACTCGAACCTCTATATAGGGCTATCCAATATAGCATGATAATTTAATGCTAGAAAAAGAACTGTTTCCTTTTATTTACAGTGCTGCAATGCAGGAAAAGATGCAGACAATCCTTGACCAAAAGAATTATCTAGAAGAGCTCAACAGACATTTAAAGTAAGAATGTCTTTAAGCACACTGTCCTTTATGATACAAAATGTATCTCAATTATGTAGAAATAAAGAACACAGACTTTTGAAAATTTTAGAATTGTCATAAGTATCCTTGTTTTTTATTATGGTAATTCATTTGCTAGGAATAACAGTGTTTGTTAGTATTTCTGTAATTTTCTTATACATACTCTTGTTAATTAAAAGTAGAATTTAAAAGATAATGAACAGAAATCTGTAATGGGCAGCCCCAGTCAGCCAGCAGTGTATAGGTGAATAGCGAATTTCTCTTTTATGTTTCAGTACTACAGTGGCAAATCTTCAGCAGAAGCTAGAGATGTGTAACACGACCAATGCTTTAATGAAAGAGGACCTGGCCATTTCCAAAAACACAATTTTAGAACTAGAAGAGGAAAAAAGAAATGCTGAATCCCAGCGCGACACAATTCTACATGTTCATAAACACCACATTGAGGTGTGTCCAAATTGCGGCTATAAACTCGAGACAGATAACAACAATTCTAAATCGGATACTTGAAATAAATTCCTAACCTCTGTGTTTTCATACATTTATAACCTTGTGCAATAATTATGTGCAATATATTGTCTGTTTGCTACATAGTGTGACCTATTTTTTGCTTAAAGTTAAAGGACCGGTTGTATAATTCTTGTTTACTTCACTTGTTCCATTCTGATTGGTCGAAATTTCTCTGTCATCTTCTGGTCTTAATGGAAGATCATTTACTGAAAATGCTGTTCTTTGCAATTGGTGCATTTGAGATAATTCCCAGAATTCCCAACTGCTTTTGCATGTCAAATGAAAAATTTTCTTCCATACTCAAATACAAAATCCATGCATGTCAGTACTTTATGATAATATTGGGATAGTTCCTGTCTTTCAGATGTTAATCGTATTTTTTTTTACTGTCATTCATTTTCTGGAATTCATTCAAGTGTGATCACCATTGTTAAAAATTCATATTTTGCTTTATCAAAAAAGAATTTTATACAGGTTCATAGTTAAAGGTTGTGGGATATACTCCTTAGCCCATAAATAGTCTTGTCTTGCATACTATAAGAATATTCCCATAGAAATAGAAAGACATGCAATAGAAGTTGACTGGCATACAAACCACAGAATGCAAGACTTAAGTCTGAGTCATGATCTGTCTGTGAAATGCTCCATGCTTCTTTACTCTGAACTCTTTGAACATAACACATGTTTGAAATACATGCACATTCCATAGTTTTAGAAAAAAAATACCTCCATTTTCATTAAATAAATGGTTTTAAAAGTGAGGTTACTACTACATATGCATTATTTTTATACACACATGATAAGACAAAAGAAGAAAAGTCAGACTCCAGAAGGTCATAGTACCAGAGGAAGAAAGTCAACCACCACCACAAGTGGTTGTCATACCTAACCCTCATGAAAGAAATGAACTGTCACTGAATGAAGAACTTGCAGCTGCTATGATAAAGGAGAATTTGGAACCTGTTGAAACTGATGCAGAAGAAGAGACTACAGAAACATCACCCCCTGAACCCCTTCCAACCCCTGTTTCTTCAAGTCCAATCAAGATTCCGTTCATTTCAAGGTTTCGTTCGACATCTTCAGCTTCCAGTCCCAAGAAAACCAGAGTATTTTATTTTACTTATATCCTTGCAACCTTACAGAACTTGCACGAAAATTTTCAGATATCAGCTGCTGTACACAACCATGTTACACAAGCAATACATGAAGACAGAAGAATGGAATATTTTTCCCATTTATTCAAGCATCAAAGCAGAAAATAACAGAGTCATACCTGCTTTATTATCCTTGCACTTCATCTGCAGTAAGCAAAATAAGCCATTTATCATATCATTATTATACAGAAATGAACAAAGCTCTAAAAAATGGCCTTCTCTTGTGAAACTAAGTGTAAGAACTTGTTAACCCCATTTCCCCTCCCCACCCCCCTTCCCCCACCCCTCCCTCCAACTCACTTTTTTTTTCTAAGACTGATTTTACTAATGCAGTAAAACTTTTCAGGAGAAATTGTGGAAGCTTAAATATAACTTCAGACTTGCTTCGCCTTTCTTGAAAAAAATCTAAGAATCTTATGAGAAGCCAAAAAATGATGTAGTCTGTATGCTACATGCCTTATGTATCAGCAGTGCTTCCAATGTGAGGAGAAATGTATATATATACAGGTCACTGGTGTAAAAATGTTCATGTTCATTGATGGTAAATCTTTTTTGCTTCAGGTCTTCCTAAAAAGTCTTCAAACCATTTTATCAACCAGTATATGGACAAATTATGTGTAGTGCTTTATTCTGTTTTTTTTTGCAAAACTTTAAAACCATTATTATTAACAGCTATAACTGGTAATATATGTGTAAGAAAACATGTAAACAAGGACAAGACTTTTATTTAATCATTTCTCTATGAACTTTGATGAAGAGGAGAGGAAGTCTGACATCTAATTTTGACTCTTGCTTTCACTAAAACTGTGAACAGAGGCCAGACTAAGGGGGAATTTAAAGAGGAGTGGCTTTAAACTGCAGGTGGTTTTTACTCAGTCAGGTTTTACTCTCTGTATTGTGATTAATGAAAACACCTCATATTCTAAATGGTGGTCTGTATTCTGAGGTGGGGTTCTCATACAAATTAGATTGAAGCTATGTGGTTATATCAGAACTGATCAATTTTGTATGCTGAAACTCTGAAGTGAATGTTCTTACATGTGATAATTTATAAATGTTCAAGCTTTAAGCTTACTATTGTCTTCAATAATAAATATGTTGTGAAATAAAGTATTTTAAAAAAGATATTTGTATTGGGTTTCACTAAAAGCAGTTGAAAGGATTGGCAAATATTGTTTTTTTACTAAGGTATTTCAATCTAGGAAAGGGCAACGAAGTTAATAGAAATAATAAAATAATTTCTATGTGGGAGCAACAGAGAATATTTTTTGTCTTCACAGATAGAAAGATTGAATCACTATCTACAAAAGAATGAGAAGTAATAGTATTTCTTAAATCTGTTGTAAAAGCATTTTACTCTTTGTCAGGGAGAAGTAACTGTCCATAACTTCGTAAAGTAGCTACAGGTTAATCATTAAATGATTTTATTTCTTGACCACATTATGGTTAATTTGGCACTAACTTGGGTTCCAAACTGCAAATTTGAGAAGGAAGATAATAATGCTTGTTCTAGAATGAATCATTGCTTTCTGTTTCCAAATGGATGAAAAGAGTCAACTATAGTCTGTCTTAAACAGTGGTTGGTAGATGACTTTTTTTAATAGATTTGATTGGTCAGTGTAAAACTGTTGCATCTCCATGAATGATGGGTACTTACAATAGTTTGACCCCTTGAAATGGGCATGATGACTTACCACAGTAATCCAGTGTCTGGGTTCAAATGTCTTTTTGCAGTTTCCTGTTATTGTGACTGAAGACATTTCTATAAATCAAAAATTTGAACACATATACACCTAAGTTATGCAGATAGTAAAGTTTCCTGTAATGGAATCAAGGTTTTGGACGGATTCAAAAAAAAATATGCAGGGTGAGAATGAAAAGAGGCAGGGGAAATATACAATGGAAATTATCTAACAGGATAGTCCATGACAGAGAGATCATTATACCAGAATAGATTCAAAAGGATAACTCATTAAGAGTTAAAAATTAGCTGTATTTTTTTATAATGGCCAGACCTTCAGTTTTTAATTGATTGCATGGGTATAAATCAGCTCTGCTTCTTTTAAATCATAGAACATTGCAGTTAGAACTTGATATTTTCTGCATGTCACTTAAAGATGAAATCTTGTCAGATTAATTTCATCTGAAAATTTACAGTTGCAATAGGGTGACAAAGCAAACATCAGAGTTAATGGAAAAAGTGTTTTTGCTTATTTCACATGCTTGCAGAAAATGAATCATGGAACAAGTATTGGAATTCAGTTGATTGTATTTCAGTGAAGATTGGTAGAAGAATCTTTATTAAATGAACTGGAGGGCAGAAATCAATAAGTTGTTTCTGGTTTTAAAATGCAGTTATGTTAACTCTGTCATTCATTTTAGTATTCCAAGTGATCAGAATTTTTTCTCTGTATTTTCATAAAAGCAACAAACACATACACAGTAGTGCATAATCTATCCGTCATCACAGACTAAATGACAGGAACACACTATTTCCTCCAAGCCCTCCTAATTCCTACCCAGGTGCATGTCATAGTCCTACCCCTTGCAAGCTATCCAACAATCTTTCACAAATTTGATTCCTTGTACTGTATGGTTTAAGAAAAAAGCCCGATATCCCATTATTTATTAATTAATTGATCTCTTACACACATCCATGTTATCAAAGCACTTACAAGCTTTCATGAGTTCCCTCCCTTCCTTAAAGAGATGTCAGCTTATCTAAGGGAAATCACTATGTAGTGGAATAACTCATCATGAAGGAGTTGCCTCCTTTCTCTTAAATGTTCTTGCATACTTTATACTATAATCTTTATAACAGAAAAAGTATCTTAAGGTAGATAATTTTAGGTATAAAAACTGATATATTCTGTATAATCATAAAAAATTATGATTCATTAAATCTTAAAAAAAGTCAATAAAAATCATTATACCTATTTTTTAAATTGATATTTAAATTACAACAAGTTTGAAAGTAAATGATTTATTATATGTTTTAAACTCTTGAGGGACTGTCGTTAAATGTTTTATTTTACATTGATTCACCATAGGAGACAAAAAAGGACATTGACGTGGAACGTCAGACATATCAACAATCACGAGCTGGCCTTGATGAAATGTACGCAGAGGTGAAGAAAAGACTGGATGAGGAAATACAGCTCAGACTGGTAATGCATTGTTGGATTACATAATTCACTATAAATATTGACAATTTATTTTTAGAACTGTAAAATGGTTTTGGCAGAGCCAGGCCTACATGTACGAAGATGTTAATGAAGAATTATTCATTTTTGTTTACCATATTACAGTGATGTTGAAACTTGTCGATGTTTAGGGCAAAAGCTACCCTGTTATATCAGAAACTGTACTCTGTGGGAAGTAACTGTTAATTGGGTTTCAGTAAATAGTTGAAAATGATGCACCTACAAAAATGTATACTGTGTGAGGATATGTAGTTTTAACACTTCTATGTGCCTTCTTCTTTATTTGAATAGGTTGGTGATCTTATGAGTCTAGAACATGGTATTCTCTAGGAATGCTAATATATTCACAAATCTACCAAAGATTTCACATTTATTATCCCTTGCAGTAGGCAGAGGGATATTTTTTTCATGTTGTCTGTCCGTGTAGTCCATCTTGTCTCATAACTAAGTAACCAGTGGAGGGAATTGAATGAGAGTGGAACATCGCTAGCTCGAAGTCACTAGGACTTTGGAAAAACTTGGGATTACTGATGATTCAGATTTGACATTTGGTGACATTTTATTGTTTTTCAAAAAAGCAGCTAAGTCATGCAAATTGAAATTTACGAGAGCAAGAAATTATTTCACCAATAGCAAAATTTACTCGGTATGCAACTTTGTTTGGAGCACTTACACATGTTTCATTATTTACTCAAATTGTCAATTTAATTGTGACACAACCACTTTATTAGTATATTATTCAGCCATACTGTTTTTATTTTTATTTTCATTTTTCATTGTTTGTTTGTAACACAATAGTAATTGTATATTAAGTATTTAATGTAGCCTCGAATAATAACAAATACAATGGTAAATTCCTCATATGTGCATGTTAAACATGTATTGAGAGAATAAAAGATCTGTTCTGTTCTGTTCTGTTCCGGTAGGTGAAAAGTGTGAAAAACCAAATAAGATGCTGGCAGCAATTATGCAAACAACAGTTACCAACTTTGGATTACTGATTGAAATTAATGAAGAAACTGTCATGTAGGGACCAATGATTTCACTTCAGACTATTGATATTTCGGATTTCAACACCGGATTTCACATAGTTTATTCAGTTAAATAAATAAGGGAAAAAACTGGGACCAGGCACATTTTTCAAACTAGCGATAAATTTGGATTATTGAAGTTCTGACTATTGATGTTCCTCTGTAGATGTATCACTGATACGGAACATTGCGGGCAAAAAGTTTGTTCTGATCAGATCAGTAATACCAGAGTTATAGCCCTTTGATTAATTTTTTGTACAATATATAAGAGAAAACTTAATCATATCACTCAATTCAAACATGTATTATTACATTGCCAGCTCAAAGTTTGTTCCAGTCTGAAATCAATTACACCAGACCTTTGATTAATTTTCTTTACAATATTATAAGGCATATACACTTGTATATAGGGAAATTTAATCATGTCACTTAATACAAAATAATGTGTCATCAGTGTAGGATGCTGCAGGCATGAAGTTTGTTCTGATCTTATCAGTTACTGCATAACATAGTCAGTATTGACTTTTGGCAGTAATAAATTGAAGTGAGTTACACCCGAGTTATTGCCCTTTGATAAATTTTCTGTTCCAAAGACTGGTATACGGTAAAACTTAAAAACTCTTTTTTACTTTTCATAAAGCATAAGAAATTTCCACAAACTTCTACCAAATTTATCCAAGCAATGTCGTTCTGTCCAGAACTGTGGATGCTATGGTAACTAAACTATAAAAATTATGAAATCTTTGAAAAATCTTCTTGATATCCATAATTGTAAAGCCTACTGCAGTATTTGACAAGTTGCATCTCCGAGTGATCATGTACTGAGAATACTGGAAATTATGCCTATGGGACCAGAAAAGTCACACATTTAGGGTCAGAAGATTTATATAGTTTAATAGGAACACAGGAAAAATTCTTCCTCTCCAAAACCAAAAGGCCCAGGACTTCGATATGTTGCATGTGGCTTGGTCTGTGGTCTTTTAGATTTTATTATGCCTCTGGGATCTTCAGATCTGTTATTTGAATTTTTAGGATGTAGAGAAAGAGCTAGAGTTACAGATAAGTATGAAACAAGAGATAGAAATGGCCTTGCAGCTCCTTGAGAAAGACATCCACGAGAAACAAGACAGCATTATAGGGCTGCGGAAGCAACTGGAAGATGTCAAGAACATAAACTTACAGATGTATGATAAATTAGAGGTTAGTGAGTTTTGAATTGTTACTAGTGTTACAGTAGTAGTGTTTAGGGCTTAAAATGCCTTGAGAACTATGTAATAAAACAAGCGTGTCTAGCTGTCATTTGTCAATTGATGCATGCATCTTTGCTGTTCGTCCCTCTGTCTGTTGCATTTGTAGTCAGCGTTCTAGTCACAGACTGATGAAATGTTTTCAGATGTAAATGAGATTTGCTCTTCATATAGAGTTGTGTACTTTATTTAGTTTCAATTGTTTTTGAAATAATTTAAAATAGGCTATTTTTTTTTATTTTTGGTTTACCGATTTTTTTTTTCAGGAAAAGGTAGGGTAGGAGGAGGTTAAAAAAACTTTAAAAAATTGCAAATTTGGGAAGCCATGTTTTGATCACGGTACATAAGAGCTTCAGCGCTTTACAGTTGTGTATGAAAACCGGTCATTCGGTACATTTTCTGTGAAAATGATGACTGCAAAATATTTTTTCCCTGAACAATTTCATTTTCCCAAAATATGGAGTCAGCAGATCAGTAAACCAAAAAATATAAAAATTATGGCCTTACTTAGTTTATCCCAGCACACAATCACTTTGTAGACACTATACTAGAGACACAATGGAAACATTTTATAATTATTAAGAGGAAATGTGGTTAGTTTTGTGACTATAAATCATTCACTGCAAAGTAGACTAAAGGAAACCAAAGTGCTAATTGATTAAAATATCACCAGCCTCCAGAACTTTAACGTTTTGGTTGGATACCCAGGAACATTTGTTAGGTGGATGACTAACTGCTGGGATATGACAAAAATAAAAGCAGGTTGAAACTGGCTCTAAGCCCAAGTAAAAATTTGTAAATCTTAAACACAAGACCAGGATGACACTAATGGTGGAGCTCTGTCTGGCTAAAGACCATTTACTTTTTCAAAACTAAAATGAGTTGGCTCAATATTTTCAGCTTGCCACACAAAATCGAAAAAGACTTTGTGCAGATTAGTAGTTAAAATATAATAGCAACAATAGAGAATGCCTTTGTTCTCACTTTTATTAAGATTATTTTCAATTGCATAAAACAATAAGTTTTATTTGATACATTTTAAAATATTGATAAAATCATACAGGAAAGTATTTTTCATATCTGATTACTCCCATCTCAGTTTCCTGTCAGATTTATTAAGAGTGGGGTTTGTAATAAGTGTTGAAAGAAATGTCTTATATATTACTTCATAGTTGTAAACCTCCTCTTGATAAAGCTTCAAGACTGTTCAAGTCATTGTAAAATTTTGAATTATCTCCCTTGGAAAGATATACCTAAAAATAAAATGCGAAAAGAAACTGTTAAAAAAGGCAGCATATTCACAAAATAAGATACAAAATAACTAAACTTAAAGGATTCAGTATGTTAAAATTGAAGATGAAGTTTTACAAGAAACAAAAACAGAAAAAAAATCATGCAGGTCTGTTGTCACTGTGTTTAACTGCAATTATACTTTAGACTGTATTTGTTCAACCTCGATGATGAAGGGAGTTTGACATTAATATTACATATCTTTCCATTTCAAGAATCTAGACTTTCTTATGTGTTTTTAACCATTTCAATTTGAATTCAATACTTGTTTATCAATCATGCTGAAAAAAATTGTGTATCATTATATAAAAAACAAAAGCAACAAAATGGGATGCATTATAAGGTTTCATTAGTTCATAAGTTTTCATGTTTAGCTGGGAACTGTGACGAGCCACATTTGTTACACACTGATGTTCACAGAGTTCATTCCCTTTGTTGCAGAAATGTGTAGCTGACATTCGGTTATTTCCTTTCATCCATTGGCACTGAGTAAGCCAGGTCCTTTTTAAGCTGAAATTTAAAAATATATATACATGTATATTATATTAGTTCTTATGCCTAAGTACTGTAAATCGGTGTGTGAAAGGCATAAAATAACTTATATAAAATAACTTTCCAGCATATATTAGCAATTTATTTTTGCCCTTGCCAGAAGTGAAGACCATGTTATGAGCCTGTATATTCATGCAGCGATATCACTGTCTGTACTGATCAATAATTAAGTCAGAAGGACTTTGTTATTACTCCCCCGACACACACACGTCCCCTGTATATGAGTTTCATTTAGATTGAATGTTTAACTAGTCCTTTGAGAAAATTAAGCAACATTTAAAGGATAAAGTTTCCTTAAAGTATGAATTGTTTTTGGTTTTTAGCTCACCTGAGCACAACAGGCTCATGTGAGCTATTGTGATCACATGATGTCCTTCTTCATGCATTAGTGCATCAACAATTTTATTCAAATGACATCTCTGAAACCACTTGGCCAAAGTTAATGAAACTTTGAAGGTCTATTCCATGCATGAAGCTCTACCAAAGTAGTTCAAAGAAGTCAGTTCCATGCAGAAATATGGTTGCAATGGCAACCAAAAGAAAAAACTTTAAAAATTATCTTGTCTGAAACCTGCAAAACCAAGAGCTTAGATATTGGGCATGTTGTATCATCTAGAGGTCTCTAGTTAAAGTTGTTCATATTATGTCCCTGGGGTCAAAATTGGCCACAGCCCTAGGGGGTCACATGTTTTACAGTAGAAATATAAAGGAAAACCTTTAGGAATCTTCTCTGAAACCATAAGCTCCAAAGTTCTAAAATTTTGCACAAAGTATTGTCTAGTGGACCTCTACCAAGATTGTTCAAATGATGTCCTTGGGGTCAAATTCACTAAGGTTAATAATCGATTTTTCTGCTTTCTGTCACAGAGCCTTTATTTACTGACTGATATTTAAGATATTTGGTTTGTAGGCACCTACAAATCTTCAATTAGAAAATGTAATACTGCTTCTGATATTTGCTTAACAGCAAACCTACTGCCAAAGTACTCAGGTGAGCGATCCGAGACCATCATGGCCTGCTTGTTTTATGCATGTTTTATTGAATAATGTCTTCTGAACTTGTTCATCTAAACCATATTCTTATTTCATACTGAGTTACTTATTTAATAATTTTACTGCAGTTTTACAATAATTAAGTCTTGAAAAGCTTACGTCTCTGAAATTATGACATAGCTACCAGTATATTTTATCCAGCAGATTTTTTCACCATTCAGTATTTAATTCTGATATCAGCTTTGGTTAGAGCATTTTAATAGACACTTTGGGCTTAGTATGAACCAAAATTTTCAATACAATAATTTTATCCAACAGTCAGAGATGCTGTTTACTATACAGCAATGAAGTTAATGAAAATTAACTAAGACACAATAAATGTTTTGCTGTTGTTCTTTCCTTGTCAGACTAAATATATTGAGATTGATGTTATTGTTAATCTTGTGTAAAAACCTGGTTTTTGCTCATTATTTTAAAATGAAAGTTTTAACACAAACAAATGAGTTTTCATTAGACAAGATCTCCTAGCAGAAAGTATGTCTCCCTAAGTAAAAACTTCACACCCAAAAGCAACAGAGGGTGCCTGGAATGATATTTGTCGATAGTTTGACTGGATAAGAAAGCTATGTTATTTAAAGTCACACTACACCCCAGAAGTACTGTATATAGGGGTGTGCTGTAACTTCCCATTGGAAGCACTGTACAAAAATGTCATTTTTATTGATATTTGATTAATACAGAAAGGTTCAGATATATCAAGTTAAACCACATATTCTTGTTTTTAATCAGATACACAGAAATAAATAATAATTATAAATATTACAATACTAAGCCTAACACATAGATGAATAAATAAAAGTTAAATTG
This sequence comes from Cyclina sinensis, assembly GCA_012932295.1. NCBI lineage: Eukaryota > Metazoa > Mollusca > Bivalvia > Venerida > Veneridae > Cyclina > Cyclina sinensis. The sequence continues at coordinate 24,130,285 of JAAONU010000001.1, forward strand.
TTTTCATAATTGTCTTCAAATGAGTACGGCTTGTTGTTAATGAAATATCATAAATTAATGCCATTAAGGAAAAGCCTACCAGATTTCTAAGTGTTGGCACACCTCCGATACAGCTCGAATCTGACAGCATTCTGTATACTTCATCCTGAAATATGAAGCATTATGGACACTCTGATTGTCTTTGACAGCTTCTTATAGTCTGATGACAAATGTTATGTGTATATCTATGGTCACACTTGCTACAGACTGTCTGCTTCTTGGATTTTGGAACTAGTTAAAACATTTTGATTTGTCACTTAATTTATCAGTCCTCTTAACTGGTTAATTAATCAACTCTGTTTTCTCCAAAAGCATATACATGTATGAATCATATTGTATTTCGGTCATCAAAATTGTTATTAATAACTGTTGCCTGCACAAATTATGAATATGAAAAAAAAGAAAATTATACATATCATTTCTTTGTTAACTTGAAACTTGAAACAATTTTATCATAATTTTTGGATATTTTTATTTAACAGTTACAGCAAATTTCATTTAATCTTGCTTAATTATTTTTAAATGAATTGTATTTTTTCTAAAAGTTATAATACTGCTCATAATATCATCCTAAAAAATAAACAATATAAAAACTGTAGAATGCTGAAAAATATAATCAACACCCTATCTGCACAGTTATTTTTCATGGACGGCAAGATGTGCTTAAGATACGTCAGAATTGAATTATCAAAAATATTTTATGACCCGCCGGTCTTAAATTGCTTTGGAAAATGCTGAAAGCGCTTGGCTGATATCCTTAAAATGAGTCGTAATGTAACATGATCAATTTTGAATATGACATAGACAAACAATAGTTGATCAATCAAAACATAAATTTATTCAACAAAATGTTCTCTGAAGCATTGTCAAAACCTTTACAATACTGAGAAAAAGCTGTAAAAAGTACAATCTATCGAGAATACCTTATCAGCACTAAATTTGTCAGGTCGTGTAAATGAAATGTTGTTTCTAAAAATAATTTATGTATTAATTAGCATCTTCCAACTAGTCCAAGCAATGGTGGAGAGGTTACAGAAAATGAAAGTAGGTGTTTTTAAATCCACTGACATCCCTGAACATAATCAAGTTATAAGTGAAAATAAATGGCAAAGTTTCCTTTTAACAGGTTGTCTATGCATTGGTGTGAATATTATATTTGCATAATTTTTTGTGATAATGTTATATTATTATATTTGGTGGTATTATAACTTGAATAATGTAAAATCATCATTAACAGTTAATTGAGGGGGCTCTATGTTAATGATTAATAAACAAACTGATTAATCAGTCCCAGACTCAGCCCAGACTATTGCTCCTGACTATTTAACCAAAGTTTACAAAAACTGCTGGATAAATCAGTAATTAAAGCAAAAAAGTTGATGCTCTCTTATTGCTTTCAATCAGACTGAATCATTGCTACTAGACCAAGTCATGTTATTTTTAATGTTTGAATTGATAGATCTATTTGTTTTGGTAGTAGGTAGAAAATTTTGGTCCTTAATTGGTGATCTGTAATAAGCTTGGTGCCCTAAGTAACGCTGGATCGATTGTTAGACAATCGATCCAATAATGAGTTTTTACAAGAAATATAATTATGAACACACTATCTTACCTCTATAAGTTTGAAAACTAATGATTTAACATCTTGTCTAAAATGGCATACTGGTTCCTGCATCGACCTTTTTCCCGGATTCCAGCCATTGCTAAAGTGATAACTTTGACCATGAACTTTGTATGTCTGCATTGTTACCATAGCAACAATTACTGTAAATAGTACTCTGATGAAGGAATTCATCTTCTTTCTGAAAGAACAATTAGTGATAAGTGACTTTTAGTTGTCTATTTGCTTTTTAATTAACATTATACTAGAAAAAAAATCAAAGTGCTGAAAAAAACTTCTTATTTAGTAGTGGCTCTTGAAATATTAATTAATATTGATGAAATATTGATCTATTGAATTAATTACTTTGTGACATTACTTTGTGACATAAAACAATGTCCAGCCTTGACAAGTGCCATTAGCAGTACTTACTTTAGCTGATTAAAGATAAAGAAATAGTACTTGATATTGCCTTATAGAAAAATAATTCATTAACTGAAGACAAAGGTCAAAATGTTATTGCTTATTTTTAAATATAAAAACTCAGGTTTCAAGACAGTATGTGTGTCTGACTTGTAATTTTATGTAATTGGAGAATAATCAAGAATTGATTAAAAAGACATAATCATTTAGGTTTTTCTGTTTACAAGATTTTTTGATTAGTTTTTTCTGGCTTTTAACTAGTAGGAGGTCAATAAAACCCACATAATTTTCCGCATCTAAGAACAATGAATTTTTGGGTTAAAAAGGTTGTATGTACACAATATCAGAATTCAGAATTTATCACCTTTTAACTGTATAGATTATGTTCTGAAGATTTAAATGAAAATGATCACAATCTTCTGCCTAGAATGTAATTTTTTTAAATATTTTGCAAAAAACAAAAATTACAGATTTCACCAACTGAAATAATTATAATTGTTAAACATTTTTCTTGTTAAAGAGTTGACATGAATATAAATTTTGAAGAATATAATTTTAAAGTCATTTGCTTAATCAAAACTTTTTTTTATAGGATTGAGCAACTTTTAAAGCCTTTTTTTGCATAAATACATTCTAAAAAACAATTGTACTAATTAGAATTAATTAATTAATGTTTGATCCAATCAAAACTGATTTTACAAAACTTTACAGCAATGAAATTCATTTTACAAACCTGGCACCAGTGACAAGTCCAGCATGAAGTGAGAAGCTCTGAGGAAGGGATGACATTTTATACTACAATCCTCTGTTAATGAAACTAGAAACTAACACACTTTGACAAATCTAATTAGATTTTTTGATTAACTGATGAAATTACATTCACACAACAGAACCAACTCATGATCTGCTAACCTTTGTCACAGTGCCAGAAAGCAAAAAGTTATGAATAAAATTGCATGTATTCTATATTTCTCTTGATGATTTTCTAATTTTAGGCACAATATTCAAAAGCCGTACTTCTTGATACTGTCAAACATGTTTAGAGCATTTTCATGAGATATGAAATGGCAAAGGCTGTCAGCAATAGACACACTACATTTATTTTTGCTCATTCCCAAGTCCTGTTTTTGAAAAACTTTTTCTTAGTAAATTTGAAAAAAAACTTCAAATTTATTGCTAAGTGCTACCTCCTATTTTAAAATTAAATGAAAAATTATTTCTTATTTTAAAATTAAGACTGTACTGCATCAATTTAAATAGGTAGTATGACTACATCTTATAATACATAAGTGAATTAAATTTTCTACATATTTGTGGATTGTTACGAATGCAAGAAGAAACGACTTACCTTTGTTTTAGAATTTTCCAGTTGCAGACTAAAAGTCAAACATTAGCTTCTAACTATGTGGCTGAACAATTTTCCCATGATCCTTTTATACAAAAATGATGTTGCCGTAGAGAATATGTGGGTTCATACGCTAATGTCTGAACATCTGCCTTCTAGTCCCTGTAATGTATGACTAGCTGAAATTGGTACATCTTTCCTCACATCTCCCTCGGGCTGATGAAGTGTCTGTAAAAGTCTTGAATGGGTTCTTTTCCTGGATGTGATGATGTTGTTATAATTTGAATAAAAGAGAATCAACTGGTGAATTGTTTATGTGTCTTTGAAGCCACTCCAAAATTGTATTGATCTGTGTATAAGGTGCCGAAAATCTTGCATGATCTTTACAATTTTGTAACATCTTTTGAAAAGGAAAGGTCTTAACTTCATATTAAAAGTTTCCCTTTAAATTTATGTAAAAACTTGTTTCAATGAACAAAACAGTAAAATGATTGATAATATTGTTTTTCTATGCAGACATGTAAGTGCAATTTGATTTTTTTTTTTAATGTTTGGTGTCACTTTGACTACTAATATAACTTTAAAAGATAATTCAGAATCAAGCTAATACTACCTCTTGCAAAACTGATTAGAGTTTACACTGTTAGGTGAAGAACAAGACTTATCAGCACACCTGTCGAAAATCAATTAAATAGCCGCCCAATGTGTTTCTTTAGAACTCCATCTTTTACCTGTCAAAAGTGTCATTTTAGTGTCATTCTGTGTAAGAAATGGAAAAAGTGGTTAGAGAAAAATTTTGAGTGAAGATTTCATGTAGCAATGCAGCGACAAGTACGACACAGCAACTTTTGCTGCCACCCAGGCACATTTTTCTGGCTGCGGGTAGATTGCAAGACACAGGTATACCTGAGAAAACTGCCTCGCTGTGATTGGATGATCAGTAAAGTGACAATTTAAGCTACTAAAATAAACATAGTAATGGTACTTTTTACTGCGTTCTGAATACATGTAACTCTAAACAGTTTTGCAAGCGGTAGTAAGTGTACCTGAAACAATAGATATTGTGATATAGATATTGTTACTTTGTCTTAAACTCCCAGATATATAGCCCTGACCTTTACAGTTGTTTCTGGTTTTTTTTCCCTCATTAGGTCAAGTATTTTATCCAGCTCAGTAAATGAGTTGCAAACGGTCTCGAGGTATATTTATTACCCTTATAATTATAAGGTCACAGAAAATTGAATCATACAGTCTTGAAAATGAGTGTCAAAAACAGTCTTTACCTGAGTTTACAGCAATTATTCAAGTTAAGTCCCAGAATCACAATTACAAGTAGTACTTATTTTACCAAGAAAGATGTCTTACCAGCAGAAATACTAAAATTATTCCTAACATTAGCTTTTTTATACCCCTGCCAAAGGCGGAGGGTATATTAGAAATGGTCTCGGTCCGTCCGTTCATCCCAATTTTGTCCGGAGCATAAGTCCAAAAGTACTTGAGCGATTTTCATCCAAACTTCATACACTGAAAGAGCACATTGGGAGGGAGTGCAGTTTGTGAGAATAATACTCTACCTTGCCTACTTTAAGAGTTATTCTCCTTTATCAGATTTACTTGAAAAACTTTGTCTGGAGGATAACTCCAGAAGTACTTGAAGCTATTTTCTTCAAACTTCATACACTGACAGAGCACATTAGGAGGAAGGTGCTTTGTGTAAGAACAGTAACTCCGCCTTGCCTACTTTTAGAGTTATTCCCCTTATCAGAATTACTTAAAAAGTTTTGTCCAGAGCATAACTCCAAAAGTACTTGAGGGATTTACTTTCAAACTTAATACACTGACATAGCACATTGGTAGGAAGTGCAGTGTGCAAGAACAATAACTCTACCTTGCCTATTTTTTTGAGGAATTTTCTTCAAACTGCATACGTGCATTATTACCTTTAGGTTTTGAAAGTACAACCTTCAGGTAACTTCCTCTTGGCGGGGGGATTAACCATGTGTAACATGGCTCTTGTTAAATCAGTGAACATGTTAGAAATATAGTGCAGTATTGCAAAAAAATATGAAAGGCTTTTTCATGAAGAAATCACTTGAGTACAAATTAAAGACATTTGTCAGCATTGTTTTAGAGTGAATAGAACATTGTTTGATCATTTATTTTTCTATATCAGTAAAGTCGATGTGATACTGGGACCTGAAAACTGCTATGATGACCACCAAAAGAAGGAATGTAAGGGACAGTTGCTCATCAGTGTATATTTATTCTGACTGCTAATTTCAAGCTACAATATGGACTTTAGCCATTGCAGCATCCTGTAACCTCTTGACAAAAGCCTAACAATGTGCTTTGGCCAGGATTGAACCCAGAACAATATGAGACTGTAGGTTACCGAGTTCACTAAGCTATGCTGTGACTCACATTACTTTGATTTGATTACTAGATTGGTACTTGTGGAACAAAGCACTTTTTTTTCTACTCACATCAACATAGTTTTCAGTTGTTTTTGCCTCTATCTGCACATGATTTTAATGAGTTTCTTATTGATCAGAAATGGTGCTGCTTTTAAGGATTGTAGATATCTCTAACCGGTGTACTCTGCCTGGTCAACGTTTTGTTTCAGGTTCCATAATTTTCTGTGATAAACAACCAACTAAACTTCATCACAAAATCAATGGATGTTAGTACTGAAACTTAGGTTCGTACTAAGTCTGAACAAGACTTGTTACAATAATCAAATATGACAGGTCTTGTACAATGGCAAATTTCTGGAAGAGCTGCCAAGATATTGTTTGATATTTATGAATGGAGCCATATGAAATTGCTGAGAATGCTTGTCTGAGCAAATACATCAGAAAACTCCCACGCCCATGAATAATCAATGTCATCACAAATTTGACCATTCCTGTAACATTGCAGGTCTCCCAGATGGGTATTGTCTGAAGTTTAAGTTACTTGTTTGCTGGGTTTTCATTTCACTGAGTAACAGCTATGAATGATATTTTGTGTTTGTTATAAAATGTATTAAGATAAGCAAGTTTCAGATATTTATATTCAGTTTAGACTTATTTTGATAGGCTGAAACAGTTGTATTTTATACTTCCATCATTCCATCATGTCCATTTGTCACCTGTACGGGCATTGACAAAGTCTTTATAGCCTGAGTAGCAAACTCTGCAGATCTTGAAAATTTTTCTTGAATAGACTGTAAGTGTAGTAATGGCTCTGTTTGGAAAGGCAAAGAAGAAATTCTTTTAAAATGATATAGTGTGATTGTTTATAGATTGTAACAATAATACTAATGCAAAATTAACTTTTTTCACCTGAGACTGAAGTAGCCTGTCATATGTCAACACCTAAATATTTATGTAATTGTTTTGTTTGAAGTTCATGATCTCTGATGGAGGAAAGTTGGGTAGAACACCTTAGCTGAAAATAATTTCCTTGGCTCTTTATACTTGTTTCACACATAGTTTTTATTTTCCATATTCATCTTGTTGCACAGTAGTGGCATTGTTTTATCAGCCTTAATACAGATATCAATATTTCCTAATAATTGTTTTAAGAAATAGACAATGTTTCACCATTTAAAAGAGGATAAATTCAGGAATTCAACTTCAGTTTCTGCAGACACAATTACAGAACTTAATTATTTGCTGTAGATGAAAAATTGTACTACCAAGAGAGAATAGAAAACTTCCTTTAGTCAATTATCAGCAGTAAGCAGAACAATGGTAATTTCCTTTGACTATGTTCTGAACAGGTGATCTAGTTTGCTTAAGGCTTTATTAAACAAACAACATGCTGAAACAAAGATGGATATTTTTCTGTTAAGTATGCTCTGCCCAGTATAGAAATTCCAGCTGCATCCCCACCGTGTCCAATTGTTACAATTGGAAGGAGGATTTGTAACGCATCCGCAGTCGTGTATTTCAGGGATTTAGGAAGGGGTGATGTTAATATTTTTCTCGTTATTTCTTCATTTTTTCTGTCTGGTTTTTGATTAATAGTCTAAGATGACCTTCAATCAATGTAGATTCTTGCTCCAAAACTATTTTGTCTCAGAACTTTGCCATTTTCAAGATCATTCAGGAAAACCTAGCATTAGAAAGGAAAATGCTTGATTTTAGCACGATGTTTTGAAAATTTCTTGACATAAACGTATCAAACAACTTTATATTTTGTTTGGTTTACAAGAATTTCATAGTAAGAATTGATTTCAATTCAAACTTTATCCCTGTGTTTCCAATTACATACTGATATAATCGTTTTTGCTAACGAAACACATGTAACGTAGGCGCAGTTATTTTTGTGACGCACGCGCAGCAAGGATTCAATAACTTTCAAGTACCTTTTCTCACCGTAATTGACCAATAATATTATTTTTTCCTATTGAATAAGCTAAGTAACCATTCAGACTGATACATACAAAATAAGGAAAACAAGATTAATTATCAAAGCGCTGCAAGGTCAGGGATATTAACTGCTGTTGAAATGTTTCGCAGATTTCAATATCTGTAGCTATATCTTGTTGGTCAGTGCACCTAACAGGTGATCTTGGAATATAATTACTTATTTCTCCCTAAATGACTGAAAACTTATTCCACATGGCGGAAGATCATACATTATTAACTGACCGTCCGCCCTCTGTCTGTATGCAATTATTCTGATTATTTTATCTGCCCTTGTTTGGATGATTTTGTTTCAAGTAATACTTTTAAATAATACTCAAATACAAGGTTTGCTTGATACTTAAAAGAGATACATTAATGATATCCATTTTCAAAGATACACGTCGCTCCAGGTATCAACAATCTACTTCGCCCTCACTTATGTAACCCTCTTCGTCCACACATAAGAAAAGATAAAAAAGATATTGTTTTATAAATTTTTGATCTGCAATAGGCACGTACAGAGAGTAATCAGCATTAGCCGACTTATTTCAATTATTCAACAAATATGATAGCAGAAAAATATACAAAGAAATTTCTGAAATATAGCTTCCAACCTAAGAAAAGTCAAGCATGCATCTTGTTTATTTTCTTGATAACTTCCATTGTTTTACACTGAAGCCTGTATCTAGAAACTAAGACCAAAGCCATGAGTTTCCCAACACACTGCAGTCTCCGAAATTAGATTTTACTATAGTTACAAATTTTGATCCTTAGACATTTCATCCTGCTGAGTGTGTACGTTGGAATTCATAAATTTTGTACGTTAAATCAACATAGTATTAGTGCGACACATATGATCAAAACTTTTCTTCGAAATACTGTAATCGAAACAAGTTGCGGTCATCATTTTTTCTTTATAATGTGTATTTTAAAAGTTGTTTTGCATGACAATGTGCAAGTTGCTGCCAGGTTTTCACTTATTTTTAACTGAAAGCGCTCACGTTTGATATAGTGATTTTTTTCAAGAACTTTGACAGCTTCTAGGGTTTCATTTTTAGTTTTATCCATTCTGAAAAAAAAATCTTATTATATAACTTTGGTACACTGGCGGCAGTTTATCTACCTTTTTATCGAGATGTCCGTTTCGCTTTTTGAACTTACAATGTAATAAAGATATAAAATGTATCTAGTTATTTGTTATTTGGTCAATTACGGTGAGAAAAGGTACTTGAAAGTTATTGAATCCTTGTTGCGGGTGCGTCACAAAAATAACTGCGCCTACGTCACATGTGTTCGTTAGCAAAAACGATTATATCAGTATTTAATTGGAAACACAGGGATAAAGTTTAAATTGAAATCAATTCTTACTATGAAATTCTTGTAAACCAAACAAAATATACAGTTGTTTGATACGTTTATGTCAAGAAATCTTCAAAACATCGTGCTAAAATCAAGCGTTTTCTTTCTAACGCTAGGTTTTCCTGAATGATCTTGAAAATGGCAAAGTTCTGAGACAAAATAGTTTTGGAGCAAGAATCTACATTGATTGAAGGTCATCTTAAACTATCAAACAAAAACCAGACAGAAAAAATGAAGAAATAACGAGAAAAATATTTATATCACCCCTTCCTAAATCCCTGAAATACACGACTGCGGATGCGTTACAAATCCTCCTTCCAATTGTAACGATTAGACACGGTGATCCCACTTCATGAAATATTTTTGTCATGCTACGCAAAAAATTTTTGTCTTGCATAAACAACTGAACCTGTTTTGACTAAAGTATTGGTGTTTGTATTTGGAACTAAGTTGTTAACAGACTATAACCAGCTGCTGTTGGTTGTGTTGTTTTTCTCTGACTCATTTTTTGATACATTGTTGACAGTTATAAAATTCTAAATTTCTAAAATGGACTTGTCCATCAGTTGATTTGGACAGTCCCATTAAGCATTTATGGGAAACCATTATTGAAACAGCGAACAGTACAGACAAAGGTCAGACTATAGGAATGTACAGACTGAATATGGTCTTCAGTGCTAGCGAATGCTAAAAAATGCCACCGGCAGGAAACAGGATGGTGATATGAAATTGTATTAAGATATGTAAGCACTGCTCAGGGTGAGCTTTTGTGATCATTGATTGTCCGGCGTGCATCGTGCGTCGTCAACAATTTGACTTGAACAACTTCTCCTCCTAAACCGCTAAGCCAATATTGACAAAACATGCCTGAGATATTCCTTAATTGCTTTTTTTTTTCTCACATAACTGATAACTTTCGATAATTGGTGTTTCCAGAGTGATTATGTAATAAAATTCTCTAAATAAATTGCTGTGCTGAAGTTATGACCAAAAAAAAAAATATAAATGCTATCAACAAATGAAAAAGACATAACTTGCAGTCAAGGAACACTTTATTTTCAGACCTGTGATACGTCACTGAGACACAAGACAGAGATGGTCACCAAGTTAGAAGAGAAAACAAATAACCTGGTGTCTGTGCTCAAAGATATGGAGAAAAAGTAAGTACATTATATATCAAGGCTTAAAGTTTAAACTGCAGTTACTTGGCCCTGCTTATCAAACAGATAACGAAATGTTGTAATTTTAAGATAGTGCTTATACACTGAACATGCAATTAAAGAAATGGTGATACAGTGAATGTTGGTCTATGAAAACTTTCTTTTGTTTTGCCATTCAGGAAACAGTTGATGCAACAAAAATGTGATTTACAAAAACTATTATGAGGTCCATGGCCAGTTTGAAGAGTCACTTTGACTGTTTTGACTGTACTGTGAATCTGAGTACTCACAAAGAATGATTGTGTCCCCAAGTTGTCTGGACCTTTTCACTCAACACTCTTCATATAATGACTTAATGTTGTGATGAGTCAACAGTCTAAAAGGTCCCTGTCAGTTGTGGTACAAATAAAATATTGATTCATTTTGTAATTTTATAATTTGAAGAAAAAGATCTAAAACGTGTTTCTGTCAAGTTAGGATCTCACAGATGACAGGGTCTATGAAAATAAAACTTATAATCCCATTAGTTTGCTTCAGATTGAAGCAGACGGAAAGTGACAAGAATGCAGCTGAAGAAACTGCCCGCAAGTTGGGACAAAACTTAGCTGACAGAGATGCTAAAAGGTAAAAGATACAATCTTCTAACACTGAAACTGTTGTGCATCAGTTATTTATACATTTGCGAAACAATACTGATCATCCACGGATCTGCACTGTTTGCCATTCAGTTGGTATTTCTGTTAAATTCTCTACAAATAATGGTACTGTCAAAACAAAATGACTTACAAGTCTATAAATTTAGGAGGTCATGGGCTAAATTATTACGTATTACTGGTTTCCCAGCAGTTGTGAAAATGTGAAAAATTAGTACTGTATGTGCCCGTTCAAAACATTGAAGATTACATTACAAGGTGAGAGGAAGTAATAAGTAAGATGAATGTGTAGCTGGAAGTAGGTCGATTATAGTAACTTAAACCTTGTAATATCAGCTTACTCATTTCTGAACAATAATTAATTAAGTTGTTGCACATTTAGGTGTTGAAATAAGAGTATTTTCATGTAAAATGTTATATTGTTTGCTTGAAATATGAATAAACACAAAACAGTTATATTTCATCAGTCAGGTTTACTTATTTGTTCTGTTGTTTAAGGTAGCAGACAGCAAATTAAAACTAGATTTTATACTTGCCACAGTTGTTCTGCCAGTATTCAGAAATAACAGTAGCCTTTGTTTAAAATAATAATAGTTATAATTTCAAATATCTGAAGTTAAAATTTCTCTAGGGACATTTTAATACCAGAAGTATATTAGTGTTGATATTTATATGGCTATGATTTCTAGAATTGCCCAGATACACTGTCAAAACTATTGTTGGATTCATGTGGCTGTTGAGTTTTGACTGTCCATCACTGAAGTTCACGGAATGCAAAAGACAGGGGGAGGGTCGGGGGTCCAGTGATGTGACAAAACATAGAAAAACATACTTCCAAACTAATATGCGAACTATAGAAAAACCAGTAGGTTTACAAAGTTTTCCAGTGTTGAATTTTTACAACTTTATAATTATGCTAATGAACCATGATGACTCCCGAATCTTAACCATTTAAAAGCATTAATAAAAGCATATCAAACATAGTAAGTTTGAACAATAATTATACATTTCAGAACTGCCTTAGAAACAGATTTACGAATCGAAAGGGAATGGAGAGGAAACTTGCAGAAAAACTTGGAACAGGAAAAAACAAAAACCTCACAGTTACAGAAACAAATACAGCAATTAAAAACTTTAGAAAGTGATCATGAAAACTTGCAGAGACAGTTTAGGGAGTTACAAAAACAGTGTGAGGAGCAAGAGAAAACTTTAGCTGAGTTAGGATCACACTTGAGCGAGTAAGTATAGAAATGTTTCTTCTATTCCTAGAGAATCTTAAAATGACATGGACAAGATATCCTTACATACCTAAGGCTGTCTACATTTTCTTTGCATTATATTACACTCCCGATATAAGATCCATATAAGATGAATCACACAATCCCTTTGATGCCACATTGTTTTTAGTTAAACTTCATCTGTGATTTGCTCTGAAAGATCTTTGCACTCCTATTGATAAAAGAAAGCAGATTGAAATGTCTTCTGCTATGAAGGTAACACAAGGAACAGATTTTGTGTGCAATAAGAAGTATTTCATGTATCTGAGGTTCAGGTCAAGTGATCCAGCCCTTGGACAACTGCATTTGGTGGATACTCAAAAGAGCCTCATTCCTGCAAAAAAAAAACAGCCTTTATTTTAAACTCGTAAAGGATACTTATATTCTTACAACATGTATTTATCTTCCATTGATTTTCTCTTAGTTCAGAATTTTCCTTTAATAAAGTTTTGATGTAACATGTGGCTGAAAACTGTTCATTTGTTGGTGTTTTACAAGAAAAGCCAACTTGTGTTCAGTTTTCTTATATTACTTATAAGCATTTGCATTATATAAAGGAACTGATATTCAGTATTAGAATAATTTGTGATGGCCCGGTTTTAAAACCAATCATAAAGCAACAAATCAGGGGCTGTATGGATGTTTAACACATTGTATGTTTGTATTTTATGATACCACAAAAAACTTATGCCTATTCATTTATGGAAAGAATGTTTTACAAATTTTGATGTCTTGCCTGCAGTTGAGGTGATATCTTATTTTGGTGAAAGATAATAAGGTTCCAGATGCAGAGCCTTGGTACAAAAAATGTATCTTGTGTGTTTGCAGGTCAAAGTTGAGAGTTGAGGACATGAGAGAATTACAACTGGCAAACAAGGAGGCCACATGGGCTAGTGACAAGGATGTTACTGCGTGCAAACAGTGTGAGAAGCCATTTTCTGTAGCTAGACGAAAGGTGAGTAGTTTTGTATAACCAAGTAATAAGAGCATTGATATGTATGAATATTTAGACAAAAGATCTGTATAACCAAGTACTAAGTGTATTGTTATGTACGAGTATTTAAATGAAAGGTGAGTAGATCTAAATGACCATGTACTAGGAGTGTTGTTATGTACGAGTATTTAAAAGAAAGGTGAGTAGATCTATATACCAAGTACTAGGAGTATTGTTATGTACGAGTATTTAAAAGAAAGGTGAGTAGATTTAAATGACCAAGTACTAGGAGTGTTGTTATGTAAGAGTATTTAAATATGAGTAGATTTATATGACCAAGTACTAGGAGTGTTGTTATGCACGAGTATTTAAAAGAAAGGTGAGTAGATTTAAATGACCAAGTACTAGGAGTGTTGTTATGCACGAGTATTTAAAAGAAAGGTGAGCAGATCTATATGACCAAGTACTAGGAGTGTTGTTATGTACGAGTATTTAAAGGTGAGTTGATCTATATGTCAAAGTTCTAGGAGTTTTGTTATGTATGAGTATTTAAAGGTGAGTGGATCTACATGACCAAGTACTAGGAATGTTCTTATGTACGAGTATTTAAATAAAAGGTGGGTAGATTTAAATGACCAAGTACTAGGAGTGTTGTTACGTACGAGTATTTAAATGTGAGTAGATCTACATGACCAAGTACTAGGAGTGTTTTTATGTACGAGTATTTAAATAAAAGGTGGGTAGATCTAAATGACCAAGTACTAGGAGTGTTGTTATGTACGAGTATTTAAAAAAAAGGTGAGTAGATGTTAATGACCAAGTACTAGGAGTGTTCTTATAAATGAGTATTTAAATGAAAGGTGTGTAGATATATATGACCAAGTACTAGGAGTGTTGCTGTGTACGAGTATTTAAATAAAAGGTGAGTAGATTTAAATGACCAAGTACTAAGAGTGTTGTTATGTACGAGTATTTAAATAAAAGGTGAGTAGATTTAAATGACCAAGTACTAAGAGTGTTGTTATGTACAAGTATTTAAAAAAAAGGTGAGTAGATGTAAATGACCAAGTACTAGGAGTGTTGTTATGTACGAGTATTTAAATGAAAGGTGAGTAGATCTAAATGAGCAAGTAGTAGGAGTGTTGTTATGTGTAAGTATTTAAATGAAAGGTGAGTAGATCTATATGGCCAATTACTAGGAGTGTTGTTATTTACGAGTATTTAAATGAAAAGTGACTAGATCTATGTAACCAAGTACTAAGAGTGTGGTTATGTAAGAGTATTTAAATGAAAGGTTAGTAGATCTATATGACCAAGTACTAGGAGTGTTGTTATGTACGAGTATTTAAATAAAAGGTGAGTAGATTTAAATGACCAAGTACTAGGAGTGTTGTTATGTACGAGTATTTAAGTAAAAGGTGAGTAGATTTATATGACCAAGTACTAGGAGTGTTGTTATGCACGAGTATTTAAAAGAAAGGTGAGTACATCTAAATGACCAAGTGCTAGGAGTGTTGTTATGTACAAGTATTTAAATGAAAGGTTAGTAGATCTATATGACCAAGTACTAGGAGTGTTGTTATGTATAAGTATTTAAATGAAAGGTGAATAGATCTATATGGCCAATTACTAGGAATGTTGTTATTTACGAGTATTTAAATGAAAGGTGACTAGATCTATGTAACCAAGTACTAGGAGTGTTGTTATGTAAGAGTATTTAAATGAAACGTGAGTAGATTTATATGACCAAGTACTAGGAGTGTTGCTGTGTACGAGTATTTAAATAAAAGGTGAGTAGATTTAAATGACCAAGTACTAGGAGTGTTGTAATGTACGAGCATTAAAAGGTGAGTAGATCTATATGACCAAGTACTAGGAGCATTGTAATGTATGAGTATTTAAATGAAAGGTGAGTAGATCTGTATTACCAAGTACTGGAAGCGTTGTTATATACGAGTATTTAAATGAAAGGTGAGAATATATGTATGACCAAGTACTGGGAGCGTTGAAATGTATGAGTATTTAAATGAAAGGTTAGTAGATCTATATGACCAAGTACTAGGAGTGTTGTTATATACAAATATTTAAATGGAAGGTGAGTAGATCTGTATGACCAAGTACTGGGAGCGTTGTAATGTATGTGTATATAAAGGAAAGGTGAGTAGATTTGTAATACCAAGTGCTTAAAGCATTGTTATACATGAGTGTTTAAATGAAAGGTGATTAGTTTTGTATTACCAACAAAGAGTATTGTGATGTAAGAGTATTTAAATGAAAGGTGAGTAGATCTGTATTACCAAGTACTAGGAGCATTGTGATGTTCGAGTATTTCATTTTCCATTGTTTTAATGATTAAAAGAAAACTTTTCTTCTTCATTTTATTGCAGATGTAGCCATGTATTTAAACTCTCTTTAGACGAATTGATGTGATTATGATGATGTTTTCTCTTCATTTTAAATAAAACTACTGTTATAATTCAGTAATACACATGAAAAATGGTTTTGTAAGATATATATTTATTTGAGCACCATTATTGAAAATAGGAAGAGATCCTGTGATGTTCTGTCAAAGGTTTTCACAGAATGGCATAGTTTTTTTTTAATGTGTAAAAGTTCGTAATGGTTTTCCCTTTTTTACAGCATCACTGCAGGAACTGTGGGGAGATATTCTGTAACGAATGCTCGGACAATAAAATGCCTCACCCTTCCTCTTCGAAACCTGTGCGTGTGTGTGACACATGTCAGCAGCTTCTGCTACAAAGGTATTCGGCCAGTGGGAACTAGTGCAATAAATACAAAAAAGATGTTTTTATAGTTTTATTCATATATTATAATACATTTTGTTTATAAACTTTAAGATTACATGTGAAAGCAATTTATCCACAGTTGTTGAAAATAGGACTCTACCGGTACTGTATTTTTCTTTCTTTTTTTCTAGATTGTATAAGAAAAGTTTACTACATGTGTTTTAAGTATTCTGCTTTAACATTAAGTTTGAATTATTTACTGTTTGAAAATACAGTGTATTTCAATGTTCTTTTAGTTTTATTAAATTACCTCTGGTAAGATAATATTGTGCATAAATATTACTAAATATATCTCTGTCCATGAGTTTTAAATAAATTCTTACAACTAAATGCAGAATGTTAATTCTGCATGAATTTCATTATTTTTACTCTGACTTAAACTAAATGATGTAGTCCTTATAATAATTGATAATATCTTAATGAAGAAACACAGAATCTTTTTTTTCTTCAGCTGTGGGTTTGTTGCTTTGAATCTTTTACTATATAAACAGTTTTGTATAAAGACACAAAAATTACATTCCATGATTTTTTTAAATCTAAGAAAATACTCCTTTAGACAATCTTCAGACAAGGCAAAACATGTAAATTATTTTCTATTTGTGCTCTAATTTTTACCCTGAATTTGGTTGATACAGACTGTTGCTTCAACCAAGTCATCTCTCCAGAAAGATTAAGAGAGAATTTTATATAATTTAAAAAACAAAAAATAGAGGCCAAGGTCACAGCAGGGGATTAAACTTAATATATATTTCTCTGTTCCATAACTTGCATGCATGCTGGTATTTCTATATCAATTGTCACACTTGACTACCTTAGAGGATGCCATTTTTTACTTACAACTTGTATTCAAAACCCATTACCTTACAATCATGATTATCTATTCAGTACTCATCATATTCATATTTGGTCTAAATTCAATAATGCATGACAGCATTGCCTCACAACTTATATACACCATAAAAAAGATAACCCTGATATTTGCCAACTTAAAGTCCATGTTGCAGGGGCATCCATGTCCTATGGACACATGTCTAGTTTCTAATTCATATAATTAATAGTGTACTCATGACGCAACCGACTTGGCTTACAGATTATTTATATTTTATATGCAGATGAATACAAATAGTACAAAAGCTGTAAAATAGTTACTGGAAAGATATGCATGTAACTTGTTTTCCTTACTACTTTACCATGATCTAGAAGAAGTTGCTTGACTGTAAGGTCAAAGGTGATAAAAAGCATTTGTCTAGTATATATGTAGCTTTTTTCAGTTTGGATTAACAGTAGTTGAGGTCTTTTGCCAAAAGGAAGTGTTAAAAATCAAAGGGCCAGGTCCTTGACTAGAAAGTTAAAAAAAATGTATATTTGATAGAAAGTTATCAGCTGGACTTTTGGAATTCAAGAACCATAAAATGTTGTATTTTAACATTAGTTCCTACCATTACAATATCATTACAATTGATATAAATATAAAGCATATGTTGGATAATGCTGAATGTTGAACTGAAACTTCTAAATTACAGATACATATATCATAGAAAATGTATTCTCTGAGAACATTACTTAACATTGTAAGTTTTATTGCTTCTTTCTTACATATTATCATCATCAGAATAACAAAATTGCCAGTAAATTTTTTTAAGGAGTACAGTTGTATGATTTACCTAATTCTTGTGTTCTTTTCAATCTCCGTTCTTAATGTTTAATTAATCTTCAGGCAATATTTTTTCTGCATTCAAAATTAAAATTTGTATATATAAACAAATTTGTTAACATTATATGTTACTTGTAAAAATAAAATTTATTGTACATGGGTAACAGCAGTCTTTGTTATGTTATAATATGAAGCTTGTTAACAAGATTAGAACAATAAAATTACAAAAAATAAATGAAATGATGAATAGATAAAATATCTAAAATTAAAGAGTCAAGGTCAGTGGCGTCGACGTAAACAACAGTGATTTTATTGCTAAGCTTTAAAATAAATCGAGAAAACTTCCACAGAAATAACTGAAAATCTAAAGGGTGACTTTAGCACAACGTGCTTAAGGTGAGCTTTTGTGATCGCTTTGTGTCTGTCGTACTGCATATAGACCCTATTTATTCTTTTGTCAGACGAACAGTTTTTCTTTACATTCGAGAAATAAAAAGTTTGTAAAAATATGTTTGCTATCGCGAAAATCGCATCAGTTTTCACGAATGTTAAAAACTTCTGTACATCTGACAAAAGAATCATCAGGGCCAATGTGTGGGACATAATTTTCCGCTTCGCATGCGCTATATACCAGTGAAATTGACGAGAAACAAAATACTTAAGCACCTGTCTCCTCCGAATCAAGGCAAAATGATGCGACAGCCTAAATGACATCATTTATCTCGTTGTATGTCCACACTGAATAAACAAAGTTATCTCCAAAATAACTGCCACTGACAGTACGCACCTGCTGTTTCGAAATGTTTTCCATTGCTTATATATCTGTAGTTCCCTGATGTATCGCGTTAATATCATTGAAATATGATTATTATACCCCCGAGACGAAGTTTGGGGGGTATATAGGAGTCACCCGGTGGTTGGCCGGTCGAGTTGTCCGTCAGGTCGGTCCGTTGCAATTTCCTTGTCCGGAGCATAACTTCAAAGCTAATGGCTGGAATTCAGTGCAACTTCATACAATGATCAAGCACAATAAGAGGAAGTGCAGTGTTCAAGAATCATGACTCCGTCTTCTCTATTTGCAGAGTTACTGTCCTTTATTGGTTTACCTTGTCCTGAGCATAACTTGAAAACTACTAGTTGGAATTCAGTGCAACTTCATACAATGAATGGTCAAGCACAATGAGAGGAAGTGCAGTGTTTAAGAATCACAACTCCATCTTCACTATTTGCAGAGTTATTGCCCTTTATTGGTTTTCCTTGTCTGGAGCATAACTTGAAAACTACTAATTGGAATTCAGTGCAAGTTCATACAATGGTCAAGCACGATGAGAGAAAGTGCAGTGTTTAAGAATCATAACTCCTTCACTATTTGCAGAGTTATTGCCCTTTGTTGGTTTTCCTTGTCCTGAGCATAACTTGAAAACTACTAATTGGAATTCAGTGCAACTTCATACAATGGTCAAGCCCGACAAGTGGATGTGCAGTGTACCAGAGCTATAACTCTGTCTTCATTTTTTGCAGTTATTGCCCTTTGTTGGTTTTCCTTGTCCGGAGCATAACTTGAAAACTTATGGTTAGCATTCAGTGCAACTTCATACAATGGTCAAGCACAGTGACTGGAAATGCAGTATACAAGAACCACAACTATCTTTAATTGCCCACAACCATAACTCTATTTCAATTCTTTTACAAAGTATTCTGTTACTAATAACTTCCTCAGTTCCGAAGCAGTCTTGCGGGGGTATTAATCACATTTAGTGATAGCTCTAGTTACAATTATTAACGCCGCCGACTCCTTAACTGTAGCATGCAAAAGTAAAATGACTTGAAAAGCAGTCCGAACTTATGCGATCTCAATCGCTAGGCTCATCTATTTGATAAACGATTGCATTTTTAATTTACTGTAGTACAATGTACAATATATATTTTTATTTGACAAAAACCAGGGTAACAAAAACCTATTAGTAAACTGAAGAGTGAACATTAATTTACATTGTAAGTTTTTTTATTTCTTTCTTACATGTTACCATCATCAGAATAACAAAATTGCCAGTAAAATTTAGTAAGAAGTACAGTTATATGATTTACCTAATTCTTGTGTTCTTTTCAATCTCCGTTCCTAATGTTTAATTAATCTTCAGGCAATTTTTTCTGCATTCAAAATTTGTATTTGTATATAAACAAATTCGTTTACAATATATGTTACATGTAGAAATAAAATTTATTGTACATGGGTAACAGCAGTCTTTGTTGTTATAATATGAAGCTTGTTAACAAGATTAGAACAATAAAATTACAAAAAATAAATGAAATGATAAGTAAATAAAATCTCAAAAATTAAAGAGTCAAGGTCAGTGGCGTCGACGTAAACAACAGTGATTTTATTGCTAAGCTTTAAAATAAATCGAGAAAACTTCCACAGAAATAACTGAAAATCTAAAGGGTGACTTTAGCACAACGTGCTTAAGGTGAGCTTTTGTGATCGCTTTGTGTCTGTCGTACTGCATATAGACCCTATTTATTCTTTTGTCAGACGAACAGTTTTTCTTTACATTCGAGAAATAAAAAGTTTGTAAAAATATGTTTCTATCGCGAAAATCGCATCAGTTTTCACTAATATTAGGAACTTCTGTACATCTGACAAAACAATAATCAGGGCCAATGTGTGGGGACATAATTTTCCGCTTCGCATGCGCTATATACCAGTGAAATTGATGAGGAAATAAAATACTCACAGCAGCTGTCACCTCCGAATCGAGGCAAAACGATGCGACAGCCTAAATGACATCATTTACCACTTGGTATGGCCACAATGAATATTCAAAGTTATCTCCAAAATAACTTCCACTTACAGTATTCACCTGCTGTTTCGAAATGTTTTCCATTGCTTATATATCTGTAGTTCCCCGATGCATCGCGTTAATATCATTGAAATATGATTATAACAATTATTAACGCTGCTGACTCCTTAACTGTAGCACGGAAAAGTAAAATGACTTGAAAAGCAGTCCGAATTTATGCGATCTCAATCGCTAGGCTCATCTATTTGATAAACGATTGCATTTTTAATATACTGTAGTACAATGTACAATATATATTTTTATTTGACAAAAACCAGGGTAACAAAAACTTAGTAGTAAACTGAAGAGAAAAAAACGCTTTGTGAAAAATTGGCATTAATTTCGTAGCAAAGTTTAAATTTTAGGGGAGTTGAAAAGAAATTTTCATGTACTCTGACCGAATAATCAAAGCAAACGAAACTCGTATGATTTTTTTCAGCCTATTAAACCCTATATAAACCTATTACTTACTAACCTACAATTTACTTATGCAATCCGTGCATGTCAGTTTTACGCAGGTTAGTCGACCTACATCCATAACTTTAGAATTTATTTTGTGAATTTTGTCTAGTTTCGGATAATGCAAAGGCTAGAGTAATTGTTCTTAGGCACTGCACTTTTCTTTAATGAGATCTATCCATCTATGAAGTTTCAAGTTGACTCTTCAATACTTTTTGAGTTATGCTCCAGACAAAAAGTATGAAAACTTTCAAAGGGCAATAATTCCAAAATTATACAAAAGAGAGTTATGGTTCTTGGACATGCACTGCTCCTCAGTGAGATCTATTTAACTTTGCATTTTCATGTTGATACCTCCAAAGGCTCCAATACTTTTTGAGTTATGCCCAGGACAAAAATTAAATATGAAAAACTTCAAAGGGACAATAATTCCAAAATTATGGGAAAAAGATTTATGGTTCTTGGGCACTGCACTTCTCCTCAGTGAGATCTATTCATCTGTGAAGTTCAAGCTGATACCTCGAATAGTTTTTGAGTTATGTCCCGGACAAAGAAAACCTGACGGCCGGATGGGTAGATGGACAAGCTGATTGCATTATTTCTCCCCATCCCCACCCCCACACCTTACAACTTTGTTGTTTGTAGGGGGGGG
This sequence comes from Cyclina sinensis, assembly GCA_012932295.1. Lineage (NCBI taxonomy): Eukaryota > Metazoa > Mollusca > Bivalvia > Venerida > Veneridae > Cyclina > Cyclina sinensis. The sequence continues at coordinate 24,151,881 of JAAONU010000001.1, forward strand.
GGGGGTATAAATAATGTAATATCCTGGTCTATGGTAGGTTATACAGAGACACATGAACCAAACTTTGGACCATGACTGCACTTTTATTTATTTTTAAGGCATTTGTGGAATGTGAATGTCAAAATTATATTTAGGACATTTTTTTTTCACCAAGGGTTTAACTTAAAATAACATATTATATGCATGTAACTCTTGAAAATGTAGGAATATCATAATTACTTCCTGGTTCTGGCAGCCATGTTTAAATATCCTGTTGCATTGCATTTCGGGTAGTTGCTTAGCAACTGCAGCCTTCTGATTTGTTTACTTTTACCAACAACAGAAATGTCAAGCATTTTTTAACAATGTTATGAAGCCTGCAACGCTCTTAAAAGGAAGTGTGAGGTTAAATGAGATCAATATATTGTTATTTCAGTAATTTTAATAGATTTATTCCCAATTGTTTCCAGTCACTACCAGTTTCACAGTTCCACATTATTTTGTGTGAATCTGCAAAGCTCTTGTAGTACAAGCACCATTTTTTTACTCTAAGAAATTGCATGAATCACTGATTTGTTACGTACTAAATCTGTTTGGTACTAATTTTGTATCATAAGTTTTACAAAGTAACGTTTTTAATGGTAATTTTAAGCTATAAAATTTAATGCTATTAACTGTAAATCTTTAAGGTTAAGTGACAGTGTGTTTAAGATTTTTCTTTGAAACATAGGACTTAGTTGGGAGTGGTATCATTTTGTCAGATTATAGTCTGTATTTTAGGAACTTATAGAGGATATTTGTTTGTTTTTGTGGAAGATGAGAATTTATTTCATCGAGTGAACATATTATGTGATATTTTCACGAGTGGCGCAGCCACGAGTGAAAATATAAACATATGGTGTTCACGAGATGAAATAAATTCCCATCTTCCACTAAAAAACAAACAAATTTTCTTTTTATTTTATGCCAACACGTCAAAAATGGGTATTTTATGACATTTTTACTCAGGGCCTTCAATAAATTCCCCATGGTGAGCCCCAAATCAGTTAATGCGTACTTTGGTCAAACCGTTACTCCGCACAAAAAAAGTGCAGACAATCTCTAATACATATGATAACTTTACTTCTGCTGAAATAAACTGAATACACTTTCATCAAATAACATTTATTTTTCTCTACACAGTTTATCAATATTTATTGAATTTTAGCCATACATACTTTAATTATAAAAGCGGATTAATACCGAGTAATATTCAATCAATTGAATTGAAAGTCGGCCATATTGGATATTGTCCATGTGAGTTATGTAAACAAATCAGACATTTTAAATAATTTATGGCGAATTTCATCATTGTTCACAACTAGTTAGGCTCAGGAATTCAATATTATAACTGGATTTAACAAGGTAAATAAATTTCACTCGTCTTTGACGGAGGCGTCTCTTCATCTCATCCCAAACGTGCTCATTGGTGAAAGATCTGGTGAAACAGCGGGCCAGGGTAAGACACTCACGTTTTGCTGAGGCCAGAAACCCGGTAACTACACGTGCTACATGTGGCCGAGCGTTGTCTTGTTGAAACGTCATGTTACGCCCTTGACGTTGAAGAAATGGCAGCACGTGGGGTATGACAATCTCATCTCTGTAACGAACACCCGTTAAATTGCCACGGACAATTACAAGCTGGGTCCTGCCTTGAGATGAGATACCTCCCCAAACCATTATCGACCCACCACCACCAAAACGTTGACGTTGAAAAACACAGGGATCCAAGTAACGTTCTCCGCGACGCCTGTATACTAGAACTCGTCCGTCCGAACTTTCTAAGTGAAACCGCGACTCGTCAGTAAACAGAACATTATTCCAATATGCTCTTGGAAGCCTTAGATACTGTCTGCACCACTGACGTCGACGTTGTCGATGACGTAAGAGAAGAGTAGGACGTATCGCAGGACGTCGTGGAGTAATGCTGTGCTCTCTTAATCGGTTTCTAACAGTTCGTCCACTGATAGGTCTCAAGCCAGGAATTGTTCGTGCTGTTAATGTGGCCGGTTGAAATCGATTCCGTAGGTGTGTAAGCCGGATATAATTGTCTTGACGGATTGACGTCACACGTGGACGCCCTGGACGTGGTAGATCACGGACGTTGCCACGTTGCTGAAAATCGTCGCCAAAGTGCTGATATGGTGTTTTCGGTGAACACCAAAACACTACGCAACCGCATTTTGAGCAATGCCTGCTTGGAGCATACCGACGGCACGTAGGCGATCATTTTCGGAGATGCGTGGCATTGTCTTCAAAGACTTAAAATCCAAATGAAGGTGTTTTTCTGAACTGCTGGGTAGCTCACTATAATTTGACGGTTAAAATAACTCGAAACAGCATGTACGAGGATGTTAACATAAAGAAACACGTAAAAAGCGCGACCGTTACGGGCTATAAATTTTGCACGTGCAACTCGCGAAAAGCAGTATTATTGAAACAAGATTACCTTGTGAATTACACAAAAGAAATCTACTAAAATAATTTTATACCTAATAAAAGATATTAAGTATTTTAGTGTGCACAGTTATATTTTTTCCGTCAGTATATAAATAAACCCTTACGACTAGCATAGTCTTCATCGCCTAGAATAGGCTCAGAACTCATAAAGCCAAAAATCATCATTGCCTTTTAACAAGCTCAGAACTCCAGCCAGAAGTCGTGATCACTTGAAGCCTGTTCCCCATAGTGTAACGCAATTACTATGATCATACCTTTTGCACTTCCAGCACCGGTAAGAAAAGTCTGTAAAACGCTACTATAAATTCCAAGATCATAGTACATGTAAAATTCTTTTTAATTGGTCATGGGTGAATTAAATCACATATGATTTATTAGTCCCCTACCGGTTTAACCGGAGGGGACTATAGGTTTACCTTCCGTCCGTCTGTCCGTTCGTCCGTCAGTCTGTCAGTCCGTCACAAAAACTGGATCCCGTGATAATGCAAAAAGTACTGGAAAGATTTTAGTGAAACTTGAAATATATGTAGATGGCAGTCTGGAGATTATGCACGTCTTTTTTTCTTCATATGTTGAAAATTTTGGTTGCTATAGCAACAAATATACTTAAAATATGGCACATATAACAATATTTGTGATAACTCAAAAAGTTGTAAGAATAATTCTATGAAACATAAAATATGGATAGGTAATGCACCTCAAGGTATACAACTCTAGCACCAAAATTATTAGATTTATCCCCCTTTGAACTTAGAATTTTCATGAAAAAAATGTTTTTTTTTGTAAAACTCAGAAAGTAATGAAAACATTTTTAGGAAACATGAAGTACGGATAGGTGACAGTATGAAGATAATGCACCTCAAGGTTCACAACTCTTGCGCCAAAATTATTAGATTTATCCCCCTTGATTTTAGAATTTTCATGAAAAATGTGGGTTTTTTTGTATATAACTTCATTATTTCTTAATGAATTTACTTTAAACTTTTAATATTGGTTTCTTATCATCACCCACATCATATGTGACAAGGTTCATAATTCTAGCACCTAAATTGTCAGAATTATCATCCTTGAACTTTGAATTTTTTCTTCCTTTGTTGAAAAATTTGGTACATTTGTCTTTCCTTAAAAACTGTATCCAGGGATCCTTTTTGAAGTGCTTGGAACTTTTCCAACAAATTTACTGAGAATAAAGTAAAGTTGAAATATAAGTTAAACATAGTGATCCTGAGAAAATTTAAACATTAGGAACTAGTTTTTCATGGGTTTTCAACAGAGGTCAAGGTCAGATGATAGTTGAAACTTAGTATTAAAGATTATGTGCAACTTGTTCCAACTGGGCTACGATCCTGTGACAAGGCAGTGCGGGGTATTAGTCACCATCTGTGACAAAATTCTAGTTTTGCGACCTTTTTTAGTCCCCTACCGGTTTCACTGGAGAGGACTATAGGTTTACCCTCCTTCCGTCAGTCCGTCCGTCCGCAAAAACTAGATCCCGAGATAACGCATAAAGTACTGAAAATATTTTTATGAAACTTGATAAATGGATAGATGGCAGTATGGAGATTATACACGTCTTTTTTTCCTCCTATGTTGAAGAATCTGGTTGCTATGGCAACAAATAGACTTAAAATATGGCAAATATAGCAATATTTGTGATAACTCAAAAAGTACTTCCAATATTTTATGAAACTTGAAATATAAGTACTACGCAATTTCTGCGTAGGAACTGCCGTATGGGGTCTAGCGTTGTATTGCTAGAACTTTAGTCCAGGACCATGTCTCTGCATAAACGGAAGCAGAACAGGTTGCAAAATCTGATCCCTGTACATGGACAGCAGTTAATTCCCTTGAACAACAACAAGAGGAGAACGCCCGTGTGCACAAAAACAGCTCCAAACCATGACGTTGCCACCGCCAAATCGGTCAACTTCACGGACGCAGACTTGAGCGTGACGTTCACCTTGCCTGCGGTACACACGGACCCTGCCGTCGGTAATTCTCAAGGTGAACCGCGATTTGTCAGTGAGAACAATCGAATTCCACTGTCTTTGATTGAACCTTAAGTGTCTTGTGGCCCACACAAGTCGGTTGCGGCGATGAAGAGGTGTTAAAATTGTTCCATTATGGGCGCAGTCCAGCGGCACGCAAGCGAATTCTGACAGTTTGTGCAGTTATCCTTCCACCAAACATCTCCATACTTGTTGTGGAAGTTGCAGTGACAAATCTGTTGCGAAGATGACGTAAACGTATTGCTTGATCACCCGGCGTGACGTCACACGGGACGCTCCTGGCCTCGGGCGGTCGGCAACTGTTTAGATTTGATACACTCCCGTCCTGAGATTAGAAATTGTTTGTCGTGAACAATTAAAGGCTCTTGCAACAGCGACCACAGACTGACCAGCATGGAGCCTCCCCATATCTTGCTGACGTTCGTTATTTGAAAGACGCGGCATATACACAAGATTACCAAAATGACAATTTCAGTTTGTTTTTCCAGTTTAACTTCACTGTGCCTATTAATTTTAGGCAAATGACAGCATAATTTTGTGTTAGCACGTGCATTTCCTGTTTTCCATCTTGCAGGGCTACATGGTCACGGAATGCACATGACTGTACAATTCCAAGAAATTCACGGAGTCACAACGTTTTCATGTGCTGGAGATACTGTTAAAATATTTGATTGAACAGTAAAAGAAAAAGTTTTCATTTTGGCGCAGTATATATCCACAAGGTGTATTTCACGCAGGAAAGTAGCAAACATTTTATAAATTCAGTAACAATATCAAAAAAATCACATTTTCAGGAATTTGCAGGTCAGTTGGGAAATATAATTATATTATAAGGCTCCAAATAATGTTTCGAAACGAGAAATCAATTAAGGTTAAAGGATGACTTCAAGATTTTCGTTTTCATTTTCGAGAAAAAAATCTTATTTTTTTGTTTTGTATATTTTGCTGACATAAGTAATGATTATTTAAAAAAAAATATCATGCAATCTTTCGTTTTTCAAAATAAATCTATTTATTGTAATATCCGCAATATGCGGTGTCTGATCAGGGTCTACACTGTTTCTACTCTTAATAGAATGAAGTTGAAAATTTATACCAGAATCCTTTTAAATTGAAAATAGACTCGTCCCACTGACAAGGATGGTATAATCCATTAGGGATAATTAGGGTAATCTAAGAAATGTGGTATGAGTATTTTTGTTTATCGATGACATAAAAATACCCTTTAGATACCTTTCCTTAGAACGTTATCTTGCAAGATTCGTCAAAATGCATTAGATCTTTCTCAACTACAACAACTGAACATGCTGAAATAATGATACTTATAAGTACTGTAATTTTATTTTAAAGAAAACTACCCACTGATTTACGCTGAATTTGTTAAATTCTTAGAAGACCGTGCTAACATTTCTTAAGCCATTACATTGTATTTAGCTGCATATAGTTACTTACGAATGGAGAAACTCAGGCACTACAGATTGAAAAACTCTGCAACTAACCAGAGTCCACTGACCACTAATGTATCAGAAGTAGCTTGCAGTCAGATTCCTTCGAGATGAATAGTTCTGAAAGTTCCTAAAGGAATCTGATGGGTGGGTGGATGGCTGTATTGATGAGGCAGTTGGACAGACAGACAGTAAAGAGCACAGACTATAGTATAGAAGCACACTATAGTATATTATTTTTTATGATTTTCTACATTGCTAATAATCCAATTGAGTTGCTTTTTTAAGTATAGCTTCATGCTTCATTATAGGGCGTGATATTGCTGTGATACTCAGGAATTAGAGAAACATGAATTACGAGACTCTCTGAAAGAAATAGCAGATGTTTGCTTTTCAATAAGGTTTGGGATAAAGTTATTTAGCAAGTCTCCAGTGAGCATTTTGGGGAATTCGAATAAATAATTTAAATCAAAGTTTAACTTTTCGTGTCAAAATGCAAATTTAGTTTAAAGTTAGTTTTACAAGCAGATACGCGATACAAACACTGTTACAAATTTTAAAAAATGACACTGACTATTGTTTAGTGTCACAGGTCTCAAAGAAATAAAAGAAGAAGACAAAGAAGACATAAAAAAAGAAAAAGACAGTGGCGTCAGTGACCTACAGAGCGAAGACGATTTAGGATCACGTAGTTTTAATGAGTGAGCTATTGTGATCGCTGGATGTCCGGCGTCTGTCGTATGGCGTCTGTCGTCTGTCTGTTCACATTTGTCTTGTGTATGCGATAGAGGCTGTATTTTTTATTGAATCTTTATGAAACTTGGTCAGAATGTTTGTCTTGATAAAATCTAGGTTGGGATAGTATATGGGTCATCTGGGGTCAAAAACTAGGTCACGGGGTCCAATCTAAGAAAAACCTTGTGTATGCGATTGAGGCTGTATTTTTGATTTGATTTTCCTAATATTTTGTCAAAATGTTTGTCTTGATGAAATCTAGGTTGGGATTGTATATGGGTCATCTGAGGTCAAAAACTAGGTCACGGGGTCCAAGCTAAGAAAAACTTGTGTATGGATAGAAGCTGTATTTTTCATTCGAATTTTTCCTAATATTTGGTCAGAATGGTTGTCTTGATGAAAATCTAGGTTTGTCGTATACGGATGGTCAAAACTAGGTGGGGGTCTAAGAAAACCTGTGTATGCGATAGAGGCTGTCATTTCTTGGGTCCTAATATTTGTCAGAATGTTTTTCTTGATGCGATCTAGGTCGGATGTTTATGGTCATCTTGGGTTATAAAACTAGGTCACGGGTCAAATCTTAGAAACCCTGTGTATGCGATAGAAGCGTATTTTTCATCCGATTTTCCTAATATTTGGTCAGAATATTTGTCTCTATGGTATCTAGGTTGGAATTGTATATGGATCGTCTTGAGTCAAAAACTAGGTCACGGGGTCAAATCTTAGAAAAACCTTGTATATGCGATAGAGGCTGTATTTTCCATTGGATTTTCCTAATATTTGGTCAGAATGTTTGTCTTGATGAAATCTAGGCTGGGATTGTATATGGGTCATCTGGGGTCAAAAACTAGGTCAAGGGGTCAAATCTTAGTAAAAAACTTGTGTATGCCAATGGAAGCTGTATTTTACATCTGATTTTCCTAATATTTGATCAGAATGTTTGTCTTGATAAAATCTAGAACAGGATTGTATATGGGTCATCCAGGGTCAACAAATAGGTCACAGGGCCTATTCTTAGAAGACCTTCTGTTCGGCTACAACAATGAAACATTAGATAATTTTGCATGCAAATTAAATCTTTGACCGTGGATGATCTTGGCCTTGACCTACTTACTTACATCCTGATTTTTTGATGTTTCAGTGCAATGATTCTCAGGTGAGCGATATAGGGCCATATTGACCCTCTTGTTTGTTTGTCTGTTCGTTTTTGTCGTCGTCTTCTTGTTTGTTTGATTTTTTAAGAGAAAAAAAATCTATTTTGATAAGTGTATGTCATATTTGTTGTATCTATAGCTTGAAACATTTAAGAGTGAATACCATAAAATACTAGAAAATTGAAACATTCAATAGTGTTGTCACGTTCATGACTGTAATGAGTTTTGTCTATATATTGTGAATTTTACAAAACGGGATTTTTTCCGAGTTATACTGTGTGTGAATTTTTATTTTTCAATTAATTAATATAGATTATTTAGATAATTTTACTTATCATGAAATTGGCCATAATATTTCAAACAAGTATTTAACATAGACATGTATGAGGAGCACAGACATTTGATACAATCCCATGTTTCTGAATGAAAATTAAAGTGACAATGTGCAAAATATAGGGCAGTCGTTCTTTTATACACTCATTCAGGTAAAACAGTGTTGTAATCTTTAACAATTTAGATAACAATTTTAAAATCTGATTTAAAGGAAACACTTCAATTTAAGCTTTTCCTCTATTAGCCGGTGTAACGAAGTAAAATGATCGCCATAGAATAATGGCCCCTGTCTTGTTTTAAGAGACCCCTGGTCATAGTACATGTGTTTCGACCCTGGTCATAATAGTATGCACGCGAAGTAAAGAATATTGACCCTTCATAGAACATCGACCCCTGTCTTTGTTCTATGGAAAAAAATCACGGTTTTAACTTTGCATTTGCTGTTCAATTTTCATGCATGCACATCATGTAGATTTCCAGGGAGTTTGGGGTTTGGGAGTTCCGGATCCAGCAACATAAACCAAAATCCCCTGAAATAGTGCTTATACCACTATGTAAAACATTAAGACTCCAAACCCATCCCTGCAAATGGGCTCGGGTCCCCTGGTCAAAATTTCTGTATCCGTCCTTGCTCCCGCATAATTTCCACTTAGCAAATTATAATAAAGAACAGTCTACATTTCTGTAAATTGAAAAACTTCAAACGTAAAGATATGTGCTCTGGGCAGTTTGTTGATGGAGAAGTATGGCAATTTCATAATTGGGCGTTTTTGAAGAATTCAGTGGATATTCTAATCTTATTTTTCTCGATGTTCTCAAACCTTGACTGCATATCACCCATTTATATAGCCATACTAATGGCAAAATATTTAACAGGACTTTTTCTAAAGGCTATCCAGGAGCATGTTATTTTAAACAACTGTTTTCTATTTTAACCCTTACCCTTCTGGAAGGAATTGACACTGCCTTTGCGACTAGTGCAGTTCAGTCAGTAATTTTTCAGTAAGCACTCTCATAAACAATTATGGATCTGTCCAAGTTGAAAGACAAGTCCATTTTAGACATTTAGCATGATATTCATAAATCATAAATTCATACAACATCAAATAATTCATTTTAATAAACAAACTAATTTGCATATCACGTGCACGTTTAGAAAGGTTTTTCAAATTTTCTATAGAAAAACTGTACCACGGAAACAAATATGGTGCTACTAGCAGCAGAACCAGCAGCAACAACGATAATAATAATAACTCAACACGATAACCAAAACAATGATAGCAACAACATCATTTCTGTATTATAAAGACATGGAGGTTATTTTTATATTTGGGTCAGTTTCGTTACACAGGCGGAAGTAAATGCTATATGACAACTTCAAAAGAGTTTTGTCATTTTTATGATTCGTTAGGTAATGTTCGACGCTTAGCCTTTCTAGTTCCAGAGAGATTATCTAAGGCTTCAAACTATACCATTCAATTGTGCTCTGGTTTGAGAAGAAAAAGAGGTAAGAATTTTATCTATGCTTAACTTTTGTAAAACTGACATTGCCTTACAAAAAAATCACAATGCAGTTCGACCGCGCACACATTACATTCACGTCTTTTTCGTACCTGTAAATGCAAATATAGACTTGATCGTCATAGGTGACAGTATCACTGAGCATAAAATCTTTAAAAACGAAAAAAAACTTTTTACTACATTTTAAAAAATCGATTCTAGATGTTGTATGCTCAGTGACACTGCCACCTGTGCATGTACTTACTTCGTAATGTATGCGTAGTCGAACTGCATTTAAGGTGTTCTCTTTTTAAGTAATGTCAGAAGTTAAACATAAAAAATTTCTGTCCTCTTACCACATATGTAGTCCCGGGAGAATTTCATATGGTTTGAATCGGACGCCAAGTTACATTACATTTGGATAACACATGTCATATGTGAGTTGAATCCACACACACACACACACAATCCCCGTGATTATAATCGTTAGAGGTGTTTGATTGACATAATAAATTTTAGATAAACATTTTGATTTAGGCTGTGATCAAAGTGTTATACTATTCTAGATAAGAAATGACAAGTCTTTATAGAAGGATACATTATGTTACTTTTGATTTAAAAAAAAAACGGTTCATAACCGCTCGTTCTTAGGGTAATTGTCATTATAGCTTCTAAGAGTAACATTTTTTACTTGAATGAATTGATATTACTCAGATTGAAATATCTATTTCAGTATTATCATCGAAAATGATAATGGTAAAATTCTACTTAACAATATTTCAATGCTCACATCTCCTAACTTATTGTCTCTCTTACTTCTAAGGTTTCTATCTCAATACCAATGAAAATTTTGACTTTTGACTTTATTGATATTTAAAAGTATATGAATTACAGATTGGTTGCCAACCAGTATCTCAGATACCATACATCAGCATAGACTCCTGGGATTGTATATGGGTCATCTGGGGTCAAAAACTAGGTCAAGGGGTCAAATCTTAGTAAAAAACTTGTGTATGCCAATGGAAACTGTATTTTACATCTGATTTTCCTAATATTTGATCAGAATGTTTGTCTTGATAAAATCTAGAACAGGATTGTATATGGGTCATCCAGGGTCAACAAATAGGTCACAGGGCCTATTCTTAGAAGACCTTCTGTTCGGCTACAACAATGAAACATTAGATAATTTTGCATGCAGATTAAATCTTTGACCGTGGATGATCTTGGCCTTGACCTACTTACTTACATCCTGATTTTTTGATGTTTCAGTGCAATGATTCTCAGGTGAGCGATATAGGGCCATATTGACCCTCTTGTTTGTTTGTCTGTTCGTTTTTGTCGTCGTCTTCTTGTTTGTTTGTTTTTTTAAGAGAAAAAAATCTATTTTGATAAGTGTATGTCATATTTGTTGTATCTATAGCTTGAAACATTTAAGAGTGAATACCATAAAATACTAGAAAATTGAAACATTCAATAGTGTTGTCACGTTCATGACTGTAATGAGTTTTGTCTATATATTGTGAATTTTACAAAACGGGATTTTTTCCGAGTTATACTGTATGTGAATTTTTATTTTTCAATTAATTAATATAGATTATTTAGATAATTTTACTTATCATGAAATTGGCCATAATATTTCAAACAAGTATTTACCATAGACATGTATGAGGAGCACAGACATTTGATACAATCCCATGTTTCTGAATGAAAATTAAAGTGACAATGCGCAAAATATAGGGCAGTCGTTCTTTTATACACTCATTCAGGTAAAACAGTGTTGTAATCTTTAACAATTTAGATAACAATTTTAAAATCTGATTTAAAGGAAACACTTCAATTTAAGCTTTTCCTCTATTAGCCGGTGTAACGAAGTAAAATGATCGCCATAGAATAATGGCCCCTGTCTTGTTTTAAGAGACCCCTGGTCATAGTACATGTGTTTCGACCCTGGTCATAATAGTATGCACGCGAAGTAAAGAATATTGACCCTCCATAGAACATCGACCCCTGTCTTTGTTCTATGGAAAAAAAATCACGGTTTTAACTTTGCATTTGCTGTTCAATTTTCATGCATGCACATCATGTAGATTTCCAGGGAGTTTGGGGTTTGGGAGTTCCGGATCCAGCAACATAAACCAAAATCCCCTGAAATAGTGCTTATACCACTATGTAAAACATTAAGACTCCAAACCCATCCCTGCAAATGGGCTCGGGTCCCCTGGTCAAAATTTCTGTATCCGTCCTTGCTCCCGCATAATTTCCACTCAGCAAATTATAATAAAGAACAGTCTACATTTCTGTAAATTGAAAAACTTCAAACGTAAAGATATGTGCTCTGGGCAGTTTGTTGATGGAGAAGTATGGCAATTTCATAATTGGGCGTTTTTGAAGAATTCAGTGGATATTCTAATCTTATTTTTCTCGATGTTCTCAAACCTTGACTGCATATCACCCATTTATATAGCCATACTAATGGCAAAATATTTAACAGGGCTTTTTCTAAAGGCTATCCAGGAGCATGTTATTTTAAACAACTGTTTTCTATTTTAACCCTTACCCTTCTGGAAGGAATTGACACTGCCTTTGCGACTAGTGCAGTTCAGTCAGTAATTTTTCAGTAAGCACTCCCATAAACAATTATGGATCTGTCCAAGTTGAAAGACAAGTCCATTTTAGACATTTAGCATGATATTCATAAATCATAAATTCATACAACATCAAATAATTCATTTTAATAAACAAACTAATTTGCATATCACGTGCACGTTTAGAAAGGTTTTTCAAATTTTCTATAGAAAAACTGTACCACGGAAACAAATATGGTGCTACTAGCAGCAGAACCAGCAGCAACAACGATAATAATAATAACTCAACACGATAACCAAAACAATGATAGCAACAACATCATTTCTGTATTATAAAGACATGGAGGTTATTTTTATATTTGGGTCAGTTTCGTTACACAGGCGGAAGTAAATGCTATATGACAACTTCAAAAGAGTTTTGTCATTTTTATGATTCGTTAGGTAATGTTCGACGCTTAGCCTTTCTAGTTCCAGAGAGATTATCTAAGGCTTCAAACTATACCATTCAATTGTGCTCTGGTTTGAGAAGAAAAAGAGGTAAGAATTTTATCTATGCTTAACTTTTGTAAAACTGACATTGCCTTACAAAAAAATCACAATGCAGTTCGACCGCGCACACATTACATTCACGTCTTTTTCGTACCTGTAAATGCAAATATAGACTTGATCGTCATAGGTGACAGTATCACTGAGCATAAAATCTTTAAAAACGAAAAAAAAACTTTTTACTACATTTTAAAAAATCGATTCTAGATGTTGTATGCTCAGTGACACTGCCACCTGTGCATGTACTTACTTCGTAATGTATGCGTAGTCGAACTGCATTTAAGGTGTTCTCTTTTTAAGTAATGTCAGAAGTTAAACATAAAAAAATTCTGTCCTCTTACCACATATGTAGTCCCGGGAGAATTTCATATGGTTTGAATCGGACGCCAAGTTACATTACATTTGGATAACACATGTCATATGTGAGTTGAATCCACACACACACACACACACACAATCCCCGTGATTATAATCGTTATAGGTGTTTGATTGACATAATAAATTTTAGATAAACATTTTGATTTAGGCTGTGATCAAAGTGTTATACTATTCTAGATAAGAAATGACAAGTCTTTATAGAAGGATACATTATGTTACTTTTGATTTAAAAAAAAACGGTTCATAACCGCTCGTTCTTAGGGTAATTGTCATTATAGCTTCTAAGAGTAACATTTTTTACTTGAATGAATTGATATTACTCAGATTGAAATATCTATTTCAGTATTATCATCGAAAATGATTATGGTAAAATTCTACTTAACAATATTTCAATGCTCACATCTCCTAACTTATTGTCTCTCTTACTTCTAAGGTTTCTATCTCAATACCAATGAAAATTTTGACTTTTGACTTTATTGATATTTAAAAGTATATGAATTACAGATTGGTTGCCAACCAGTATCTCAGATACCATACATCAGCATAGACTCCTGGATAATCAGGTTGACCACATCCGTATCCCCAGCTGACAACACCTGCAAAAAAGAAAGCATACTATAAATACTGCTGCCCCAATATTGTATACCTCCTCCTTGTGTGGTATTTTGGTATTAAATATCAGTAATATATGTCTTACAAGGCTATCTATATTATATCAAATATGGCTTGAACTCATAAAAATATCCACTGATAAATCAAAGCACTGAAAGTACTGAAAAACTGGCTCCTCAAGCTTAGATCTGCATACAGTCTTTTACCACTGTCTTTAAGTCGTTCAACCATTAGAGTGCTGTATATTCATGCTTCCCACTACATTGTTTCAATATGGTTGTCTTATTACACGTTTGCTTATGGGTATAAAGTTCTCAAACTCGGTCATTAGTTATAAAGGGTTGTCTACATTACAATTATTGTCATCAAGGATGTTAAAGTGCCTGAATAATCTTTAAGCTTTAATGTCCACTAATGTCAGAACTAATAAAATGTTTAAAGGACAAGAACCTTTCCGATATCGTTGAATTTTTTAAAAACTTAAATCTCAATGAATAGATATAACTTCAGGAAGATGAAAACTTGATAATGCACACAGATTTATAAATGAACAACTTATTTTATTCTACAAATCATTAGTAACCAATAATCAGGATCAACTCTCTGTTGTTCACTGTTGTTGATGGGTAACATAATTATGGAGTTACCTCATACAAAGACGAAACAAAAACGAAATCACCAGTAAGACCTTTTAATTTATTATGCTTATTACTGCGTAGACTAATGAAACAATCATTAGCCAAGACATTGACTTAAATTTTTACAGACATGTACCCACTATTACATTTTACAGAAGCATATAAGCTAATTTTAGTTACACTTTTACTAAATATATCAAGATGCATATTATAACCCACAAAAAAGGCAAACGTCATAGGTTCTGGTCAGTATGTACTTTCAAGAAATAGCACTTTCTTTTAAACTGTATGAACAATATACCCAGACTATCATACCAAAGCAGAGCAGCACAAAATAACTATCGTATTGAAACTAGTTTCGTAACACATTTCATTTATGTGTGAATTTCATTATATTTTCATTAAGTCAGTCTTATTATTGCAGTATTAATGGAACATCATTCTTAAATATTTTCAGCATAATATATTATCTCATTTTAGGTTTGATCTTCAATATTGTTACTGTGTTACAGCAACAAGTTATTACCAGAATTTGACATTCTAGAAAACTTTTAGTGGTATTTTATATCATACTGACTTGTTAAAGTCATTTATCTTGTTAACTGTTATGTTACATTCAAGAAAAGTGCACATACATAAATGGCTCTTATGGGACAAAATGCATTCGTAACATCTCAATATCAGCTATTGCTAGACTGCTTGAATGACTTTTTTTCTCACACCGTAGGTAAAATGGAGATAATATATGTCATTATTGTATTCACTAGTGCATATTTATATTGTAACAACATCAAGACATTGTATGTAATCATAAAAATAAAGTTGGCTCAAATACTTTTCTTGTGTCGATTTATTGCTCTTCTGCTCCTTTTTTTCCCTTTTAATATTTTTTGCACGATCATCGACTAAATCAGGACAAGAATCCCCTTACCTACAAGTTCCCATGCATTATTTCTGTATGCAACAAGAGGTCCACCGGAGTCTCCCTGAAAAGAGTAAGGATAAAGAGTTCTATTGCCAATGCTTTTCTACTTAAGCAACAGACACAGATGAAATTTCAGCTACGCAAAATAATACATAACGTGCACATATTACTCAACAATAAAGTGTAAAAAGTACATCATCTCGTGTGTTGTTTCACTTAATTTTATTAATTTTAATTCATCTTTAAAAGTAGGAAAAAATTAAACAAGATATTTATGGTACATACATACCAAATATCTAAGATATTAGTCAATAAATGAAGACTCAGGCAAGTAGTTTTTAAGATTATCAAATCTGTGAAACCACTATCATACAGACATGCCAAAATAAGCCTATTTAGACCCCAAACCTATGGAACCCATGACTGGATCAGGCTGGTTCAGAAAAGGAAAGGAGTTCTATTGTTTATAAAAAAAATGTGAAAGTTTAATTGTAAATGAATCGAATGCGAGCAAAACGCTATGATGTTAGGTAGAGAAATATATATAATAAAAATAACCTCTGTGACTTTGACACCAATGGTTGAGGTTCATGCTAGTTGTCTATATTCCAAATACGTAAGATATCGGTCAATAAATAAAGGTTCTATGGCAAGCACAAAAATCTATTTTAACCTATGTGGCATATACTTTGACCCAAGTTACCAAACCCAAGAGTAGATTTCTTTGTAAATTACCTGCATACCAAATATCTAAGTTAAGGGTCAATGAATAAAGACTGTATGGGGAAAGGTATAAAAATCTGTTTTATGCCTCGATGACCTTGACCTTGACCAAGTGAGTGGCAGAGATTAATGCAATGTGCCTACATACCAAATATCTAAGATATTGGTCAATACTTAAAGGCTCTATGACAAAAACTCGAAAGGTCTTTTTTGAGATTTGGTGACCCAAGGGGCAGGGCCAATGTTGACCCCAGGGCTAAGATTTGTATATAATTGGTAGAGTTCTACTAGGCCACGATAAACATCAAAAATCTTAACACTAGGTCTAGTGATTACTGACGAGAAGAGTTTTAGAAGGTTTCTTTTCCTATGCAAGTCTTCAACAAATCAAGTGGGCGGGGTCAATTTTGACCCCAGGAGCATAAATTGAACAATCTTGATAGAGAACCCCTATATGATGCTCAATGCAAAATATCGAAACCCTAGATCTTGAGGTTTTCTTAGAAGATTTTCAAAGTTGTCCCTGTATAAACCTTTATTAAATAAAGTGACCCCTGGGGCGAAGCCATAAATAACCACAGGGGCATGATTTGAACAATTTGCGTAGAGGAGATCTAGGTGAACCTGTACGCCAAATATCAAACCCTAAGACGCAGTAGTTACAGACAAGAAGTTTTTGAAGTTTTCCCAATATAAGCCTAGGTAAAGTCATGTTGCAGCTAGGGCGGGGCTAATTTAGTTCTAAGGGCCATGATTTGAACAAAATTGGTAGAGGTCTACTAGGCAATGCTGCATACCAAGTAACTTAGCCCTAGACATTGTAGTTGCAGATAAGAAGATTTTTGAAAGTTTTCCTTATGTTTACCTATCTGAAATAACGTGGTCACTAAAGTCGATGATTTTTACAAACTTGGTAGAGGACCACTATACAACGCAACATATAAATATATCACTTTAAGTGCGTGCGGTTTCGGAGTAAAAATCGTTAAAGTTTTAATTTTTAAAATCTTTTTAGCTTCTGTGCCCCATATTTGCAATGGACTTGAACCATTTGAGCAACTTTGATAGAACTTCATGCATTTATACCGAAGTTGTCGGAAAAGGCCGAGTTGTTACGATTGCGGTTGTTAATGAATGGTGTTTAAACGTGCTAAAACGTTCCGTTACTTTTTTTTCAGTATATCTATGATTTTTTTTAATAAAAAGTGAGTCATTCTAATTACCAACTTGTTCTTTGATGTGACTATCAAATACATATAACTATTTGTCACTTGCCTGACATGCATCTTTCCCGGCTTCACCAGCACACAACATTGTGTCATCAAGTTCACCACTATTTTTTGTTTGTTCGCATGCATTTCTACTCATCAGTGGCTTCCAAACATACTTTAGAGTTGTCGAAGAAGATCCGCCTGTATTAATAATTAAAGACTTAAAGTAATTTTGACTTTTTTAGCTAGTCCTAGGTGTAGTCGTTTTGGATAAGGCTTCGGCGTGACCTTTCAAAATTACATTGCAGACAAGCTACACTTCCTTTAAGTCGGGATACGGACAAAAGTCCCTCGACCTCGACCAACCCGTTTTTTGCTTTTGGGGTTATCGTTATCTGTTTGAGCTTATTTATCGTCGGTCCCGGTTGCTCATATGACCGACACCCCCTGAAGAGATTAGTTATTTTATGTTGTGGGGTAGTGCAAGATACAGAAAGCATCCCATTCCAGGGACACCCCTGGTACTTTTGCATGCTCAGTGTATAGCACTGATACATGGGACCTCGGTTTAACGTCTCATCCGAAGACTATTAGTAATGTAAGCGGATGAGCGGGGGATCGAACACGGGACCGCTGTTTTTTGGGGGTTAGTGTTTTTCACATCTTCAAAGCATTGTGTTCAAATAGTATGATTAAGGTAATTAAGATGTTTTAGCAGTTAAAATGCAAACATTTTGAAGTTATTAACTGATATAATTATTACAGTATATGGGGGACAAAACAACCTCAATGAGGTGACCAACAGAAAAGGCCTCCAACAGAAAAGAAGATATGAAACAAAATGCACTATCTGCCGATATAATTAATCCCCTTCTGCAAAGCGGGGAGGGGATTATAGGAATGGCCTTTTCTGCAAAGCGGGGAGGGGATTATAGGAATGGCATCTGTCTGTCCGTCCGTCAGTCCGTCTGTCAGTCCGTAACACTTTCGTGTCCGCTCCATAACTTTTAAACTGCTGAAAAAAATTTGAAATAACTTGGCACAAGTGATCACCATTATAAGACAATGTGCAGAGCACAATAATTAGGTTGCTATCCCCAAGATCAAGGTCACGCTTAAAGGTCAAGTGTTAAAAAGTCTACATTTCGTGTCCGCCCCATAACTTTTAAACTGCTGAATTTTTTTTTGAAATAACTTGGTACAAGTGATCACCATTATGAGACGATGTGCAGAGCACAGTTATTGGGTTGCTACCTCCAAGGTCAAGGTCACACTTAAAGGTCAAGTGTTAAAAGTCTACATTTCGTGTCCGCTCCATAACTTTTAAACCGCTGAACAATTTTTTAAATAACTTGGCACAAGTGATCACCCTTATGAGACAATGTGCAGAGCGTAATAATTGGGTTGCTACTCTCCGTCCGTCTGTCTGTCCGTAACACTTTCGTGTCCGCTCCATAACTTTTAAACCGCTGAACATTTTTTTAAATAACTTGGCAGAAGTGATCACCATTATGAGATGATGTGCAGAGCACAGTTATTGGGTTGCTACCTCCAAGGTCAAGGTCACACTTAAAGGTCAAGTGTTAAAAGTCTACATTTCTTGTCCGCTCCATAACTTTTAAACTGCTGAACAAAATTTAAAATAACTTGGCACAAGTGATCACCATTATGAGACAATGTGCAGAGCAAAATAATTGGGTTGCTACCCACAAGGTCAAAGTCACACTTAAAGGTCAAATATCCATATTTCACGTCTGCTCTATAACTTACTACTTAGCATTCGAAAAGTTTTTAATTACTTTGCACAAAAGATCACCACTATGACACGATGTGCAGAACCCAACATCCAGGTTGCTATCCCAAGGTCAATCCATAACTTTTTGACTTTATGGAAGATTTTAAATAACTTGGCACAAATAATTACTATCATGACACTATGTGCTTATGATATGCATGGCACAACATCAAGGTCATGGTTGGTTAAAGGTCAAGAAGTACACATTCATGTCCGCTGCGGAAGGGGATTTAGTTGTCCTTTAGACTGCCTTGTTACAATTAGTGACATACAATTATTTAGTATTTGCAAAAGCTTCTTAGATGAATTTTCCACCCCCGTTAGATTTGACTATCATTTCCATGATTGGGAAAAATATTTTAAGTTTAAATTGAAAAATGCTATTTACCCGTTTTAACTCTCATAAATGAACAATGTAAAGCCATTGCAAAATACATTAACACATAATAATCAGACACCTAATGATGAGTAGATGATGTCTTATTAACCTTTAGATACAATTATCAGCCAAAGTTATTCACAATAAACATGGACAGTGATCTTGAAGATTAAAGAAATATTTAATTGTCTTCATTTACAATTATCCCCAATAATGATCTATAACATACAACGACAATGCTTCTAAAGATTAAATGAAAATTTAGTTGTTACCAAATACTTTGAAGAGGCTGTACTCCAGATTTGACATAAAAAAAAATCATAAATTATATATTTAGATGCCGTGAGATTATAACAACATAATATTTTACTTCAAAACTGATTATAAAGTCAAAATAGAATAAAAAAAATATTTTCGCTCCAGCCTGATTTGAACTCTGGACCCTCATGTTAACAAAATATTTCCAATGCTTTTACTGTCACCACCATCGCCGTATGTGGTATTACGGATATTTACTTTAAATCTTATACGATATAGTTATACCGTCGCGTTACGGTATAGCACTTTGAAAGGGAAAAAAATCAATTTATAAAGTAATTATTTGACTTATTTTTTGTCAGTAAGTTAGTTTTTAAGCATTAATCATAAATATTACAAGAAATTTATTATACAAGAAAACTTTCTTTTTTTTGTCATCTGGAGCACAGCCCCTTTAATAATTACAAGAGAATACACATTTTTAATTGATACAACATCTAAATTAACTTAATCATATTATTTGAACAAAATGCTTTGAAGACATGCAAAATCCTTTATATATCCCTAACCCCAAAAGAAAAAAAACAAGAAAAACAATAATATTGACATAAAACATAAATAAAATTATTACTGTTAAATCTTTTCTCTATTGGGCTTTTGTTCATTTTGACTTAACTGACTGAGGCCCCTCCCACGCACAACACCCCTCCCCCCGCCCCCCATCATCGATGGTTTTTTAGTCATACTACAATACTAACTTAGCTTTTGGTCGAGGGGCTTTTGTTGTACGCACTTTTAAGTGAAAACCACAGTTGAGTATTTACAAGCTTCGCAGTATCTATTATAACAACATATAAAGAATGTGCAAGGAAGAATTCATTCAGATTAAATTGAGAAGGAAGAGAACATTCCAAAGGAAATTTGCTAAATAACACTTGGCAGAAAGAATCAACAGAAATGCGCAGTAAGTATAACGAAAACCGTAATAACTTTATCTTGGTCGGTTAATATGTCTTAAGTAGTTTTTACTTTTAAGAGATCTTACATATTTTGAAAAAAAAGACAGTTTTAGGCCCACGTTTGAATAGACAATGTTGTTACGTAGTTACTTTGTGGATATTCCACAGAGTGATTTGGATATCCAGTGTGAGAATAAATTGTTGAACATTAAAGGACTTCTCTTGCGAAATTACAAACCCTGCCTCATAATACAAGTATAATAAAAACGTATTATACCTTCACTGGTGGTACCCCAACCAGACACTACTGAATCTTCTCTGTCCAAATGTGCACGGTTGGGCAGACAAGCAGGTTTAGCCCAAGTGGATGAAATATTGACGCTGTTAGGAGTGAGGGAACCAAAACCTATCAATATCAGAAGTCACTTTATGTATCTCACATTTCTAGAATACAAGACTACGATATTTAAGTCGTAAGTTGTTAAAAGAAGCATACCATAAAAAATCATATAAATATTAATAATTCGTGTCAAGGTGTTAGACAAACATCTCAATACATTGGGTAATAATTAGTTGTTGTTGTTGTGCAATGTTTTGTGTATAGCAATCTGTAGTAAATACGTATTTTCATATTGTCTATATTCTCCAAAAATATGGTACGGTCTTCTTTATTATTACCTGCTTATCACTTCACAAAGAAATAGCGGATAAAAGTCATTGGCAGTACATTACAGGTTATTTTAAGAGTACGTCCTTTTAAATGTTCGATCAGTGGACGCTAAACGAATAATCGAATTGATATGGCCATATGCTGTAAAGAATAAAACACTAGCACTGCATGCTGAACTTTTTTTGAAATGTAAGTACAAACAAAATACCGAATAAAAGTAATCTTTATATTATTCTTATTTACGAATAAAAATAATTCACCTATCACAGCAATATCGTTTGACATCGTATTTGAGTTGTAACCGCTGTGCACGGTGATAGATACGGCTGTAAGAATGACTCGAGAACCTGCCACTGTCGTCTGATGCATGCCAAATGCTACGCGATAATTTGACGGCCTTGGGTTCTTGGAGCTAAAATATCGAGTCTTTTATGAATATCAAGAATTTGTTTGCCTATGAGCGTTTTTTGGATATATCTAGACATCTTCGGTTACCCACGGGTAATTTCCGCACAACTACATTAAGTAGAATGAAATGGAATGGATCGAACGTGGGTTTCCGACGATGATATCCAGAGTACGAATGTAGTATCTTGCAAATAATTAGAACAGAATCTTCACTGGCAATATTGCGATGACTGTATGAGAAGAACATACAAGCTATATATACCCAGACGTTAGGAAAATACAGTAAAATAACAAAGATGCACTCACCTTAGGCAGTGGGCTGCAGTTATGACCTTGACCGTGCCGTCATTGCCAATAACGTACGTCCCTCCGCAGATAAGGTAACCATTCTCAAGAAGACCTACCTACAATAAACAGCGTTTTATGGTTACGTCATGTAAACTTGTAAATAAAAATACATTTGTAACTGCATTCCTCGTTATAATGTAAAAACATACCCAAGGTTAAGAAAAGACCTGATTTTACCTTCTACACTGTCTTCAAATTTCATATGTCTAAAATCTCCACCGAAGTCCCGCAATACGTTTCTTTAATTACTGTTTTTATAATTTTATCTCCAATAAAGAAACAGCAATTCCTTTTGATCAGGTGACTCATGTTTATGCAACTCCTCGAGAAATGTTTAAAAGTCAGGTAACAAAAAGCGGCTTTGCTTGAACTTCTCTCTTAAAGTATATTGGCACATTTTCTGTAAGAAAAAAATATAGATGATGCTCAATTTTTTTCCTGATGAGAAAAAGACACCAAGACAATGCTCTTTTAAGATAAATGACTTTCCACCTAAATACTGTACAGAAACAATTCTTTATATAAAAATTTATATTAATGTGTCAGTTTACCTGCTGCAGTAAAAACAATTTACTGACGCCTTGACAGCGGGTAATGATGGAATGCTCTAAATGTACATTCTATTATGTTACATTGAAGATGCGTTACTCTTATGAAGACGGTCTCCAGTGTAACAAGGTTTATAAAGATGGCCCTAAACATTGATATACAATCTTTTCAACTTTCGGATAATCACAATTCATACCTGCCAAGGAAAGTCGCCCTCGTTCGCATTAACTCCACCAACAATGTAGCTTGTTGCCAATTTCGGTACTGGGCTAAAGTTACTCTGACCACATTGCTGGCATGCCGCCACTGAAAAAAGATATGACGTACGAACAATTATGTCGTATGTTTTTCTAGTGATCGAATAGAACACACTCAGCAGAGAGCTATAGTTGCTGTTTGACAATGTCATCGTAGCAACTTGGCATTCAATAATTTTGATGGAGTCGTTGAACAGTCATATTATTCTTGTTATTTCGTACAGTTTTATACATTTTCAGAGGTTCTATTCTATTCTCCAACAATGATATTCACACTGGCTGAAAGGAACAAAAGGAAAAAATATTGCTCTTTAAATGACTCCCAATAGTTCGTTAAACTGTATTCTAGCATACGCTTTTTGTTTCTTTTTTAATAATGCTTAGTTGAGTAAATTTTTGTTGAAAGTTTAAATTCATTAGTAGTTAAACAGAAGACAACATTGGACACATGAGGTTAAATACAAGTTGATGTAGCCTGAAGGCATTTCTGATTTTTTGATGCACTATATTGTACATTTCGTGAACTTTCATAAGGCATCCCATTATTAGTCAAACAAATTTTGCTGTTGTCCGTTTCCTTTATATAACCTTTTAACACTTAAGTTTAACAAGTTTGTCGGTTTCTTTATTTGTTTATTTATTTATGGATGGAGCGCAGGACTACCGATCCCGAGGTTGCCAACCAGGGATGAGAGTCTACAGTGACTCCGCATTCCTCACTTTCGGCGCAAGTAATAGTTTGAACCCAAGAAACAGTCATCGAAAGGGATAATATAAGTTGCAAGAACTTGCTTCCCAATCGATGTAAAATAAATAAGTTTAAACCATAGATGTAATAGTGCACAAACCTTGCTCATACTGTAACAATTTACACTAATTTGTTTGAACTCAAGACGAAAATTGTCTTTACTTACGCTATTCAAATCATAGATGAAGATAGTGACAGTTAATGCGTGTCCCCATTTCACAGCTGAGTGACTTAGGGGTGGTGGTGGGCATCTTTGCCAAAGGAAACACTTCGTTCTTTGCCTTAGGTTTATACGCGACACTTCTTAAAACCATGACAAGTTTTCTTACAAACCAAAGGCTGCATGATGCTTTATGATATTCAATGTACGTCAGGGCGATATATTTGCTTCAAATTTGTTATAGATTTATGTAAATGTTTCACTTGTTTACGAGTAGGCTTTCCGCAATTCTCTTGTCCACCACACCTTTATCTGGTCTTGTGCTTTACTATTCTCTCTAACATCTCCAGTAGATATGTAATAGTTGTCAAAGGCCTATAAAACGACAGCCAGATCAATAACAAAAATGAAGTTCAATCAGTGACTTACATAAATTTATATTGATACAATTTTTTGATCAGTAAAAATTATTTTACATAGAGCATTATAATTTCATGGTAGCGCAGTGCAGCTTATTTAATTTCAATATCCACACGGAAGTTACAACAGAGCAGTTACACAATGTATACAACAAATAAAGGAAGAGAGAAGGACGAACGTACAGACAAAATAACAAAGTATTAAATACATGAATGAATGAATGAATGAATGCATGAATGAATGAATACCACGACCAGTTCTGTGCTAATGTTACATGCTATAATTCTTTCAGCTAACTTCAGCTGAACACTATTCTGAAAACTTTCATGTTTCCAAAAAGGTTGATTAAAAATAATCATAGTAAAATATTCTCGGTAGAAACCTTCGCCTCCTGTCAAGCCAACAGTCTTACTACGCTTTGGGTGCTTTTTGTGTGACTGGTGCTTGTTCGTATCTAAGAATCAATCAAATTCGGATTAAATGGATACTGACATGAATTGTTTATCCGACTCTTGTACATGTTACGGCAGGAGAAGACATATTACGTATCGTGCCAGTGTGATTACAAAAAGAGGGATGATAAAAGTCACAATGAAACTGGTGACGGCTGCTTGCACGTGCAACCTCTTGATAAGAGTTCGAAGTTGTACTGTTACACAACTGCTCTTTTCAAATATATACAGATGGTTTCCTCTGTGACAGCTTTATTCATTAAAAGATAGGATAAATTACATTTGGACAAAAACAAAACACAACGGGTTTTGTAACTCCTCCACCAGTCAGTTTCTTAAGGTAGTAGAGCGCTGTGAACTCTTTTCAGCTCCCGGTTTGGTGATTTTCACGAAACAATCTAACGATAAAACATGGGCACTATGAAACTCTTTTACCGAGAGATTTTAAAGATTTGGCTGGTATAATCTTCAAACCTCCACAAATGAAATAAATCTATCAGGCAAAAAAGCAAAGATTTCAAAAGCACTGGTTTTCTTTGTCTGACCTTAAACTCTACTGTAATGCAGTCACGGACAGAACACATACAAGTAGATCAAATAGTGAGAAGTACTGAAAAGTGATTATAAACATGATACCAAATTACACAAACCCACTTCGTAATTAAAGAAATATTATAGAAAAATTCGAAAGATATAAATGGAGCTTCAAATAAGCTTTAAAACTGAAAATCAACTATCATTATATTGTCATAATTACACGGGAAAAAAAACTCTGCAGAGTTTTGCAGAAATGTTCAAAACAGTGAAATAATAGATTTAATTTAAGTTTACTAGCACACTGTTTCGAACATTTCTGCAAAAATTTAACATAGACTTGTTATCTTATTTGGAAAATAAATGATTGTTGAACAACAATTTTAGTTTATTTACCATGCTTAAAGGCATTAAAACAGTCGAAGTATACTAAAAGATAAAGAAATTCTTATAATCCAACATACTAGAAAGTTTAAAATCCAGACTTAAAATAAAAAATGTAACAGAAAGAAAATAATGGTTTTGGGCTTCACTGAAACGGTCTCATATCCACACAAATTCTTTAAAAAATTGAGTACTCTTCAGTAAGGAGGTACATTGTATTACATAACACCCTAACTACATAAAGTTAACAAAATATCTCCCAACTACCGAATAACATAAGTTATACATTCCATGATGTATTTTAGCCCTAATGAGTACACATATTAATTGTAGAGTTGACAAGAACAAGTGAATTCAAGAAAGATTCCAAATACTCAAATCAAGATTCTTCCATTCGATGTCTGGTCAGATGTGTAAATTAAATTGCCATGTTCTGTTTGGAGTTTCAAGGAAATCTAAACCGCAATGCAAGATGCTATGATGGTGAAAACGCTATGGTACGACCAATGCGATAAATTGATGTTAAAATCGAGATGGCACAATAACATCTATATATCATCGTGTTTTTATCATCGTGTTGTCGTGTTTTTATCATCGTATGATCGCTTGTTTGCATTTTCACTTTTGCGTTGGCGAAACAGCGATATTTAACATTGTACCATCGTGCTGTCGCGAATATAACATGGCATCATCAGGTTTTCACGATTCTACCATCAGAATTTCAATATTGTACGATCGCGTTTTCACCATCGCAACATCGTGCATCGCAGTTGAGATGTCCTTAAGAATTAACGATTGTTCAAATGGAACACCGTATGATATAGTATGTCTATACTTTCATATATTTGCTCTGCGCAAGTTACAGTCTACTAACTCGTATGGCGCGCACCCGTCAGTTCTTTAAAAGGGCTTGCAATTTATTTTATGATTACATGTGTATGTTAAACTCAAGTATGTGACATTCCTTATAGTTTCAAATATAACTTTATGTCTTCTACATAAGCAGTTTCAAAAATCAGAAATAGTCATCAGAGGCAAAAGAATGGTTCGAGAATTTTTTTTAATTACTAAAAATTTACCGAAAGCTAGTTGGATATATTCGATTTAAAAATATGGTACCAGTTATTATCATTAACCTTATCAATACAGTCCTGTTATGTGAATCTAAAAAGGAATTGAGAACAACTAATGCAAATTGCCATAAGTTTGGATGAGCTAAAGCCAATAACGACCATCTAATATTTAGTGGAGTCTAACCTGCACTGGCATTCGCTCAAATTCAGAATGGACCGCTATCTGATGGTTTATATAGTCCTTTAATGTTGACATCCCCGAAACGAATACGAGCTCTGATCACGACCTTTCAACACACAATCATGTAATTCACTTAAGCACAGAGAAAATGTTACTTAGCTAGTTTCTTCCTGGCCTGGTAAAATTCTATCCGTGACGTCTAGAATTAAACTTTATACGAAGTGTAAACGAGTATCAAATGCTTCTTTGTCATTTGATAAACAACGCAGTTTTTATAGACGAAAGCAGTTTTATTCTACATATATTTTCATATATTTCCATTTTGCCTTTTTTTTTCATATATTTCCTTTGACATCTTCCGAGAAAGGAGTTCAAATTATTTCTAGATGAAAACAGTAACAAGATAATATAATTTATGCTATAAAAAATAATTTGTAATTTTCATAACAGGATGTAAACATTCACGATTATATCTTCAGCTATATTACACATTTCAAAGAAATGGCAATGCTTATTCAAATAAATGCATCAATGTTTTAAATCCCAGCATTAATAATCTACTTAAAACTGTTTTTATTTGTTACAAATAATCGTAGTTACATCGTTTGTTATGAAACTAGCTGCTTTATTTATATGCAAGAATTTTCACCAGTTAAGCTAAGAACTTGAAAGCGTTTTTTTTCCCTCTCATTTACATAGTTCCAGTGCGTTGTCAAGTGTTTGGCTTTATCTGAAATAAGAATTTTGTTGGAGGATAGTATATAACTTCAGCTCGGTAAAGTATCAACTGTTTTCATCGAAGTTAAATATTTTTCTTTATTTCCTCAAAATTGTGTCGCCCTTGAGATATACACAATTCTAATTGTCTAACACAACCTTTTGAATGCAGTATTATTGTCTTTCTGTGTCTACTATATGCACTTGAATGCCTAAGGACCGTAACATTTCTGTTTAAAATTGTTTCTACCAAGACGCATTTTTTCCAGTCTTGAAAAAAAGGAAGCTACCAGGGGCTAGTAAGGTTGTGAATATGGTAGGTCGGAAGCTCAACCATTAGGAAATCATACAAATTGGCCGATTATATAAAAACACATTGTCATGCATCATTCTGACTGCGCAAACCTATTCAAGGGGTAGGACCTAAATCATGTAGCTCGGTGCTTTAAGCGAGAAAAACGTGTAGTCTGTGACTAGTGTCGTCAGTTTTCGCGTAAATATTCAGGAATTCGGATAAATTATCAACAGCTATGGGGATTTTCTTGGAATATTTGTATAATGTATACGACTAGTACCTAGCCATATATGTATGCTAACTGTAGCTGCTAATTGACAGAAGAAGAAATGTGTTACTAAAAAGTTATTGAAGGGATGCCAACAAAGGTGTCCCATTTTTTGTGTGAATCTGCAATATTTTGCCTCGGTTTTTCAGCTTGACCAACAATTTTGCGCCATTAAAATGATATCTTAAGTAAACAGGAACAGAATTAAACACTTACAACCAGTTAGAAACATACATAATGCATCTATGTTCGATTTTTTAAACTTTGAGACAATGAACGTGCAGTTTGAGTCACTTTAAGGTCATATTGTGTAACCTCGGTTCTTTCATAACTACATACTGATATTCTAATACATAAAATATCTTTCTGTCACTAGCATATTGGTTAAATTAAACAGTTATTTTGTACTATAATCATACTCAAAACCAGTCAAAACAAGTAAATAGATCCTCCAAAGATAACTTACATTTTTTTTACAAATATAGAATTAAATCTCGGATCTATTAAGATACCTGACGGCTTGGAGATAAGGGAGGTCAGTGATAAATTTACCTGTTGCAAACTTTTTCATTTTCATCCCCTTTCCAAGTTTCATTAGTAAAGACGAATCACTACTTGCAGGAAATACCTTAAAACCACAATTATTAGCAACGTAATTTAATTTATTGCAAAACGGCAGTTTAAGCAAGGTGATGATATTTATCAGCCATTTGCTTACCGAGAGATGATAATGTTGCCATAGAACTTTATGTTCATTATTTCATTTAAGTTTAGTTACAGTCCAGTCAAAGCGGACGAAATATTGACTGATATGATTGTGGAAGAAGTAAGATAATATTTTTCAACTCCATTAAAACTACAAATGTTTTAAGAAATCTAACTTCTCTAATTTGCGTGTATCTCTAATTTGTTTCCTTTTAACTGAAGTAATGGTAAGATGCAAATGAACATTAGATAGAGATATTTTGTTGAGTCCAGGGATTGAACCATTCAGCTTTGAATGACTATATGGAGCTAAGCAGATTGGCAGTTTTTATTTGTACCAAGTATATACAGTTAATTTAACTGTATGGCACAGGCTGTCTCTCAGTTGACATTTTTTTTTCGCACAATTTAGAAAGTCCTTTTTGATTTTATAAATATAATGTTTGCATGGATGTAATATCTACAAAATTGTCAGTTTTGATTTTTTAAATAAAATCTGCAGACTTGTGATCGAATCAAGACCTTCCATAGTTTAAAATTTACTTGTAATATTGTATTTGTATCTGACAATGAAAAGCACCATATAACTTCCCAGTCTTAAAATCGCAAGTGTTCGAATTCATAGCAACATTAATGGAATTATCTTAGCTTAAAAAAGAAAATACTTTGGGTTTTTTATCAGAAACATAAAGTTAAATATACAAAACAGAACTCTTTGTAAATATTTTCAACATGCTTATTTTGAAAAACTTAACTTTAACACCAATAAAGAACCGAGGTTACACAATATGGTCTTAAAGTGACCCAAACTACACGTTTATTGTCTTAAGTTAAAAGAAATGAATATAATATATAATATATGTTTCTAACTGGTTGTAAATGTTTAATTGTGTGCCTGTTTACTAAAAATATTGTTTCAATAGCGCAGAAAGGTTTGACAAGTTCAAAAACCTAAGCAAATTATTGCAGAATCACACAAAAAATGGGACACCTTTGTTGGCATCCCTTCAATAACTTTTTTGTAACACATCTCTTCTTCTGTCAAATAGCAGCTACAGTTAGCATACATATATGGCTAGGTACTAGTCGTATACATTATACAAATATTCCAAGAAAATCCCCATAGCTGTTGATAATTTATCCAAATTCCTGAATATTAACGCGAAAACTGACGTCATTAGTCATAGACTACACGTTTTTCTCGCTTAAAGCACCGAGCTACATGATTTAGGTCCTACCCCTTGCTATTGCAGGACGGTATTTATTATCTCCGTTCACGAAAATACACCTATTCAAAAATACCAATACTTTGTCTAATACCCATCCCACCGTGTCTAATCGTTACAATTGGAAGGAGGATTTGTAACGCATCCGCAGTCGTGTATTTCAGGGATTTAGGAAGGGGTGATATAAATATTTTTCTCGTTATTTCTTCATTTTTTCTGTCTGGTTTTTGTTTGATAGTTTAAGATGACCTTCAATCAATGTAGATTCTTGTTCCAAAACTATTTTGTCTCAGAACTTTGCCATTTTCAAGATCATTCAGGAAAACCTAGCGTTAGAAAGAAAACGCTTGATTTTAGCACGATGTTTTGAAGGTTTCTTGACATAAACGTATCAAACAACTTTATATTTTGTTTGGTTTACAAGAATTTCATAGTAAGAATTGATTTCAATTTAAACTTTATCCCTGTGTTTCCAATTAAATACTGATATAATCGTTTTTGCTAACGAAACACATGTAACGTAGGCGCGGTTATTTTTGTGACGCACGCGCAGCAAGGATTCAATAACTTTCAAGTACCTTTTCTCACCGTAATTGACCAAATAACAAATAACTAGATACATTTTATATTTTTATTACATTGTAAGTTCAAAAAGCGAAACGGACATCTCGATAAAAAGGTAGATAAACTGCCGCCAGTGTACCAAAGTTATATAATAAGATTTTTTTTTCAGAATGGATAAAACTAAAAATGAAACCCTAGAAGCTGTCGAAGTTCTTGAAAAAAATCACTATATCAAACGTGAGCGCTTTCAGTTAAAAATAAGTGAAAACCTGGCAGCAACTTGCACATTGTCATGCAAAACAACTTTTAAAATACACATTATAAAGAAAAAATGATGACCGCAACTTGTTTCGATTACAGTATTTCGAAGAAAAGTTTTGATCATATGTGTCGCACTAATACTATGTTGATTTAACGTACAAAGTTTATGAATTCCAACGTACAGACTCAGCAGGATGAAATGTCTAAGGATCAAAATTTGTAACTATAGTAAAATCTAATTTCGGAGACTGCAGTGTGTTGGGAAACTCATGGCTTTGGTCTTAGTTTCTAGATACAGGCTTCAGTGTAAAACAATGGAAGTTATCAAGAAAATAAACAAGATGCATGCTTGACTTTTCTTAGGTTGGAAGCTATATTTCAGAAATTTCTTTGTATATTTTCCTGCTATCATATTTGTTGAATAATTGAAATAAGTCGGCTAATGCTGATTACTCTCTGTACGTGCCTATTGCAGATCAAAAATTTATAAAACAATATCTTTTTTATCTTTTCTTATGTGTGGACGAAGAGGGTTACATAAGTGAGGGCGAAGTAGATTGTTGATACCTGGAGCGACGTGTATCTTTGAAAATGGATATCATTAATGTATCTCTTTTAAGTATCAAGCAAACCTTGTATTTGAGTATTATTTAAAAGTATTACTTGAAACAAAATCATCCAAACAAGGGCAGATAAAATAATCAGAATAATTGCATACAGACAGAGGGCGGACGGTCAGTTAATAATGTATGATCTTCCGCCATGTGGGATAAGTTTTCAGTCATTTAGGGAGAAATAAGTAATTATATTCCAAGATCACCTGTTAGGTGCACTGACCAACAAGATATAGCTACAGATATTGAAATCTGCGAAACATTTCAACAGCAGTTAATATCCCTGACCTTGCAGCGCTTTGATAATTAATCTTGTTTTCCTTATTTTTGTATGTATCAGTCTGAATGGTTACTTAGCTTATTCAATAGGAAAAAATAATATTATTGGTCAATTACGGTGAGAAAAGGTACTTGAAAGTTATTGAATCCTTGCTACGCGTGCGTCACAAAAATAACTGCGCCTACGTTACATGTGTTTCGTTAGCAAAAACGATTATATCAGTATGTAATTGGAAACACAGGGATAAAGTTTGAATTGAAATCAATTCTTACTATGAAATTCTTGTAAACCAAACAAAATATAAAGTTGTTTGATACGTTTATGTCAAGAAATTTTCAAAACATCGTGCTAAAATCAAGCGTTTTCCTTTCTAACGCTAGGTTTTCCTGAATGATCTTGAAAATGGCAAAGTTCTGAGACAAAATAGTTTTGGAGCAAGAATCTACATTGATTGAAGGTCATCTTAGACTATTAATCAAAAACCAGACCGAAAAAATGAAGAAATAACGAGAAAAATATTTACATCACCCCTTCCTAAATCCCTGAAATACACGACTGCGGATGCGTTACAAATCATCCTTCCAATTGTAACGATTGGTCACGGTGCATCCGCCTTTTCACCAGAAAGCCCTCTGAATGATAAAGAGACGTTCTCTGGTTATCGCTGATCACTGTTTTATTTTCGGTTTGCGTAGAAGAGCTTACGTGTTGTTATTTTCATAGGTATTGAGACTGATTTCCTTCTCTACATTGTCCCCATTGTCTCCGGTCTATCGACATATTCTTGCGTTTTAAGAAATGCTTATACTAAATAAATGAATTAATTACATTCTATTTTGTAAAACTATGGACTTCTGTTAAGCCAACAATTTCACGAACATGCTGCAATACCAAATGTCAAATATTTTTGTTAAATATCTTGTTCCCACAGATTCCAGAACAATCTCTGGCAAATAAGTTATTCCAACATATTATAAAAATAAACTGTCTGAAAATAAAATCACCCACCTCGCCTTTTTGGTTATGAGCACCGTCCTGACAGTGGGTCCGTGATATTTTTTTTATTTTATGGAGAAACTGTTGGATGACATTTGTTTTAATCTTGCAACGTAAAAACTCTTAATGACTGTTTTTGGAGATTTATTCTTACTCACGCCAGGAGGAGAGGCTGTTAAAGTCACAATAAAATTCCGATGAAAGTTTTTTAAAACCTGCGACATTCGTGTAAGTATCTGACGCTTTTATTCTATCACTATCATACAGAATTTCTTACTCAGACACTGGATAAAAGACATAAGAACAGATAACAAAAAAGAATAAAAAAATAGAAGTATTTCTGTTCCAGTCGATATCTTGAGTTTATTTTTTCGAGAAATAAGACAAGGACACATTCTATGGATAAGTCAGCTTCATGGTCCAGAACGTAGGAGTATATTAATCAAGTGTATCATTTTATTTATTAGAAGTTAACAAGATACAGTAAAATCAAGGATGATTTTTATTTTTCAAGTAAGATTGTTTTGTTTAAAGTCGAGGCATGTGCACAGGTAACAGTATCACTGAGCATACAGCCCTTTACTTTGTACTTATATATTTATATATTCTCAAGGTATATCGCAGGCAGAACTGTTGATTTTTCAATCACAAAGCACAATCTGTATCAATTCAGTAACAATACAACATATATCTTTTTCACAATATTTATCATTTAAAATAAAAGATCTGCAAGATAATTTAAAAATCATCAATTATTTTGCAAGCAATTTATAAGCTCGTACACAACCTGTAAAATGTTCAAACACATTACCCGAGAACATCACTGAGATGACAATGTGTCCAAGTAAAATCCCATGGTATCGTATTATATTTTTGTTAATGGTTCTGTCTTAATAGAAATATGCGTTTATAATATAAAATCATTTTTATTCGCTATTCATCTATATTATAAAAAGTGAATTTTGATGGTTTGAATACTCAGTGATGCTGTCACCTGTTGATTTATTGTTAGTGGTATGGATATGTTTGTTTATGGATGACTTAAAAACACTTCTCCATCGTCGATCACCAATGAAAATGGTATCACTCCTTCAGGTGTACTTATCCATAAAACGTTAACGTGCACCAGCTTATCACAACATTCGTCAAAATGCATTAACCCTTAACCTGCTGGAACCGAAATTGATTAGCCTTTGCCACCAGTATAGAGTCAGGCCAGCCTACACATCCGTGCAGTCTGACCAGGCTCTATACTGTTGGTAGCTCCATTTTTGTATATTGATATTGAAATCCCTTTAACTTTGAATGGACTGTTCCAAATTCAAAGCTGGACAAATACATTACAAAAATTTAGTAGGTTCAGGGTTAAATCTTTCTCAAATATAACAACTGAAGATGTTAAAATAATGATACACAAGTACTTTAATTCCAAGATGAAGAAGACAACACTCCTGATTTGCGCTGAATTTGTGTAAAATTTTTAAAAGACCGTGTAAACATTTCTTAAACCATTACAATGTATTTAGCTGCATATGGTTACTTCCGAATGGCAAAAATTTAAAAACCTTGCAACTAACCACTGACCACAAATGTATCTGAAGCAGCCGGTCAAAAATTCTCCAAGATGAATAGTTTTAAAAGTTCCCAACGGAATCTTATAGGTGGGTGGGTGGTTGTATAGATGGGACAGTTGAACGGACAGACAGTAAAGAACACATACTATAAAATAGAAGCACTCTATAGTATATTACTAATACAGAGCCACATCTTGCAGAGGCATACAAATCTCATATTACTGCTCCTGACTGAGTTATATCATAAATCAATTTCTGGAATAAGTAATACGAGTTTAGCTGCAAATTTTCCCATTTTTGACGTAATTTAACTAATAATTACAAATTCTGCCCTAAAATTTCAATACAACAACACTGTTAACCAATGGAAAACTTTCTTCTCCTGCGGAAGATTTTGAATTTAACACTTTTCATTCGTTACAAATGTAAGTAAAGATCGATTTTAATACAGTTACGCCGAAAAAAATATGTTGAAAATGTTAGGGTATGTTCTGCAATAATAACAGAATAATTCTGGATATACACATTACGTGAAATTTCTACATTGCTGATAACCCACCGATTTTCTTTTTCAAGTATGTCTTCATACTTGTTTTATAAAGCATTTTTTCGAATTAATAAGAAAAAATGTTGAAAATGTTAAGATATGTTCTGCAATGATAACAGAACAATCCTGTTAGGATTTACACAATACATGATTTTCTACATAGCAAATAATCCGACTGAGTTTCTTTTTCAAGTATATCTTCATGCTTGTTTATAGGGCGTTATATTGGTGTGATACTCAGAAATTAGAGAAACATGAATTACGAGAGCAGGGCTTTTTTGGATTTTTTCTTTTTTTATTTTTATTGAAGAAAACGAAATCTAAAATCCCATGGAGCTATTACGACAACGTAGTTTTTTTTCTTTTTTTAAACAAAGAAAAACTGTTTAAATGAGTAGATGTCTTATATGTTGTATCTACAGTTTTGAGACGTTCCAGAGCGAAAATTGAAACATTTGATTGAAAGTATTTTGCATTCATGACCTTAATGAGTTTTACATATAAATTGTAAATTTTACTAAACAGAAATTTTCCGAGTTCCGTTATATGATAATTTCTAATTCTTAATTCTTATTTAAAAAATATATATTATTTAAAGAATTTTACTTATCATGAAATTGGCATAATATTTCAAACAAGTATTTACCATAGACGAGTCCAAGAAGCACAGACAGTTGATACAATCTCATCTTTCTGAATGAAAACTAAAGTGACACTGCGCAAAATATAGGGCAGTCCTTCTTTTATACACTGTCATACAAGTAAAATAGTGTTGTAATCTTGAACAATTTAGATAAAAACTCTAAGACCTTTGTTTCAAGATTAAATTTTAGTTCAATTTTCTGTGTTAGCCGTTGTAACGAAATAAAATGATCGCCAAATAATAATGACCCCGCTCTGTTTTTAAAGAGACCCCTGGTCATAGCATATCGACCCCGGTAATAATATTATGACCCCTGCACGCTAAGTAAAGTGACCCTTCACAAAGACTATTGACTCTCCATAAAACATCGAGCCCGGTCTTTGCTTTATGAAGAAAAAGCCATCACGGTTTTAACTGATGTTCAATTTTAATGCATCACATCACCCATGTTTCCAGCGAGTTTGGGGTCAAGTTGGACCGGGTCCAGCAACTTTAACCAAAATCCCCTGAAAGAGTGATTACAGCACTGTGTAAAATCGTTAAGCCCCTCCCCGCCCCTTCCATCCCTCAGTGCGAGTGAATGGGATCGGATCCGCTGACCAAAAGCTCTGTATCCGTCTTTGCTCCCCTTAAATTCATACTGAGAGAATTGTAATAAAGAAAAAAAATTTATGTAACTTAAACAACTTCAAACATAAAAATCTGTGATTTAGACAGTTCGGTGACGAAGAAATACGTCATTTTTATGATTGGACATTTTTGAAGAATTCAGTGGATTTTCCTGTTATTTTTTCGATTTTTTTTCTCAAACCTTGACTATATCACCCAATTCTACAGCCATGCTTGTGGCAAATCATTTAATAGGACTATCTATCTGTCCTTCCTAGCGTTTGCAGCATTTTATTTTGAATAACTGTTGTTTTTTTTTATATTTTAACCCTTACCCTTCTGGAGGCAATTGACACTGCCTCTGCACAACCTAGCAGTCTGATTATGGTCTGCGGTATTCGCCATTCAGTCAGTATTTTCAATAAGCATCTTCATAAACAATTAATAGATATGTCCGAAATGATATAGATGGACAATTATAAGTTATAATTTTAATAACTCAACAAAATAACAATAACAACAATGCAATAGCAAAAACATCATTAAGCATTTGCAATCTTGTTCTGTTTAAAAAGGCATGTAGGTGATTACTCTATCGGGATCAGTTTCGTTAAACAGGCGGAAGAAAATGCTATATGACAACTTCCAAAGATTTTTGTCATTTTATGATTTGTTGGGTAATGTTTGAAGCGGGTATA
Organism: Cyclina sinensis; assembly: GCA_012932295.1. Taxonomy (NCBI): domain Eukaryota; kingdom Metazoa; phylum Mollusca; class Bivalvia; order Venerida; family Veneridae; genus Cyclina; species Cyclina sinensis. The sequence continues at coordinate 24,188,725 of JAAONU010000001.1, forward strand.
GTTTAACTCGGGTAATGTGTTTGAAGCGGATATGGTCAGACGCTTAGCCTATTCTAGTTCCAGTGACTTTGGACTTTAAACGTTGTCTAAGGCTTTAATCTTTACACTTTAATTGTGCTTTGGTTTGAGAGGAAAAAGAGGTAAGAATTTTATTTATCCTTAACTTTTGTTAAACTTATATTGCTTTACAAAAAAAATCTCAATGCATTTCGACCGTGCATTCATTACAAAGTACATTCACGGTCTTTTTGTACCTGTAAATGCAAAAATAAACTTGATCTACTGCCTGACATGATGTCAGAAAGTTAACCTTTTGATAAGCTAAGATAAGGAAAAACCTATATAATTAGTTTGTAATGTATGCGCAGACGAACTTCATTTAATATGTTTTTAACTAATGTCAGTTTTACAGAAGTTAAGTATAAACAAACTTCTTACTCTTTTACCGCATATGTAGTTCCGGAAGTATCACAAATTGTTTGAAGCGGATACCAAGTTGGAATACTTATTTTGTGAGTTGAATTCCCCGCCCCCCGCCCCCCCGGCACCACCGCTCCACACACACACACACACACACACACACACACCGTGATTATAATCGTAAGAAGAGTTTGACTGACAAAACAAAATTTAGTTACACACTTTAAGTGTTGTATTATTCTATATAAGATATGACAAATCTTTATAGAAGGAAACATTCTGACATTTTTTTATCTAAAATCGGCCCATAACCGTTCGTTCTTAAGGTAATTGACATTATAGCTTCTAACAGTAACATTTTGTTTTACATGAATGAATTGATGTTACTCAGATTTAAGTATCTATTTAAGTATAACCATCGAAAATGATAATGGTAAAATTCAACTTAACAATATTTCAAAGCTAACATCTCCTACCTTACTGTCTGTCTTACTTCTAAAATTTCTATCTCAATACCAAAGAAAATTTTAATTTTTGACTTTTACTGATATAACACAATATATAAATTACAGATTGGCTGCCAACCAGGATCTCAAATACCATACATTGGCATAGACTCCTGGATAATTAGGTTCACCACATCCGTATCCCCAGCTGACCACACCTGCAAAAAGAAAGCATACTATAAATACTGCTGCCCCAATATTGTATACCTCCTCCTTGTGCGATATTTCGGTATTCAATATCAGTCTCACATGTCTTACAAGGATATCTATTTTATATCAAATATGGCTTGAACTCATAAAAATAGCCACTGATAAATCGAAGCACTGAAGGTACTGAAAAACTTGCTCCTCATGCTTAGAACTGCATACAGTCTTTCACTACTGTCTTTAAGTCGTTCAACCATTAGCGTACTGTATATTCATGCTTCCCACTACATTGTTTAAATATGGTTACCTTACTATACGTTTCCTGATGGGTCTAAGTTTATTAAACATGGTCATCAGTTATAAAAGGTTATCCAGATTACAAGTAAAGTGTTTGAATAATCGTTCAACTTTAGTGTCTATTAATGTCAAAACTAATAAAGTGCTGAAAGGAAAAGAGCTTTTCCGATATGTTTGAATGTTTTAAAATCTTACTTAAGCCTCAATGGAAAGATATAACTTCAGGAAAACGAAAACTTGATAATGCACACAAATTCATAAATGAAATGCTTGTTTTATTCTACAAATCAATAGTAACCAATAATCAGGATCAACTCTCTATTGTTCACTGTTGTTGATGGGTAACATAGGAGTTACCTCATACAAACACGAAACAAAAACGAAATCACAAGTAATACTTTTTTTTCTTAATTTATGATGCTTATTACTACTTAGACTCATGAAACAATCTTCCACTAGCCAACACGTTGACTTAAATTTCTTATATTAATCATATTTTACAGACATGAAACCATTATTACACTTGATAGAAGCATATAAGCTAATTCTAGTTACACTTTTACTAACGAAATCAAAACGTATACTATACAATACAAATAGGTTCAGGTCAGTATGTGCTTCGAGGAAATTGCAGTTACTTTGAATTGTTACAGACCATCATGAATAATCAGAGCACCATAGTATAACTACCGTATTGAAACTACATATAGTTTCGTCACATGTTTCATTTATGTGTGAATCCCATTATATTTTCATTATGTCTTACTATTGCAGTATTAATGGAATATCATTCTTAATTAATTTTACAATTATATATTATGTGTTTTAGGCTTGATCTTCAATTAACCTTATTAATCTTGCGTTGACGGTTTGACCCATATTATAGACATTTTTATATTATTGTCAAACCGTTACGCCTAATTTTAACTGTCGTTTTAGTGCACAGAAAATTTAGCGGCAACACGGCCGGTGGTTTTGGTTGCCATGATTTTTTTCTGTTAAAACATAAATGCATCTCTGATTTCCTCTAAATATCGAAAGAACATATATTTTATAACTATTCTGGTAAAAAAAAATCATTAAAACCTGTCGCTCTAAAGTGTAGTTGCCATTTATTTTACATTTGCACTGCGAAACTCTTTCCGCATCGAAATGTCGCATGACGTCACCGTAAAAATAATCATGCCGAGAAACCTGGTAGGAAAATCATTATGTTTCACCAGTAATGATGGAGTTCACTTATACGAAATGGAATGCTTTCTAATGTATGGCTCTCGATGTATTCAATTAAGAGTTAACTAAATATACTCGACAGACGACAGATATCCGAATGTGTAGCTAATGTTTACCTGTGCACCGTTTTACCTCATTCCAGCTGTATAAAATGGTCGCCTTTAGTCGATTAGCCTTGCGATTGAAATTTATATCAATTTTGATATCTTTAGTCGTTCATTGAAAAACGATATTTCGGATACTTGCATAAAAACTGTTTCTCTAAACGGTAATTTCTCCCAAAATATTTTAGTTCTCGCTCCCAACGACTTCTAATTGGGCATTTCCGTTCATAAAAGTGCAACTTGTGGTTGGACTTGGAAAAAGACATCGCCTATCAAAATTTTTCTCGATGTCTCTTCGACAAGTCTGATTAGTTGGACTAATCTTCAATATATGAATATTGTGTTACAGCAACAACTTAATTACCAGAATTTGAGATTCTAGAAAACTTTTAGCGATATTTTACATCAAAGTGGCTTTTTAAAGTCATTATCCTGTATACTGTAATGTTACATTCAAGTAAAATATACATGTGTAAATTACTTTGAAGTGACAAAATACATTCACAACATCTCAGTTTCAGCTATCGTCAGACTACTTGAATGGCTTTTTACACATCGTAGATACAATAGAAATACTATATGTCATAACTGTGGCGGTGCATATTTTTATTGTAACAACATCAAGAAATTGTATGTAATCACAAAAATATAGTTTGTCGAGACGTTTTGATTATGCTCAGATTTTTTTTCGGTTATTCTAAACAACCATTCGAAAGTTACATAAGGGCTATGATGGTAACCCTAAATTGCTAACCTGAGTATAACATTTTGAACGAAAATCATAATCACTTATGTGACTCATATTATTATTCAAACATCAAGATAAGCATACCAATCATCTTTTTTATCAATTAGATGCAAATTTATTATATACTTATAAATGAAATATTGAGAAATATTGATGAAATAAATTGCATATTTTCATTTTCCGTATTTTCACTGTAAAAATTTATTTTTCACTGCAGTGAAACATATTTTCCGTATTTTCACTGGTGTCTTGCCGGACTACTTTCTTCTAAATTCAGCCAATACACTAAATTAAAGGGGAATTCTTTCGAATCTTAAGGTCAAAAAAGAGAAAAGTATATAATAAACAGAAAATTCAAGTTTTTTCTTTAAATACGGGATTTATTTTCATCTCGTGGTATGAAAATTATCATATTTCACTCGTGGCTATCGCCACTCGTGAAATATTTATTTCCATACCACTCGATGAAAATAAATCCCGTATTTATAGAAAAAACTTGAATATCCTCTATGTGTTCTCTAAAGTGTTAAATTAGTTGTGGACAGACAGGCAGACGACAGACACATCAAGCGATCACAATATCTCACCGTGAGCACTTCATGCTTCTTTTTCCCCCCTAAAAATGCAGGCAATATTGACAGGATTTTGCAGGATTTTTATCATGTTCTCAGAATAGAAGTGCATAATTTAAGTAAAATATATGGGGTTTTAAAATGAAAAAAACAAGTTGAGGGTACATACCTTGATATAAAATGACTTTGTAGGCCGTGGCTTTGTTTTGATAGCATAGATGAAACATTATTCCGCACAGAAAGGTAAACTGATACATTCGAGTAACTTTAAGCAGCGTATAAGCGTTAAAGCAAATTGTGTTGACATCGTCGTTAATTTCGGGTAAGAGAAGACATTTTATATAAATATTCAGTTAAACCTAATACTTACGAAAACAATTTTTCTCATTTCATAGTTTTGACTATCTAAAAGGAACTATATATTTCACTCGAAAGAGTTCCCAGTTACTGGCTATCTTACGGAATGGAAGGCACTCGTCACTAGTACATGTATGCTATATACCGAAGTCCTGCTTAGTTCTCTACTTCCTGATTTAGTGCTCAGCCGGGAGGAACCTTGCTATTGGATGCGGCAGGTTTTAAAATCAGACAAGTTTGATATGGCACGATTTTGCTGATATTTAGGTGACATTAGGCTCCTTTTTTGTGTCTTCTTTTTCAGAACTATTTTGGTGTGACAATGATATACCAGAGAAAGCGTTCCTTACCTACAAGTTCCCATACTCCATCTCTATATGCAACAAGTGGACCACCTGAATCTCCCTGAAAATAACAAGAGAAGAAAAAACGCTTTTATTAGAATAAAATATGGGTGAAATTTCAAATGTGAAGCCTGATGAAAAGTAATATAATCTGTTATGTCTGAATAAAAATATATGATAAGGAATGCGGATGCTTTTCGTTTGCACTTTAGCATTCGAAGCAATCAATCAGTAAAATGGTTGAAATTGCTATGAAAATAATTTTTCTTTAAGTTTAATTTGTATCTTAAAGTTTCTGTGATCCAATAGATTATATTAACGAAAAGTGTGTGATCAAAACGCTCCGCAATAGTTTCTTGTCAAAACTAAAATATTTTAAAACTACATTTCAGTTACTTCACTTTAGATTAATAGTCAAAACCACACACACACACACACGCACACACACACACACACACACACACATATATATACACACACAAAAAATGGCATAATCTTATAAATCAATAAAATATTACCTGACAGGCGTCTTTTCCGGCCTCACCAGCGCACAACATCGTATCATCAAGCTGTCCTTTATTTCCTGTTTTTTCGCATGCCTCTCTACTCATCAAAGGTTTCCAGACATACAGAAGAGTTTGGGACCCGGATCCACCTAAAATAATGAATATGTAAATAAACTGTCACAACATGCTGGAATTTCTTTATAAGAAGAAAGAAGAAGAAGAAAAATTGTTTGTTATATTGACCAGTGATACATCTATACAATATATTTACAAACATATAAACGCAACAAATAATCACCCGGCCCCATGGACCTATAAGTCACTTTCAAAAGACGTATACAAATTTAAGAATATTACTTATGTTATTCTAATATGTTAACTGTTATGATTGTGAGTGGCATATCAACAATATATCAATCAAACAATGTTAACTTACACCTGAATTTTTGTAATTTCAAACTGATATTGGTTTGTGAAATAGATTAACACGATAACACAATCAAAACATCAGCATTTGGTTTAAGAATATCAAACATGATGATGATAGCAGTTAGAAATTGTGATAGTCTTTAATTAAGACGATAGTGTGTAGGTATACTAATTTTAAATCAAGACTGAATAGAACAATACATATTTGGGCATTTATCATTATATGTTATCATATATAAGGCATCACGTCTGTAAAAGTATGCTTTCACTAGATATTTTGCAACTTTTCGCACATGGTTTGTAAACAAAAATTTTAGTTTATCACTGTTACTGAGTCCACCGAAAACGTTATCGTTCAGTATGGTACCTAATGTCTGACTTCTCATATTAGTATACTTCCGACAATGCGACATAAAGTGAGTCTTACCCTCAACACATTTACTCAAGCAAAACCTACACAGTCTGTCATGCACCGGTTTACCAATGTACCTTCCTGTTTCAACCCTGTGTGGAAGTATTCCACATCGGAACTGTGTCGTTAGGAAACGTTCATACTTAGTCAAATTTAAAAGGATATAGTCTTCAGTCTTAAAACTACTTTTAAACGGCCTGTAAGTTTTGAGTTTAGGGGAGCGTTCCACCATACCTGACCACTGGGTATTATAAAGATCTTTCAGTTTAGACTGCAGTCTTAAGATCGATCGGAGATTTACTGTAAAATACGTTTAAAAGGCCAAGTGACGTCATTACAGACTTAATCTCACTGCATCAGTTATCATTACACAGTTCGTAATCATAATCAAACATTAATTTGGTAAGCTTATCATTATCTAAGTTGACTAGTCTATTCCAGTATCTAAGCATATTCAACCATCGTCTGTAGCGGCTTGGTACCCAACCTATATCACCGGTTATTGCTGCCACCGGAACAAATGTATGGGCGCCTAGGTAATACCTTATGGACCTGCTCTGAACATTATCGAGTTGTTGGAAATTTTTATAACCCCATTCAGTGGAGCAATAATCGTTCACAGGAACAACACAGTTAAACACTAGTTTTTCATAAGATTAATATTAAAAACCTTTATATGTAGACTTTCGAAGATAGCTGTGTAGAAGACCCTCTTGAAATTATCAGATTACAAACATTTGCAGCTTAATTTGAAATCCAAATGCATACTGGTTATTTGCACACACATACTCCGTTACTGTATTATCTTAAACCTTCGACATTTTATACTTACGTTCACTGACTTTTTGTTTTCATTCTTTTTAAGAAGTAACAAACCGGTTATACCTGAAGTGGTGGTACCCCAACCAGAAACTAAAGAGTCTTCTTGGTCCAAATGCCCACGACTAGGCAGACAGGCAGGACTAGCCCAGGTTACATTCAACCCTTCAGGAAAAAGGTTTCCGAAGCCTGCGAATATAATTGGCTCAGTCTTTAAAACATTTCAAGAATGTTGCACCATACTGTCTAGCTTCTGAATGTTCATTTGTTATGATAGTTAAAGTATTGTGCTAAGAAACTATAAATGTAGAAACAGTTATATAATGTTTATATCACGGTTACTGTTAGAACAAAAATACGTTTCCCTAATAAATAAAATTATTTTAAAAAAGAAGAACAAATACGACTAGTATTTTATTAAAAGTCCCGGGTTTTCTAATTACATGTATAATTCGGTATCAAGAAATAGAAGAGAAATACCTATAACCGCAATATCATTTGCCAATGTGTTCGTGTTGTATCCTGCATGTACAGTAACTGTCTGTGCGGTTAGTATTATGCGACTACCGGCCACATTAGTTTGGTGCATATTAAAAGCAACTCTAAAGTCTGAGGGCTTTGGATTCCTTGAGCTAAAAAAATAATTTTCTGTTATCAGGTTTAGTTATTAATCAATCAATGAAGTACCCCATTCGAAAAAAAATAAATACCCTTTTTTTCGTCAAAATATAGATATATAATTTAGATTTGAAAATTAATCAGCATTTAATCCATTAATGCCTAGCGTCTACAAAAGTAGACATAGGCAAAAAGACTTTCTTCCCTAAATAGAATAAAATGAAATTTTACACCAGAAACTCTTTAATTGAAAATGGACTCATCCCATTGAACTTCAAGGATGGGTAGATATGTAGGATGGGTAGATATGTAGGAGCAGTATGTATACTAGTAGTAACGAAACTAAAGAAAAAAATGAGAACAACTTATAAATGCACTCACTCTATGCAGTGAGCTGCAGTAATGACCTTCACCGTGCCGTCATTGCCCAGGACATACGTTCCCCCGCATATGAGGTAGCCGGTTTTGATAAGACCTACCTACAAAATACCAATCGTAAAACTTCGGGTATTTCCGTATGGTTCGTAGTCTCTTGCATAGCATAAAGGCCGAGGTGATCAGATTGACAAAATACAGCATTGTCATAATTTAAAAAAAAAATGTTTACTTACTAATAACGACAATGGAATCCCGATGCGGACTGTAGTACTTATTTTTAAATAAAAGTGATGCTGTTTATATAAAAATTTTATTCATTTAGAGTATGTTTTACTTTGCATTACGGTTTATGAATAGGTGCCATAAGCTACTGATCTTTACATTCATATATACATACATGTCGCCATGTTAACACGGCTCCAAAAATGTGTTCATGATTACGGAAATATTTTCCCGTTAATCTCTTAAAAGGATATTTCACAGGAAATGTAAACCAGAAAAAAGTAATAATGTTTATGATGAATAGGTTTTTAATTCAGTTCTGAAACACGTCTTTAATGACCCTGCATACATCTAAAGAGAATGGAGCGTCTAAAAAGCCTGGCTAGTCAGGCTAGAAATAACTTCAGCTGTAACAATATTAGCAGAAAAGTATTAACAGTAATAACAACTTTCCTAGGAACAGATAACCGATTCTGGACTATGTTGCTTTGTGTGTCTCGAGAAAGAGATGATAGTACAAATTTTGTGACCTCTAAAATGTGCATATCATTTGCAGATGTCAATACAGTTCTACCCCAAAAATAAAAATAGAATGATGAAAACTTCAAGAAATGAAGAAAATTTATTTCTAATACTTAAACAAAAATATAACCGAAATATTCAGCTTCGCAAAAGACAGGCTTTAAGTAGAAATTAAGTCATATTTTCAATGTACCAGAAATTTTCATTATGAAAGTCAGACCTATGTTCTGCATTGTGATCATTGCGATATGTACTTATTCTGCTTGTCTCTCTATTTGTGTTTATTTATCGTCGGTACCGGTTGCCTATATTACCGACAGCCCCTGCAGAGATTAGTTATTTTATGTTGTGGGGGATAGTGCATGATACAGAAAACATCTCATTCCAGATACACCCCTGGTTCTTTTGCATGCTCATTGTACAGCACTGATATATGGGACTCATCCGAAAGACAATAATGTTAGTTGAGGAGAGGGGGAATCGATCTCGCGACCCCTGGGTTACCAGTCCTGCGCGTTACCACTGGACCACGGATCCGCTCCCTAATCTGCCTAGGCAAGCTGTTTATCACCTGCCAAGGAAAATCTCCTTCTTTCGCCGAGACTCCACCAACAATATAACTTTGAGCATAATTCGGGGTAGGGTTAAAGTTACTCTTTCCACAAGATTGACATGTCCCCACTGAAAATATATATAGACAGTCTTTAATAAAATCAAAACATTCAAAATCCGTTAATTTATCATGATGTTAGCGCACATCGACATCTCCACGTCTACACGGTTAATAAAGGAATAGTGAATTCGGATAAAATCGTTTTCATAGGTACATATTTTCACAATTTATAAAAACAGTATAATTTTGACATTACTATTTTGTTTTCTCATTGTACAAGAAATAAGCATTTTGTGCATGAACAAAATGCCATTCCGCCTACGATACTAAGCGTAACTACCTGATTTTCTGGAGTGTAAATATGATAGACAGGAACTACACAAAGTTTTACAAACATTGAAATTGATGAATGGATTACTGTTTAATTATTTTTCAATCACACGGTCATTTCATTCTGAATGCTCTTAATTTTTTTAATAGATTAAACATTTAATAATGGTTTTATTTGCATCTTTCCCATGTCCGATGGGCTTTCAATCCGAACTACTTTTGACAAGCGGTACGTACAGGCAAACAAACGAACGAATGATTCCAGGAATATGACTGACTGACTGAATGAATGAATGAATGAATGAATGAATAAATATCATGGCTAGTTCTGTGTTAATGTGCTGTAAGTCTCAAAGAGTTCAACCGAACACTCTTCTGAAAATTTTCTTGATTCCAAAAAGGCAGAAGAAAATGGTTATGGCAAAATAGTATCGGCAGAAACCTTCGCCTCCTGACATGCTTTAAGCGCTTTGATTTCCGGTCCGTATCCAAAAATCCAACAAATTCGAATCAAAGGGACTGATCCCACACTATATACTGACAGACCACTATATTGGAGAAATGTTTATCTGACCTTTCTAAAGTAGGAAAAGACATGTATCGTGCTTTTGATTATGAACGCTACGACTCGCGATAAAAAGTCACAACGGAATTCAGATGACAGCTATTCGAACGTGCGACCTCCGGGTAAAGCTTCAAAGTTGTTAATTTACACAACTGTGCTTATCAAATATAGGCCTACACTGGTGTTATCCTCTGTGACAGCTTTATTTATTACAAAGATTAGGGCAATAAAACAAAACACACAGGATTTTTGTATTTCCCACACCAGTCAGTATCTTATGGTAGTGGGGTGTTGTGGACCTAATTTTCAACCCCCGGTGTAGTGATTTTTTAAGAAAATATTGAAAGATAAAAAATAGACACTATGAAACCCTTTTACCGAGAAATTTTAAAGATATGACGAGTATACGCTTCAAACGTCGACAAATTAGATAAATCTCATACGCAAAAGGGCAAACATTTCAATATCTCTGTATTTCTTTGTCTGACCGTAACACTACAGTAACAGAAATTTAAAAAATACATCATATAATAAGAAGTACTGAAAACTGATTACAAAAATGATACCAATTATCTCCACCCACTTCATCATTAAGGAAACACCAGAGAAAATTTTGAAAGATATCAATGGGCCTTTAAATTAGCTTAAATTAATCATCATATTGTTTAGAGCATTTCTGTAAAATTTCACGCAAAATGTGTCGTGTAATTAGAAGATATATATGGATTGTTGATCCTCAATTTTAGTTTATTTACCATGCTCAACTAAATTTGAACATTCGAAATATTCTTAAAAAAGTCAGAAATTCTGTCTAGTCCCAAGATATGGTACAGTTTCAAATCCAAACTTTAAACAAAGAAAACAGCAAAACTGGAAAAAAATGGTTTAAGTGGGGATCGAACCCAGGGCATTCAGCGAAACAGTTTCATATCTACACCAATTTTTTAAAAAAAAATTGAGTAACCTACAGTAAGGAGGTATTGTACTGGCCTTCCACTACATTAAACTAACAGTATATTCTTCATCTATTGAGTAACAAATGGTATACATTCTATGTTTGTACTTAACACGAATAAGTTAATTCAAGAAGCACTACACATAGTTAACAAGATGTGAGAATTAAAGAACCGTGTTCTGTTTGGAATTTTAAGGAAACTTAAACCGCAATGGACAATGCTACGCTAATAAATACGCTACGCTTAAAAGGCATAAATACGATGGTAGAAGTTCGTGATATTCGCTTCGGAGCTTTCAGCACACTATCATGTAATTTAAATGCAGTTTTTATACATTTATTTCCATTTTACTTGTAAAGTAAAGAGGCTTTGACAATACATCTTCCGAGAAAAAAAAGTTATGTTAGCTTTCATTTTTTCGAAAAGAATAATATTGAATACGTCTAGATGAAAACATTTATTATGCAATAAGAAAGACATTGTAAGTATAAACAATAATTTCAGAGCAGAATGTAAACATTTACTGTTAAATCTTCAGATGTATCACAGATTTCAGAGAAATGGCAATGCTTATTAATATGTTTAAAATTCAGCATTAAAAATCTTCTACTTAAAACTGTTGTTTATTGTTACAGCGCCGTTTGTTAAGAAAGTAGCTGCTATATTTATATGAAAGTATTTACCACAGACAAGCCCAAGAAGTACAGCCAGTTGATACAATCTCATATTTCCCTTGTAACAGAGTGAAAGTAAGACGAACAGTGCGCGTTCAAATTAAACGATCTTTTCTTTTATACAACATGGTACATGTAATCTAGGCAACAATGATGTGATCTTCACCGGTTTAGATAAGAACTTAAAAGCGTATTTTCTTATTAACATACTTCCAGTGCAATGTCAAGTTTTGGCTTTTTCTCCAATAAGTTCAATAGAATTTTGTTGGCTGAGTTAAGTTCGGTAAAGCAACAACAAATTTCAGCGAAGCTTTATATTTTGGCTTTGAGAGATATACACAATTCTAATCGTTTTACTCTAGCTTTGTTACATTGTTACTGCCTTTTTAAGTTCATGATTTTGTTGTGTGTACCGTACTCGCTTGATAATACTTGAATTTAAGATTTATATTGATTTATAGAAAAAAAACCGAAAAATTTCGATACAGACAGTAGTGTAATACAAGTTTTGTTCATTATTTTCTTTAGTGCAAGTGATGCTCCCTGGAGGGCCATATATTATAAAGTTGAAGTGTCGAGACCAAATAGCTTGCTTGTTTTCTGTTTGCTTAGAATCTGCAGACGGTACAAGTATTTCGTCTTGTGGGCGTGGCTAAAAAAAATATTTCAGATCAGTGACGTGTAACACTTAAAAATACCAAGTTGGGGTGGATAAGTGGTCCAGTGGTAATGCGCTTGACCGGTTACCCAGGGGTCGCGAAATCGATCCCCGCTCCTCCACTTACATTACTAATTGTCTTTCGGATGAGACGTTAAACTGAGGCTCCATGTATCAGTGCTTTACAGAGCCTGCAAAATAAGCAGGGGTGTCTCTGGAATGGGATGCTTTTTGTATCTAAAACTATCCCCCATAAACAAGAGCCATGTTACACATGGTTAACCCCCCCGCCGGGAAGAAGCTACCTGAAGGTTGTACTTTCCAACACTCAATGTAATAATGTTTGAAGAAAATCCCACAAAAAATAGGCAAGGTAGAGTTATTGTTCTTGCAAACTGCACTTCCTACCAAAGTGCTATGTCAGTGTATTAAGTTTGAAGAAAATCGCTCAAGCACTTTTGGAGTTATGCTTCGGACAAAGTTTTTCAATTAAATCTGATAAAGGGGAATAATTCTAAAAGTAGGCAAGGCAGAGTTATTTTTCTTACACACTGAACCTGCTCCAAATGTGCTCTTTCAGTATATGAAGTTTAAAGAAAATCACTCAAGCACTTTTGGAGTTATGCTCCTGACAAAACTGGAACGGACGCACGCATGGACGGACAGAGACCATTTCTAATATCCCCTCCGCAATTGGCGGGAGGATAATAAGTTCAAGAATTCAAGAATAGATATACATGTATATGCCAGGATTTTTAAAATGTAAACAAGTAAATCTGATAAAGGGGAATAACTCTAAAAAATAGGCAAGGTAGAGTTATTGGACTTGCACACTGCACTACCAACCAATGTGCTCTGTCAGTGTATGAAATTTGAATAAAATCCCATTAGTGGTTTTGGAGTTATGCTCCGGACAAAATCTATCAAGTAATTCTGATAAAGGGGAATAACTCTAAAAAGGCAAGGTAGAGTTATTGTTCTTGCACACTGCACTATCTACCAATGTGCTCTGTCAGTGTATGAAGTTTGAATAAAATCCCTCAAGTAGTTTTGGAGTTATGCCCCGGACAACATTTATCAAGTAAATCTGATAAAGCGGAATTACTCTAAAAAAAGGCAAGGTAGAGTTATTGGACTTGCACACTGCACTACCTACCAATGTGCTCTGTCAGTGTATGAAGTTTGAATAAAATCCCTCTAGCAATTTTGGAGTTATGCTCCGGACAAAATTTATCAAGTAAATCTGATAAAGCGGAATAACTCTAAAAAAAGGCAAGGTAGAGTTATTGCACTTGCACATTGCACTACCTACCAATGTGCTCTGTCAGTGTATGAAGTTTGAATAAAATCCCTCATTTAGTTTTGGAGTTATGCTCCGGACAAAACTGTTTCGGACGGACGGACGCACAGACGCACGGACGGACGAAGGGCATTTCTAATATCTCCTTCGCCTTTGGCGGGGGATAAATAAAATAACTAATCTCTGCAGGAGGCGTCGGTCATATGGGCAACTGGTACCGACGATAATTAAGCTCAAATAGATAGAACCAACTGGTTATAAGCTAGTTGCATGATAAATAGTATTTGATGAATATCCGTGCTTGATATTTATTTTACATTTATTGCTTACAAAGCAGTTGGCAAAACTGTCTTTTTCTATAACAGCTAAGCTTTCTGCTGCATTCGAAGACAACTGTATGTTTATTTGGCAATGAAACGATTTAAAAGCTCATGCCACGTTGACTCTGTTGGATTTTAAGTTGAAAAAAGTTTAGAAAGAGGCTGTAAATATTACTTTCCGGTTACGTTTGCTCAGTTTTACAGAAAGAAATACCTTTAAGTAGGTGGCAAGCTTCTGTTTGTAGGTTATCATTGCCATTACGTTACAAAAAAGCGTGTCAAGTTGTACCATTATGTACTATAAATATGTAGCTCATTTGTACTTATACTTGGTTTACAAAATGTAAAAATCTGCTAAATATTTCATTCTGGCTATTTTTCATAAAAAGGCTAGTGTGCACTGAAGCAGAAGTTTATAAAGTTAATTGTCTATTTCATTACATGTTCATATATATTACATAATCATACACAAACAATATACATGAATGGCGAATCTTATAAGATTTGTTCTAGCATAAAATCGCTTGTTTTTGCCCGTTTTGCCTATGTTTTAACGAGAGGAAAAAGGTGTGTTAACAAGGAAGTTCTTGCGCTCACGCGCTGTTATTACCCGTTTTCAGTTATGCGCGTTACAGGGCCTTTGTAATCCGTCTTTTGTGCCCCAAATCGGCAGTTTATGTAACTTTGCAGGTCGGAACATTTACGAAACATTCATGATTATTGATAAAATCAATGGCTGGCCTTGTCCACATTATCTGATTAAATCCAGATCCACATGAAATCCTTCCAAATATTTTTTTAATCGACACTTTTTAAGTTTCAAGATGGCCGCTCGACAGGTTCAAAACATGTTGACGTGTAGCCCTGGAACGCATATTTAAAACACGTATCCATAACAATCTAAAGGCGACTGTACTATTTTTATTTATTGGTATTTTTTTCGTAAACATGTCTTTTCTAGATCATTTTATACTAGAATATAGCGTTAAAACACGTTTTTTCGTGTCATAACATCTGCAGAATCCCTCGGGATATGTTGGTGCCCTCGCCCTACGGGCTCGGGCACCAACCATCCATCGGGATTCTGCAGATGTTATAACGCGAATAACACGTGCGTTAATCCTATATTAACATAGCATGTAAGTGACAACAACATTTGTCTGTACATTCATCATAATAAAGAGCGGATCAGTGGTAACGCTCTGGACTAGCATACTCCTCAATTTTCTTTCGGATGGGACGTTAAACCGGCTTCCTTGATATCAGTGCTAGACACCGATTTTTTTCGAAATATGTCGAAACTTGTCTAAAAAAATTTTAAAGTTCTGGGTGTGAATCATCGGCCAATTCCTGGTTTACTATCTCGACTGGAGCTTCTTGGCTGAAGGTAGCTTTGCCTCGGCTATGTGACATTGACTTTTGAACTGCAATCTGAGCTCCATCATGGCCATGGAGGTCACGATTAGTCATTTTCAAAATGTCCTCGTTTATTCCAGTGATGATTTTACCCTTGCAACCACGATTCTCTATTTCCGATAGGTTTCCCAGATTTTTATCTTCTCTATGCTTACAGTAACTATATGTATATCCTTCGAAACTTCGCTTACGTCCACCACAAAAACTCAAGAAAAGATCTTGTGACTAATAAAGAATTAAAAAAAAAACACTAGGAAAAACGAAATTCACTGTATCTTTTAAAAAAAAAAATTTGATAAATTCTACAAACCTTGTGTATTTAACGCGCATACTTTTGTAACTGATGTAATCCAGTATTACCATAACTAAATTTGGTTGGGTGGTAATTAATTGTCCTGCAAATTCGTTGGAAGTGGCACCAACTAACCTTTGGCGGTTGAACCTGACCAATCAGTTGAAAGCCTGATGTTGGCAGGTAAGCACGGGCTATGATAGTAATAACTGACGTATTTGTAATGTTCTCCGTATCTGGACAGTGGATATTTCAAAGAAATAGATATGACATGTTTTGCTACCTGTAACTGAAAAACTGAACAGTGTAAAATATGTCTGCTTGCAATTGTAGGCTGCTTTAACTGTTTAAAAGTTTCAGTATGCTGTCTGTCCTAGTTACGATCATTGAGAAAAGTTATTATTTTATCATTTAAATGATTAAAAGTCTTATTACATATACAGCTTGCACAATGAAGTGTGAATATGTTCCTTGTTTTGCTGTCAGAGGTCTTGATATACCTTGGAAACTATACCATGGTCACGCCTATGGTATATATTTTAAGGTATCAGAATTTAAACAGAACATGGTTTTGTATTGAAAAGCACTAGCCAGCTATTAGTTTATATGCCTATACACACTTTCAACAAGTTTCATTTTCATATGAACAAAACTTTTAAAGTTATTTCCTGGACAAGCAATAACCTTTTGGGTTATTTTAAGTAAAGGTGGACATAACTCAGGCTTTAAAGAGGTGGCGCATATGGCCTACCAACTTAAACGAGACATGATCACCAAGTTTCGTTCTGATCAGATCAAAATTTAAATTAATTGTCTGGACTATTACTGTCTGTACTGTTTTGCCTCGACTGTTATTGTCCGGATGTTATTGTTTAGATCGGATGTTATTGTGTGGACTGCTATTGTCTGGGATCATTGATTGGATTGTTATGGTTCGGCCTGTTATTGTCTTTACTGTTATTGTACTGATGCCGACGTTTAAACTACCATGTTTAATTCCATTTTGTTGCATTTCAAGCTGCACTAAAGCCAAATAATTTGCAACAAGATCATAACCAGTAACATATAAATCATCACCACCATCATCACCACAATTATTATCATCATAATCCTAATAATCATCATCGTCTTTGTTGTTATTATCATCATCTTCATCATCATGAAAAAAAACAATTTTAATAATCGCCGCAATCATCATCGTCTTTGTCATTATCTTCAATGGTATATTTTTATAATGTCTAACTATCCTAGTGAATCAATATTTTCTGAGAATCAAAGAGCCCACTTTCTGATGATCAAAGATGCCACTTTCGAACTTAATGTGCGTATTTCTCAACATTAAATAACAAGTTTCTATCTCAATACTAATTGAACGAAACGAACATTATTGTGTAACATTTTGTTGTTAGGTAGTAATAATAACGCAAATAGACTACAAATTGGTTGCCACCCAGTTTCTCAGGTACCATACGTCAGCATAGACCCCTGGGCTGCCAGCTCTGCCACATCCAAATCCCCAGCTTACTACACCTGTAATTTAAGAATTTTTATGACTTCTATGTTCGTCTTTGGCAAACCTTCTTCTCTGTGTCCTTTCACAGTATCTATATAAGACGCTGTGTTTATCATATCGATCTTGACGGTTAGATTTACCAGTAGTAAATTCTTGCTCGACACGGCTTATGAAAGCGTTCTATTTTGTGTCACCAAAAGGCATGTTGGTAATAGAGCTTGTGCCCAAATAATAGAAAATATCGACTTTTATCGAGACTTGCAGCTCTTAATGATTTTCTGAGATTTCTCAAGAGCTACGTTCTTTTTCGATGTTATAATTTCCGTGACGTTTTGAATACACACAAAACACTACACGGAACGCAGTTTGCCTTGTAATCTCCATTCACCAAATCGTTTTTTTAAAGAATGATACTTTTCTTATGTCAGTTTTATTTTTCTTCTGTTCATCTTTCTTTTTTCCCTTTGAAGGATTTTTTCTCCTTATCCGGCTGAATCAGGACAAGAATATCCTTACCTACAAGTTCCCATGCACCATTTCTGTATGCAACAAGAGGTCCTCCGGAGTCTCCCTGGAAAGAGTTAGAGGTAAAGAGTTTTATGGCCAATGCTTTTCTATTTAAGCATCAGGCACAGATAAAATTTCAACTAAGAAGAAATAACATGCAAATATTACTCTAGTACATTATCTTGATTGTTGTTTTACTTGATATCTTTAATCTTAATTCATCTTTATCTTTCGAAAGATTTTTAAAAATACTTATTTATTTGACCCGTTTTACTAGACAACATTAACACGACATTCAGGCATTTGTCAGTGATGGTAGAGTGACTATTTGGCCATATGGAAAGGTGGGGTGGGACACGTCTGTTAACAAGGCATGTTATATACCAAAATACTCGTAAGGGTCTGTAGTTTTTCAAAATGCCTGGCTCTTTTGCCGCTGCTGGTGGCATTTCGAGAAATCCAAGATGGCGTCCAAGATGGCCGCCAAGAAAAATTCTTCATTCTTGTATTTAAAAATGAAGAAAGACATTTCAAAATAAATATGTATGTATGCTTTTAAAAACTTTTCTGTAAAAGAAATGTTTAGTGTATGCAATAAAACAAAAATATCATTTCTTAGTACTCATAAAAAAAATTTCTGAAGGTTAAAAGGTAAAATTTAGCATAAAAAATGTGTAAGTGGTGGCTGACAATGTTAATGTTGCAGAGTACCATTTATTTTTATTCTTATTTTTAATATTTTGATGTAAAACAGAGTCTGTACAACAGATATGTCTCCTTTAAAATGGATAAAATTACGTATTTTTTTATAAAACGAAAATTTTGATGAAAGCCCTATGTGCGATAACGCATGCTGTGTTTTTTGCGTGAAGAAAAGAAGTGGATTATTTTTTTAAAAATCTATTAAGTATAAATGTTTTTTTGGTAGGTACTTATTTCTTGTCTCATGATAATATTATCCAGGTCTAGTCTTCCAGAAATAATGTTCATAACCCATTCTAAAAATTACAATGCTAAAATTTATAGGACCAATTTCCTGAGGCATTTTTTACATAAGCACCGAAAAGTTTTTGTGGCTCCAAATTTTAAATGTCACCAATGTTAACATAAGAAATATTATGTATTATATTTAAGATACAGGTAAACAATTATTTAAAGATATAAACTACCTGATAGTATTAATATTTATACATAAATTATTATTTAAAAGTGTTTATTCCACAATATTCAAACATGTTAACAAACAGTAAAGTGTTGATAACCTTGGTCTGTCAGTATTTTTGTTTTCTAGTCTCTTTATGGTAATTTACTGCAGAGAAAGTGTGAAAAACTAGTCAGACATTACAAATATTATAAAATACAGATACCGGTAATTTAAATAAAAACTTTTAATTCATAATAAATAAAATGGGTTTGTTTAAAAAAAAAACCGAAAATCTGGCATATGGGATCTAAATTTGTATGCCAAAACAAAACTGTTGCCCTTCTTGTTTGCTTTCAATCACACTGTCTATTCTAAATTCATGACTTACCAAGTGCTTGCTATGAGGCGTTTACCTGAACCGTTACAAGAGTTTTTTAACAGAGGTCTTTTTGTGACTGAACTAACAGGTGGTTCTTTTAATGCAGTATGGAGTGATTATGTCCTTGAGGTCACTGAAAAGGTCACTTAAAATCTTCTGGTGGTATTATTGGCATAACTCATATGACAAGGCTCTGGGTCGATGGTTTCTGTCACGATCAGGCACAGCTAGATATTCTGTAGCATACAATTCTAACAAAGACCCTACAAGTCTGACAAAGAAGCACCACTCTGATTCAAACTTTCATACACAGTCATACAATAATGCAGTGGACAGCATGCTTGAATTGTTTGATGAAACTTTCATTGATCCCTTGACTTACAAATCCTCCATCAAAATTAGTGAACTTTGCTACTGGTGTTGAAGTCACTGAAGATGTTGAGACAAGTTTGTTAAACTGTCATGAGATAGGTAAAGAAATGCTTCTTAAGTTTGTTTCTGAGCGACTGACACCTGAAGCAGAGAAAGGCTTCTTTGAACCTATGGCAAGACCCCGTGTGAAGACAATGACCACGTCATCTTCAGTAAGTCTGTAGTAAAGGCCAATTAAATACAAAGGTATTCTGATCAATGGGGAAGAAATGTTTTTACGGTTGCTAGCAATTAATGCTTTCAAAAAGGTGCCTCTGGAAAGGGTCTTGTCATTTGAGAACCCAACAGTTTCTCTTAGTTTGTTCACTGATGATGGTGTTATGATGTCAACAAAAAAAAAATCTGATTTTCTAGAAAGACTAGAAAACATTTCTGGTGCCCCCTGCAGTGTTAGTAGTGTTGAACAGCCTGACTGCATTTTGTTTGATGGCATGGCCATAGTTCAAATGTTGCAGCCTACACCAGGGGTCAAGCTGACATTCTATGACATGGCTTCTAAGTTTTTGAGATTAATACCACCTTCACGCCAGTTGTTGCGCAGTATAATATGCCAATTCCTGACTGGAAAAAGCTGTTATCCAGTAGTAGAAGCAAAGCAGAATTAACAAAATTGTACACATGTTACTTGACAGAGAACTGTCATAATTTTTGACTGACACTCAAGAAATCTACATTTCAGGTGGGCTAGGTGATCATATTCTTAAAGTTTCTCCTAATGCCATCTTTTTTTCAAGGTACATCAAATCAGGAGGAAGCAGTCACCAGATTACTACTCAATCTATGCATGTATGGAAAGTCTACAGGTTTAAGAAAGGCTGTTGTTTTCAGTCCAGATACTGATGTGTTGGTGTTGCTTATACACCATTTTCCGAAATTTGACCTGGACAGTCTTTATTTTAGGACTGGCAAAAAAACTGTTTACACAGATATGACAAGATACATTCCAGTTCATGTTATATATAAACAACTGTTTCCTGCCATGAGGAAGGTCCTGCTGTCTTTATACTGTCTCACAGGTTGTGACACTTGTTCATCATTCTTTGGTGTTGGTAAGAAAAGGGCTTTTCAAATCATGAAAAGACATTCTGACAAGTTTACAGAGTTAGCAGACCTTGGTTCAAGTCCTCGCCTAACACAGACAGTTAAAGCAGCAGCGCTGACATTCATTGGGCTGTTGTATGGCTGCAGCTCATGTATATCCCTGAATTCCCTCCGAGCAGTGATGGTTGTTGAAAGGTCCAAAACTAAACCTCGCAGACTTCCTCCAACTGATAACAGTCTTTTGCTACATCTGCTTTGCTGTCTGTACCAGTTGATGATCTGGAGATCTGCACTAGAGGCAAATGTTGTTTTGCCCAATCCAACAGAGTTCAGGTATGAAATTGATCCGAACAATGGGATGTATGTTCCCCAGATGATGGCTCAGTCTGCTGCCCCACCTGAGCTGTTAAGTGACCTGCTGTGCAAATGCAGTGATGACTGCCAGCTGGGCAATTGTGTTAGCTCCCAAAATGAACAGCCATGCACAAAGGCATGTATATGTGAAGGTTCTGTTGACAGTGATTATTTCTGTAACAATTTGTTCACAACACTGGCAACAATTGATGATGTAACTTCTGAGGATGACACATGTACATTCCAGTCTTGAGATTAGCCCTAACAGTATGCCCTTGTGGGTTCCTTTCATGTCAACAGTTACTGTTCTCCACAGATAGTAGATTCCTAGCAGGCTCTAAAATTATTTTATTTATCATTACTTTCTGATAATGGTAATGGATGAAAATGATTTAATTATTCTGGAAGTTATACAGAAGTTATATGGAAATCCATTGAGACCCCAAATGTTCATTTTGCATATTGAAATGTAAAACATACATGATTACTTAAACTGCCGAATTTGTCACTGTAAACTGTTTGTTGACATATGTTGCTGATGCACTATATTTTCTAATGATTTAAATTTTGTTGGACGTAGAATGTTTTTAGAATACCAACAAAATACATGGCATATATTATTTTACATGCTGTGTTGTAAATGCAATTTTATCTTTTAACTGCATTCATCCCATATGAGTAACTGACATCGTCCACCGATTAGACTCTCATACAGCTGAGTTCACCCTAATGAGTAATGATATATAATAATTAGTAGATACATGTTTAATGTTTTGTTTGTTTGTCTGTATTATATAAGTATATAAAAACAAACAACCAGCATATACTGTTAATATATACAGTTAAATGTATATACAGTGTGAATGAAGAAAAGAATATACCCTTTCAAACTGTCTATTTAACAGAATCGCTGCAAATTTCTGACTTATAGTATACACATTATATACTTTAATTGATTTAGAACATTACACATCTTAAACAGCTTAATTAAAGTTAATTTCTGAAAATATTTGATAAATATCTGACTCATGTTAAAGTTAAACAGAATTCATAACAGACTGAGTGGTAAGAGTTTGCCTGTCGGGGGATGAAAAATATCCTTAATAAAATTGGTGGGTGGGGTAATTATAGCATGGACTGTTTGAAAAAGCATTTCATGCAGTTAAATGAAATTCTTTGCTAAATATGTGTAGCCAATGAATGCTTGTGAAATACACTGTCAATTGTTTGTGATTTAGATATGCTCTTTTGGAAAAAGATCACAAATATAAATAAAATGCGATGCAAGTTTGCAGATTTTAGCATTTTTTTCTATTTTGACCTTGAATTGACGTTGAACTTGTAATTCTTGTTTCCCAAAGTTAAACATTTTTCAAAAGCTGTATGTAGGCTATAAAATTATTGCACTGTATTTCCAATATCTCTTGAGTCATGTCTGCCAAATTCATTTGTTTAGTATAATGGTAATGTTTCAAAGGTGGCGGCCATCTTGGACGCCATCTTGGATTTCTCGAAACGCCACCAGCTGCAGCAAAAGAGCCAGGCATTTTGAAAAACTACAGACCCTCACGAGTATTTTGGTATATAACATGCCTTGTTAACAGACGCGTCCCACCTACTCCAAAAATAGAGGACTTATTATTAGATTGTCACCCTACCATGACTGCCGTTTAAATTGTTTAAACGTGTTTAAACGTTCAGCTACTTCTTATCAGTAAATCTAAAATTTGTCACACTAATCCCAACTTTTTCTTTATCTGTAGACAAAAGTCGCTTGTGTATTAAATACATGTAACTACTCGTCACTTGCCTGACAGGCATCTTTCCCGGCTTCACCGGCACACAACATTGTGTCATCAAGATAACCACCATTGTTTGTTTGTTCGCATGCACTTCTACTCATCAACGGCTTCCAAACATACTTTAGAGTCTCCGAAGAAGATCCACCTGTTTTAATGAGTAAAGGCATTTTTCTCTGTTTTAACAAAATCGCCCTAGATGTCGTCGTTTTGGATAAAGCTTGGATGTGACCTTTCAAAATTACAATGTAACAAGCTTCATTCCCATTACATGAAAAAAACCACAGTTTAGTATGTACACATGAGGCAGTATCTATTTACAATTTTGTACATACTTACTGGGCGTTTCTGTTTATTCTTTCTGTCAAGTATTATTATTGAAGTACAATTAAAATAAAGTGTACCTTCACTGGTGGTGCCCCAACCAGAAACTACAGAATCTTCTTGGTCAAAATGCGCACGGCTGGCTAGACAGGCAGGTTTAGCCCAAGTGGATGAAATCTCGACGCTGTCAGGAGTAAGGGAACCAAAACCTATCAATATTAGAAGTCACTATATGTATCTCACATTTCTAGAATACAAGACTACGATTTTTAAGTTGTAAGATGTTAAAAGAAGCATACCCTAAAAATCATATAAATATTAATAATTCGTGTCAAGGTGTTAGACAAACTTCTCAATTCTTTGGGTAATAATTAGTTGTTGTTGTGCAATTTTTTGTGTGAAGCAATTTGTAGTAAATACGTATTTTCATATTGTCTGTATTCTCAAAAAAAATGGCACGGTCTTCTTTACATTAAACAATTAGCTCTTTATCATTTCACAAAGACAAAGCCGATGAAATTCATTGACAGTATATAATCGGTTATTTTAAGTGTATGTCTTTTTAAATGTTCGATCAGTGGACGCTAAATGAATAATCGAATTGATATGGCCATATGCTGTAAAGAATAAAACACTTGCACTGCATGATGAACCTTTTTTTGAAATGTAAGTACAAACAAAATAACGAATAAAAGTAATCTCTATATTATTCTTATTTACGAATAAAAAGAATATACCTATCACAGCAATATCGTTTGACATCGTATTTGAGTTGTAACCGCTGTGCACGGTGATAGATACGGCTGTTAGAATGACTCGAGAACCGGCCACTGTCGTCTGATGCATGCCAAATGCTACGCGATAATTTGACGGCCTTGGGTTCTTGGAGCTGAAATATCGAGTATTTTATGAATATCAAGAATCTGTTTGCTTATGAGGTTTTTTTTTTTTGGATATATCCAGACATCTTAGGTTACCCACGGGTACATTCCGCACAACTATATTAAGAAGAGTGAAATGGAATGGATCGAACGTGGGTTTCCGACGATCATCCCCAGAGTACGAATGTAGTATCTTACAAATAAATAGAACAGAATATTCACTGGCAATATTGCGATGACTGTATGAGAAGAACATACAAGCTATATATACCCAAATGTTAAGAAAATTTAATACAATAACAAAGATGCACTCACCTGAGGCAGTGGGCTGCAGTTATGACCTTGACCGTGCCGTCATTGCCAATAACGTACGTCCCTCCACAGATAAGGTAACCATTCTCAATAAGACCTACCTACAATAAACAGCGTTTTATGGTGACGAAAAGTAAATCTGTGAATAAAAATAACTGCATTCCTCGTTGTAATGTGAAACTCAGCATGAGCAAACGCTTGTGCTAACTACTGTCTTATAAGTATAAGTATATTACAACATTTCTGTAAGAAAGAGTAAAAAAGAATTATTAATACACTGAACATATGTTCAGTAATTTTTCCTGATGGGAAAAAGATATCAAGAAAGTGTTCGTTTGTGAAAAATAACTGTCCATCTGAAAACTGTACATAAACAATTCTTTGTTTATAGATTTATTCTATTCACCCTGCTGCAGTAAAACAATTTACTGACGCCTTGACAGCGGGTAATGCTCCAAATGTACGTTCTGTTACATTGTAGATACTGTAACTTTTATGAAGCACGTCTCAAGTGAGGTAACAGTTATAAAGGTGACCCTAAACATAGATACGCGTTTTTACCCTCAATTCATACCTGCCAAGGAAAATCGCCCTCGTTCGCATTAACTCCACCCACAATGTAACTCTGAGACAACTTCGGTACTGGGCTAAAGTTACTCTGTCCACATTGCTGACATGTCGCCACTGAAAAAAATTACGTACAAGCAATTATGTCATATGTCATTTTAATCTACAGGACACACTCAGTAATTGCTGTGTGCCACTGGCCTAGTAGCATCATTCGTGTTATTTCGTATAATTATGCGCATTTTCAGCAGTTCTAGTATTTCCAACAACGATATTTACACTGGCTAGGAGAAACAAGAGGAGACAATATTGCTCTCTCAATGTCATCAAACAATTCGTTAAAAGTATTCCAGAATTTTCTGTATTCTTTCTTTTTTAACTGCTGCATTATCGAGTGTATATTTGTTGAAAGTTTTAATTTAACCGTATGGTGCATTGTTCCTTGCACATTGAATAGATGTTTTACATTAGTAATAGAAAACCATTAGAATAACCTGTCCCGGAATAGCTATGTATTTTTTAAGAAAATGTACCATAAAATAACGACAGTAGAACTAATAGCTTCATGACTGGTTATTACTAAAATCTCAAAATTACTAAACTAAACCAAATTTATAGAAACAAGGGTTTTTATAGGTCTAAAAATTGACCCAACAGTGACCTCAATTGGTCATTTTTCTAATGCTCATGTAACATAGAAGATAACACTGGACATATAAGGTCATATACAAATACTCTGATTTCTTCATTTACTGAACTATACATTTCGCATTCATAAGTCATCCATTACCAGTCTTCTACTCTTGTATTATTATTTTTATTATTATCATTATTATGTATACATATGTACAATAGTGCATACACCTTGCTTATATTTTTATAATTTTGTTCTAATTTGTTTTTACTCAAGAGAAAATTTGCCTTTATTGACTACTCTATTCATGATGAAGCCAGTTATTTGAGAGAATAGCTAGTTCATTTGTAACATTCAATACTGGTTCCTATTTCACAGCTGTGTGACTGGTGGGTCTCTGTACAAAGAAGGACATCATTCTGTGGCTTTGATTCGAACTCGACACTTTCCGAACCCATGAAAACTTGACAAGGTTTCTTACAATCACATGGGTGAAAATGCCTTTTTAAAAAAATTATTCAGTGTGCGTCAGGGCGATACATTTGCTTCAAATTTGTTATAGATTTGTGTAAATCTATTACTTGTTTACGAGTAGGTTTCATTTTCTGCCATTCTCTCGTCCGTCACACCTTTGCCTGTTCATGTGTTTTACTGTCTCCAGTGGATATGTAATAGTAGCCAAAGGCCTATAAAACGACACCCAAGTCAATCATTGTGCAAAAACCTTGAAGCTAGATATTTTGTCTATTTTTTATGTCATGTTTTATAAAAGCAACTGATATGATTTTTACATGTAACTGGAAGGGGAAAACAGACAGACATAATATGCCTTTAACGGGAACACATGAATATAATAAGCGTTTTGTTTCTATAGGTCTAACACGTTTTACATTTTTGTCTGATCATTCATATAAGTATCATTCAAAAAATGCCATACGGTGGCCCACCGTAATGCCACGATTGTAACTCTTGTCCCTCGCCTATCTTTCTGTCTGCGAACAGAATTAATTTATGAACTCTTGACAGATTTTATTCCATAAATCTAAATACAGGACTTGACGTATTAGCCTGCGTTCATCAGAAGTTAGTGGTCATGTATTGGTCTGATATGTGCCATTCTATTTTCTAGAGCCACACTGTTCAACTGTAGCCTATGTTCTGAACATAGGTAGTCTCACTTTATTGTTACGTCACTCTATGAGGCAGTCAAAACGAAGCCAGTTTTTCAAATTGTACAACAAACGACTTGTTATAAATGTAACTGATGATGATTATGCGTACTAAATGCGGTTTAAAAAGCCGGACACGTAAACATCATAGCGGTGCTTTCTATTTATAAACGGTGACCCGACCTGACAATTTCACGGTTTGCAATATCGTTTTCATCAGCTGACAACTATTACCGCTTAAACATTTCCGACTGGTATGGCGTATTTTGTGTTTTTGTAAGCAGTGATTATATCCATGCAACCAGATCCCCTCCAACACGTTTGCCGACAAACAGAAAGTGCACCGTTCACAAACATTTCGTTTGTTTGTCCGTCTCCTGCTACGAGAGACTTAGAGACAATGAACATTTTTCGCAGAACTTCTCTTAAATCTAGCTTTATTTACATTATTTACAACAGTTAAGGACAATAAGAGTAGGCTTAATTATGTCTCCTTATAATATTTCAAAACAAGTCGGTTGGTCGCAAAATCGGTTTTGTTCTAAAAAGAATTATCTGAAACATCTACAAGGTAGTGACATTTTTGTCAAAGTTGACAAATTTGCAGACAACTTTCTTATCATTCTCACGTTATTGTTCTAATTCTTCTACGGCACAGATTTCATCAGTTAACACGAAATCTACACTGCAAATGTACATGATTGTTTTTAGTCTTCTAGCCACACTGTTAAATAGAAGAAGCAGTTGTCTATCTGGTCGTCTGGTTATAATCCAAGTCTCGTGCATTGTTCGTGTAAACATAATCAACAATAACATTTCTATATAAAGGACAGTTTTCATTAAAACTCGGTGCCTTTGATTTTCATGATTCACTTATGGTGCCATGGTGCCTCCGTCTTGCCTTCCTATAATTCTGTCTACAAATTAGGATTTTTTTCGTGTTTTTTTTTTCGTTGTTATTGTGATTCTTGTTTTTGTTTTCTTTTTTCTAAAAGGTACCTTTTCTTTCAAAAAAAAAAAAATCTTTACTGATACTATAAGAAATTCCACACACAGAACTTGCACTTGCATTGTGTTTTTTGCTACGAGGGTTGGAGCGCCGGGCTCCCGATCCGAAGGCGCTGGCTCAAATCCCTCGCAAGGTGAGATTCTTCAGTGACTTTCTACATTCCACACTCTCAGTGCAACTACTGGTTTGCATCTAGGAAGCAATCATCAAGCGAAATTAAAACCGGTTGCAATAACTTGTTTTTCTATTCGATTTGATATAAATTAGTTAAAACTAAACTATAACATAACGTTAAAACATTGTATTTTTAACTGTTCGGTCAGGAATTAGTGGTTTCTTTTTGTGAAAACAAGAAGAAAGAATAACGCAGCATAAGCACAGTATGCAGAGTACGTAAATTATATTGGGCAGTTGAAGCACTGTTTTTAATGATGAGATGTGTAGTTCAGAAAAAACGTAAATTGATATACATTGTATGTCTGTGGTAATATACTCAATATTATAGTTATATAGACAGTGGTGTATAGTATAGTACTATTTTGTACAATACAGTATGGTTCAGTACCGTACCAGTACTACGCTACAGTACGGTATTGACTCGTACGGTATGGTATAATACGAAACGATACAGTATAGTACTTCGATCTTGTTAGTATATTGCACAATACAGTATGGTTTGGTACTGTGTGGTACGCTACAGTACAATATTGACTGGTACGGTGCGGTACAATAGTAAATGGTATAGTACAGTACTTCTAGTTAGTATATTGTACAATACAGTATGGTTCGGTATTGTATGGTACGCTACAGTACGGTATTGACTGGTACGGTACGGCACGATACGGAACGGTGCAGTGCAGTTCTATGAAATATACTGTC
Source organism: Cyclina sinensis (assembly GCA_012932295.1). Taxonomy (NCBI): domain Eukaryota; kingdom Metazoa; phylum Mollusca; class Bivalvia; order Venerida; family Veneridae; genus Cyclina; species Cyclina sinensis. Next base: position 24,217,427 of record JAAONU010000001.1, read on the forward strand.
TATGAAATATACTGTCTGTATTACGCACGCACGCACACACACACACGCGCGCGCGCGCGCGGACACACACACACACACGTTAAATATTGTTGTTTTGGAATATATGCATTTATATTTAATGCCTGTTTTATTCAGCAAGAGGTAGTCTTAAACATGCACCAATCATTGTTACTACTTAAATTTGGTCAAAAGATAGTTGAGCCTTCTTTGATAAAGATATATTAAAAAGAAATTCATGTCTAAACCATCTGGAGGCGAATCAAATTATCCCATGCTTTCAGCAAAGTTACATTAGTTCACCTTAAGTTTTTATAATATGACCTTTTCATAGATAAGCCTGTTTCAAAGATTGAATGTCTGTATATACTAGGTCAGTATGCTTAGTGCGACTCTTCTATAATGGTGTACGGTGCATACCTCTAACGTACATAAGCTGCACAACATTGCGATGGTCATTTGCAGATTTCAAGTCGCAGCAGTCACAACTGCCAATAACCCATTGGTAGAACATTTTGTGTTTTTGCTGATGTACATCTACAAATATTTTCTTAGTACTCATTTCAGTACAGAACAAATATTGATCGAAACAGACCCCGAAATGGATCGTTTTATATTAGTATGGTGTTTGACTTTCCCAATGTCCAAAATAAGCCTTGCCTGATACTCAGCTGCAGAACTCGACCCAGCTGTAGCATTTTATTGTAAAAGTTCCCCTTTTTGAAAAGTTTATATAAATAATTCCAGAGAATCCCTGATTATGTTCCATGCTCGGTGTAGGACTGATACAAGGAACATTCTTAAACATTCCACACAAGAGACCAGCCGTAGTTTCAATGAAGTAGCGAAGATCCAACACTTTATTAGAATATTTGCGCGTGACCATTCACTGGACGAAAGATCTATCCCTATATCATCTTTCTCAATAAGGGGGCTACTCTGTTCGATCACGCGATTTCAGGTCCTGCTACATTTTCTGAGGTGCATCAGTGTACCAGGATTTTGGTTCAGAAACGGGACAATAACTAGACGGAAAACTACGTTGATGTAATGTTGAATATTAAGAAAAGCACGAAATACGATCAGGTCTGTTTTCCTACAACCCATTATCTGTTCCCAAACCATCACACCGCCTCCATTCAATCTGTCCCGCCCAAGCAAGCAATTATCAGCGGCTGCGATAAACGCGTATACTGGCACTAGCAGAGCTAAGGTTGAATCGGGACTCATCTGTAAATAAGACCCTTGTTTAAGTCAAACGTAAATGACGTCGAGCTCAACGCATCTGAAGATTACGATTGCGAGGATTAATAATGTACCCTTCATATGGGCGTCTGGCTCTTACTGGATCTGTGCTTGTGCGAAGGCGATTCAGAACAGTTTGTCTTGACATGCCGAACTGGATATCGCCGCAAGTAGCCGTTTAAAACTTGTTTCGTAGATGTGTGGTTATGTAACGATCTTGACGTGTGATCCAGTTTGCTTTGGTCGAAAATTATTTACAGTGAAATTGTCTTGCGACCTAAGAAACTCTAATGTCAGAAGCAATGAGTGCAAACGTATGAGCTCCATTATTTTCAAGAAACATTTGCATCTATGAATTTAGATAAATTCAAAGAGATGTGTGATTTTTCGATTGTATAAAGGGTACGTAAATCCGGGGTATTAACAAATAACACTTAAAAGTCGAAAAGCTCGAATTGTACGTACAATGTTACGTAACTGCTCTCGGTCGTTATGCAATAAAATGTTAGTCAAATGAGTGCATGTGTTCACTTATGCCGTGTACCTACTGCCCTCATTTTTGCTTAAATAGTTTCAATAGTTGAAAAAGTATAGCGTAAATAAAACTGCACAGTTTCGTTTCGAATCAGTCTATAAGAATTATGCTATCAACCATTTTAACAAAGGACAATGAATTTGTAAATGACCTTCATAGAATTGTGATTTCTTTGCTCTTCATGTCTCCTCGATGCCACCATATACTGACCTAAAGGATTTATGTCAATATATCCCAAACTTTTAACAAAGGAATTTGAACAAAGAGCAATGACTTAACATAGCCATGTGATTCTGGTTCCTTATGAGTTCTAAGAGTTGTAATTGAGCTTCATACGCAACAGCTTCTCTCCATAATAATACTTCCAACTTCTCTGGTATTACATGGGACATTCATGAAGAGAAATTAATTAGTAAAACATTCGTGTTCCATACAAATTTTATACGAGAAAAAAAAACAAAGCAGTAAAAATTAATATGAAAAAAATCCATAAATTTATGTTTCATACATTGAAATAAAATATTTACATTGAAAGGGTTTACTTTTCCTGACTCAAAGCCTATTTTACATTTTAGTGCTTTAAAAATGAGGCCAACTCACAGAGAGTACGTTACAGAGTTTTACCTGGACAATGTTTCGGTTCGATGAATGAGTGCTGAAAAGTGACATTACACTGGCACACATTTTTAACTGAATGAGAACCAGTACAAGATTGAGAAACAAACATGTAATTTGGGGAGAATCCAAAACAAAATTAGTGAATATTTATAGTACCCTGCCTGCAGAAACAAGTGCATGTGTATCCGTTTAACAACCAAATTGACAACTACTTTAAAGATTATGAATTCATCCTCGACAGCGAGAAACTCCTGGGTATACGTTCCAGAAAAGGGAGGGGGGTGGGGGCGAGGTACCAAAGCTGAGCAGCGAGAGACCCATAATAATATGCATGTATGCAGATCTTTATGGTTCGGAAATTAGTTAGGCCAGTTTTTAACAGATTGTTATATATATAGATGATGGTGGAACAGAACAAAGCTGTAAACTTTGGTTCGACCGTGATCAAACAGTTTGGCTATCAACTCTTATTTTGAACGTCCATCAACGTCGCAGAAAAAAAAAACTATGAAATAGTAACTTCAGTTGTTTTACCAAGATGATCAAACTCTGGAAACATTTACATTTAAACATTCTGGTTATCATTTGATTTTGTTTTTGTCCGATGGAAGAAAATGGTCGATGTTTTATCAGGGGAAGCACGTCCATTACCAATGTAACACTGTTAGCATTAATTACATGTTACAAGTTGCGTACCATGTTATATCCTTTGAAACTTCCTTATTGCATTTTCCTGTAGCCAAGATTTTTTTTTCATTTGTCCTGTATGGAAGGCCCATTCGCCACTGCAAAATGCTATATGCAAAATGCTAAATGCAATTTGTGTCTAAGTTAAACTGTTATCAAATGTTAACTGCAATATGCGAAATGCCTTATGCTCCATAAAAACCTTCTTATCTTGAAAGGCCACTTACTTGCAGCTCCAACACTATCTTGAATTTCTAGCCACTTCTCAAAAATTGCACGATTTCGCTTCCACGTCCTGCTAGCAGATGCCATAACGAAACAAGAGTCACCGCAAGTGGGGGCCACGCTCGACTTCTTATTTCCAAAGGCAAACACATCGGAGGAAGCACATTGTGGTGAAGGGTTTTCAAAGGCAACATCATTTGGTGTTATTGTTATCAGCCAATTTTAGCACCGTCAATGTCATTCAAAGGACCAGGTAATACTTGAATATTCAACATGTCGGTTTTGTTCTCAGTGTTGTTTCATCCCGGTATGGCTCAAATCCGTTTTGTCCAAGTATGAATCAAATCTGTAAATATATTACAAAGTTATTACAATTTAAGCAAAATTCAATAACTTGACCTTTTCGGTCAATGTCATTTTAAGGTCAAGGTCATACTTGAATGAGTTAACGTATCAGTTTTGTCATAAGTGTTCTTTTGTCCAAGTAATCAAATCCATAGATAAATGTTGAAGTTATGACAAATAAAGCCAAATTCAATAACTTGACTTTCACGGTTAAGGTCATTTTAAGCTCAAGGATAATACTTTATTATTCAACATGTCGGTTGTCATAAGTGTTTTGTTTTTCCCAAGTACGAATCAAATCTAAATTCAATAACTTGATCTTCACGGTCAATGTCATTTTAAGGTCAAGGTCATACCTAAATAATTCAACTTGTCAGTTTTGTCATAAGTGTTGTTTTTTCATAAGTGTTGTTTTGTCAAAGTATGAATCAAATCCGTAAATAAATGACAAATTTATGACAATTAAAGCAAAATTCAATAATTTCATCTGGACGGTCAAGATCATTTAAAGGTCAAGGTCAAACTTGAATTATTCAACATGTTGCTTCTGTCATAAGTGTTATTGTTTCCAAATATGAATCAAATCCAACTATTAATAACAAAGTTGTGGCCAATTTTAGCAAAATTCAAAGATTTGGCCTTGAAGGTGAAGGTAATTTATGAGTCAAGGTCAAGTTCAGTCTGGTCTACTTGAAGGTCTTGTCCAAAGTGTTTTTGTTTCCAAGTATGAAGACAATCCACTAAGAAATAACTAGACATGCCCGTTAGACACGGATGCCCCCACAATTGGGAATTTGTCACAGAAAGTGAATTCATTACCAAGGGAAACAATATATATACAGTTAATTCCTTGATAGGCTAAAAGTACTTCGCTTTACAAATTAACCTCTTTTAAAATGTGTCAGCTGCTATACCTCTTTCACAATGTCTTACTTCCATAACTCATTCACCTATTTAATAGCTATGAAAACATTGGATTTCCGTATTACTTAGGTTATTTTATGTACGTAATAAGTATGCAAACATTTAAACATGGGTGTAGGAGGAGTTGCGCACACAAGATTTACTATATATGGTTATGTACGAAAAAACAACAAAGGGCAATAATCCAGTGAAAACTGATCCTAGAAAAAAAAAGTTCTTGCATAACTATGCATCGTAGTCTATTATGTGTGTGAGTTTGGTTTCAATCCACCCATGGGTGTAGGAGTTGCGCACACCAAATACAGGACTAACGGCTCGGACGTACGGGACGGACGTGTGCAAATCTATATGCCCCCACACTATGTGGTGGGGGCAGAAAAAAATTATGATCAATGTTAAAGTTTTTGGACGGCAACGGCAGTGGCAACGACACCATGATTGTAGCTGTACCCATGGAGCAGAGGCAATTTTCAGCTAGCAGCTTGTGAGAGGTCATTTCAGGCCAAATATTGACTAAAATCTATTTTTAGCTCTCGTGACCATTTTGTGTAATGTAGCAGAACAATTCGAGCATTTTTAATAGAAAGCTATGTAAGGAACATTTCTGTAAAACTGGGTAGAAAATCACCTTGTCCTTTAGATGGAGATATTGTTTGGATTTTTGTGCCCCCGAAGAGAGGCATATAGTAATCCCACTGTCTGTCCGTCCGTCCATCCGTCCGTCTGTCCTGTAAAATCTTATCCTCGCTTCATCTCCAAAACCTCTTGAGGGATTTCATTGAAACTTGACAGGAGTGTTTGTCACCAAGTTTAGTTGTGCATATCGTCAGGAGATTCGAATCTATTAATTTTTTGGCAGAGTTATGGGCACTTAGTCATTTTTTTACTCTAAAATCTTGTCCTCGCTTCATGTCCAAAACCGCTTGAGGGATTTCATTGAAACTTAAAAGGAGTGTTTGTCACCAAGCCTAGTTGTGCATATCGTCAGGAGATTTCGCTCGGATTTCTTTTTTGGCAGAGTTATTGGCACTTAGTCGTTTTTTTACTATAACTTCTATATTAAAATCTTGTTCACACTTCATCTCCAAATCCGCTTGGAGAATTTCATTGAAACTTCACAGGAATGTTTGTCACCAAGCCTAGTTGTGCATATTGTCGGGATTTTCTGCTCGGATTATTTTTGGCAGAGTTATTGGCACTTAGTCGTTTTTTTACTATAACTTCTATATATTAATATCTTGTTCACACTTCATCTCCAAAACCGCTTGGAGGATTTCATTGAAACTTCACAGGAATGTTTGTCACCAAGCCTTGTTGTGCTTATCTTCAGGAGTTTCTGCTCAGATTATTTTGGCAGAGTTATAGGCATTTAGTCATTTTTTACTCTAACTTTTATATTAAAATCCTGTCCACGCTTCATCTCCAAAACCACTGGAGGATTTCATTGAAACTACACAGAAATGTTTGTCACCAAACCTAGCTGTGCATATCGTCAAGAGTTTCAGTTCAGATTATTTTTGGCAGTGTTATGGGCCCTTAGTCATTATTAGCTCCACTTTTCGAAGAAAAAAGTGGAGCTTTTGTCATGACCCCCTCGTTGGCGTCAGTTAATCTTTTTTGTTAAGGTCCATTTCTCAGAAACTATCAAAGCCGTTTACTTCAAATTAGGAATTCATGTTCACTTTCAAAATGCGACACCATATCTCAAAGGCAGTTAACCCTCAAATTTATTTTTACGAAGTTATGCTCCTTTTTCAACTTAAAATTTCTTGGTTGACCTTTTTGTTAATGTCCATTTCTCAAAAGGTGTCAAGATATTACATTCAAACTTGGAATACTTGATCACCAGCAAGAACCCTGCAAAGATTGTTTGTACCCCTGTCCCTGGGGGTAAAAATTAGCGCAACCCCAGGGGTTCTTAAGCCTAGAAATAAACTTTAACTTACATAGGATGGGTAAGTACTTCCCCTCCACCACTCCTCCAACCTCCCCTCTGCTTGGGGACCCCCCAGCACTGGCATTACCCCCCCCCCCCCCACCAATATTTTTTTTATTATAATTATCTTTTTTATAAAATATGTAGGTACTTGACTTTTAAATTTGTAGGTATGAAGTGACTTCATTCCCCTCCCCCACCCCTCCCCCTGGGCATTACCCACCCACCGACCCACCCCCCCCCCCCCCCTCCAAAAGAATTTTTTTTATTTTTTTTAAGTATGTAGGTATGAAGTGACTTGACTCCCCCGCCCTGGGCATTTACCCCCCCTTACAATTTTTTTTTAAATATGTAGGTATGAAGTTACTTTACCAATCCCCCTTCCCCACCCTGGCAAAAAAATGAAAATAATTTTTTTTCTCCTATATTGGAAAAGACCTTCTTAATCTTTGAAATAAATTTTTTTTAAACCAATTTTTTTAAATACATAGGTACTTGACTACCAAATGCATGGGGACCCCCTCTCTTACCTCCCCACCACGTTACACTCCCCCCCCCCCTCCCCACCAAAAAGAAAAATTATGTCTACGTACTTGCCCTCCCCCACTCAAATACTTTTTTTCACTTGGGCCTCATGATTGACATGGCTTACAATTATCCAGCACTGAGAAAAGTGGAGTGTGCTGTCTGCTGACAGGTCTTATTAACTATAATCTCTGTATTAAAATTTTGTCCAAGCTTCATCTCCAAAACTGCTTGGCTGATTTTATTAAAAACAGAATGGTTGTCACCAAGCCTTGTTATATATAAAACACCAGTAGGGGTTGGGAATAATAATTGTTCACTCCCAGCTTTCTATTTCATTGAATAATTTTGTCTTCAACCTTCATACAAGAATCTGAAGCAGAAAAATATTGCTTTACCATTTACCTACAGTTCATGCTGTATTTTTGTCTGATCTCTTTTCCACAGGCATATTCAATTATATATTTACACCAGTTTCAATTAAAAGCTACATTTCAGGGGAATACAATCATTGAATGTATGTCAATTTCTCTTTTTTTCTTCTATTTTTAGCTTTTGCAGTCTTTTTTTGCAGTTTGAAGGAAAATGGCTAAGCGGTTTGAGAGATGTCATTTGAAGCCAAATAGTAACAAATATCTATTTTTAGCTCTGGCAGTCACTTTGTTAAATTTAGTGAACCTTTTTTACAATTTTAATAGAGGGCAATGTAAGGAACACTTCCGTGAAATTTGGTGGAAAATCATCTTGCTGTTTAGGAAGGTATTTATTATTTTATTATTTTAGCTTTTGTAGCCTTTAAGTGCAAAAGAGCGAAACGGTTTGAGCAATTTTAGAAAAGGGCAATAAAAGCAGCATTTCTGTCATGTATGGTTTAAAATCATGGCCTAGTGGTTTTGAGGGAGATGTCATTTGAAGCCAAAAGTTGACTAAAATTATCTTTAGCTCTGGCAGCATTTTGTTTAATGGAGCAATTTTAATAGAGGGTTATGCAAGGAACACTTCTGTGAAACTTGCTGGAAAATTACCTTGCCATTTAGGAGGGTTTTTTTTAGCTTTTGCAACTCTTTTGTACAATTGACAGAAATGGTTTGAACAATGCTAAATAATGGGCAATAAAAAGAACGTTTGTCAAATTTTTTTTTAAAAGGCCAAGTAGTTTTGGAGGAGACAAAATCTATTTTTAGCTCTGGTGGCAATTTTGTTCAGTGAAGTGGAACCTTTTAAGCAATTTTAATAGAGGGCTATGTAAGGAACATTTCTGTGAAATTTGGTGAAAAATCAGTTTGCAATTTAGGAGGAGATGTTTTTTTTTCTATTATTAGCTTTTGCAGCCCTTATGTGCAATAGAGTGGAATGGTTCGAGCAATTTTAGGAAAGGGCAATATAAAGAACATTAATTTTCTATCAAGTCTGGTTAAAAATAGCCTTGTGGTTGATGCCATTTAATGATTTGAAGTAACATGTTGAGCATTCGCTCAGGTGAACTAATAATGAAGTCAACCAAAATAAGACACAGAAAGGCTTACCTGAATAATTTCCCTTCATACATTTTCACAGACACATAAACAAAAATGATCCAATTTTACACAATTTTATTCACTCTCCAACAAAAATTTCAATCACTGTCCAAGTGCAAACACTCTATATACTGAATATTTCATACACATAAATTCTTTAACTGCTGGAATTTGGAGAAATTATTAAAAAATAATCAATAGTAAAGTTCTTGACTGGTCCATCTTTAAAATAAAACTAAAGCCTGTACATGAATGTTCCATTCTCCATTTGTTCATCCCACTTTTCAACCTGAAAAAAACAATGCCTCTATGTAATTAAAATATTTTACAATAACCAGTTACTTTAAAACCTGCCTAAATAGATTTTGTTGTAATATGTGCATTCTATAAAATCACGAATCAATTTCTTAATTTCTATCACATTAAAAATGTAAAACTGAAACTGTAGGTTGTAATACATGTAAGTCTGTCAAAAAATCATTTCTGGAAAAAAATAAACCTATTTTTGAAATTCTTTATGATCAAATACAAACAAAAGTATAATTCCATAAAGATTATGATACAATTTATCCCACAACAAACATGTTATTTAAATGAAATGCAAATATACAACGCAGAGAACTGTTAAATGCCATAGAGCAAATAAACAAATCCACCCTCTTGTCCATGTGAAACCCCAACATTCTCGCAATGACTGTCATTTGCTTATGTAATAAACTTCTCCCATCAGAACAAAGATAAAAATGAGGGGTGAATGGGAAAAAAAATCTATGTTCTATAAAAGAAAGAAGTATATAGCACTTTTTGCATTCACCCCTAGAAATGATTTTAAATCAGAATTAACCTATAGCATGTAACTATTTTTGCCTTCACAAACAGTGCCAACATGATTTGCCTTCACAAACAGTGCCAACATGATTTGCCTTCACAAACAGTGCCAACATGATTTGCCTTCACAAACAGTGCCAACATGATTTGCCTTCACAAACAGTGCCAACATGATTTGCCTTCACAAACAGTGCCAACATGATTTGCCTTCACAAACAGTGCCAAAATGATTTGCCTTCACATACAGTGCCAAAATGATTTGCCTTCACATACAGTGCCAACATGATTTGCCTCCACAAACAGTGCCAACATGATATGCCTCCACAAACAGTGCCAACATGATTTGCCTTCACAAACAGTGCCAACATGATTTGCCTTCACAAACAGTGCCAACATGATATGCCTCCACAAACAGTGCCAACATGATTTGCCTCCACACACAACTGAAAAGTCTGTGCAAGGTGCTCACTGTTCACTTGACTGTATGATAGTTTTTGATTAATTCTTTAAATCAAATAAGCTGGCACATCAAATTGTTTGGCAGACAATTCCATTTAAATGATTGCTTAACAAGGAATTTCAGGTGTATCAAGCAATCAATTACATATAATTTTATCTTCCTTAATTTAAGCTAGCAATGATGCTCAAAACTTACCCAAGCTCCATTACATTTTTTGACATACACCTTTTTGAAGTAGTAGCAGTTGACGAAGTCCTCTCCCATTATTTTTCTACATCTATGATAATCCATGTAGTTTCGTAAACAGTTCCTAAAAATAAGCAAAACAATATCTAAAGATAAAACTAGTAGAAAATTGTGTTTAATGTTGTCCATTAATTCAGCATTTAACAATTTGCTCAAGGTTGTATAACCATAATTCTGCTGCACAAGTTTACCTGTAAAGACAGTTATAAACCAGAAAAGTTCATTCCACACAACAGAGTTGTACACAGCAAACTCACGACTTGAAATGTGCATGTATTTAGTAATTTACTCTTTTTTTTCACAAATACTGTAAGTGTTGAACAGTCTGACTTAACTCTGGACACTGATAATTTGATATCATTTTTTTTTTTTTAAAAATAATTGAACTATGCAACCCCTCGAGAGCTGTTTTCACAACTTTGGGAAAAGGAGTCACAACAAAGCCTTGTCACTTGCTCTTCAGAGGTTGCCTGAGCCCTATCTGAACATGAAACACCTAAGAGATACTAACATGTCATCTTCGTACATTCTGACCTAGAATGTCTGTGACAATTTTATATTGAGTGATTTCATAGTTTACAACTTATCTTGCCATCTCAATGTTCTTTTTTAAAGGTATTTTTTCATTTCTCTTCACATACTGCAGCACCACATTATATTTTTTCAGAGAGACGTATGCAATGTACTTACGGCAACTGATTCTGATGTGGGTATCTAGCATCAAAAGGCGGAGATGATGATTTCCAACCTGGATCATAATCTAAACAGAAAAGATTTCTATAGTTGGACATATATTGCAGTGTACATGTGGAAATTATAAACTGTAAACAGTAAAGTTAAATAACTTCTGAAAGAAGTTTCCGTAAAGAAAGAAAATAAACAGAAAAAATTGAAGTCCTTCATTAAACAAAATTATCTTAAGTTTTACCACAATTAAATGTCAGTTTAATTTGCAACAGAAAATTTCAATGGTAGACATGCATGGATTTCAACATCAACTTTGGTTCAGCTTTGTCAAACTTCAATAAACTTTTATCTACATGTTCAGTTTAGAAGATACATGTACACTCAATAAAAACAGTTTCATATACATCTTTCTGAAAATCAGATACCTGTAACCTTAAACAAGCATCAAGTAGTTGTGGTTTCAACCAACAGTTTATTTTTTCATAAGAAGCACAAAGACTTACTCTGATATGCAGGGTCAGTACTGATGGGACCTGAGTTTGCCATGCTTTATCAAATTAGAGAACAAAACCTGCAAAAAGAGATATATGTATTAGTTTTAAAACTTTAAAATTTCTTAAAACTTCTAGACAGCTTTCAACCACAGCTTAATACATTTACCTTTTGTGTTAAAGTACAAAGTATCTACTCAGTATATAATAATCTACAATGCAAGCACTTTCAGGGTCCGGTTTCACGTACACAAAAAAATATATTGAATTAACAGGATTCATAATGTGGTACATGAACTGTGCTTCAAACAAACATTACCATTATTTGAACATCCAAAAGTGCATCATTTTCTGATTTTGAACTCAGTATAACCAATAAAGGCAGTCACCTGGTCATAATCAACAGTTGTTTTCTTTTTGTAAAATACAAATAACAATATTCCTATCTGAAGCATGTTACTCAGTGAATCCTTCAAATGAGAACTGCATGCCTCTGTTTATTCTCATATTTGGTATCAATATCATACAGAATGCTGACAGAGACTTTTAAGTTCAATAAAAGTTTAATTAGGCCAAAAAAAAAAAAAATGTCTGGTTACTGTGACATGTTAAAAAAAAATAGGGTAGGTAGGTAGGCAATTTTTTTTTTTTTTTTTTTTTAGCTTTGCTTGTTGGACAGCATATCGCTGTTTTCATTGTAGCTAAATGTATTCACCCTGCATGTCTGACATATAATAATTGCTGTTAAATTCTGTCATATTGTAGTTAAATGTATTAATTTACTATTAAAGTGAGAATTAGTTTCCCCGTGATGTCAGTCTGAGTGGCTTAGATCAATTGTACTATTCGAAAGGGCACCGCTTCTGGAACGGGTGGTCATACATGGGTGCAAGGTTTTGTCCACGTGTTCACGTTAGTTTTAATATCAGACCTTGGATTAATAATATATGATTTTACAGTGGATAGAATCTAGTTTAGCAGACCCCGCATGTTCAAGACACAAAAAGACCAGCGGCGTTTGAGCGAGAGAAGCGGGGGTTTGGGGCGGTAGCCCCCATTTAAACTTACTATCATTGAAATTTGTTTGGCACATCATCCTTTATATTAATTTTTATAAAAACATTTTGGCCAGTACAAGTCGATTAATTTTTATAAAAACATTTGGCCAGTACAAGTGGCCAGCTTTTTTAAATATTTATTGAGAACCCTGCATTTATATCTTTTAAAAAAATTTGGCTGGCCGCCGCCAGTTTATTTTAATTTTTACTGACACAATATCGCAATATATTAAAATAAAAACCTCGTAAGCATTTTCTCCGTTCATCATGCTGGATGCCTTTGTGGACAAATTGTTGACTGGTTGAATATGAAATGAACGAAAAACATCCTCGAACGTATATTTTAGAGGAAAAGGTGACATTTTTTCTGTACGCCTCATGGCGATGAATACATTTATCGGCAAACACGGCTAAAATGCACACTGGTTCGTCCGCCATCTTTGTTTGTAGTGTAGACGCTTGCGCCGCTTCCTTTCGTTTGTACCCAGTAATTTTCGTACCTTTTGCTGTTTTTTTTTTTTTTTTTTTTTTTTTAACAAAAATCGGGAAAAAAAGTTTAGGGTCGGCGGGAAAAAATAGGGTCGGTCGGGTCACCGTAACCAGACATATTTTTTTTTTTGGCCTTATTTGATTATAGATTCATAGTTGCAGGTTTCAGTAAAACGGATAGTTTATTTATTTACATCCAATATTGCTCATTTATTACAGGAAATTATAATTGTATGAGAGAATATATATTAATGGCAGTGTGTAGAAAAGATCAACAATAAAGATGCTGTTGTCTGATTTTGTATGATCTGTGTGAATAATGGGTGTAAATTTCACGTTGAAACAGTGCTCCAGCTAAGCCTACGTGTACATATCTAGAGTAACATGGCACTGTGCTGCCTTTCTATCATGTCCTACTGTACTCACCAGTGCCCTGTCCCTACTTTTAAGGCTATCAATTTACAAGTCATGGCCCAGAAAGCAGGAATGACAAGGTGCTATCATTAAAAGCATGTGTCCATAAACTTCTCAAAGACAAAAAGCTCTACGTTAGTTAAAAGTATACTTCATGTAACAGGCCAATCGAAAGCAGTGAGATTGTAGTTCTTTTAAAATCCATTCAGTAGTATTTCATTCGTCATATTTTTAACATGAATAAAATTTTATATATAGGACTACAACCCTAACATTTACACAAATGGACTTATAAAGGAAATCCGATGAGTTGGTTCCCTTGTATTTATATATTATTTAGAAGAAGTGTGGTTTATCAGTTACTTTAGGGTCATTTAACCCCTACGCAGCGATTCCCTGTGGTCTCCACCTGAAAAACGGAACGTTATACTTTATTACCCCACCCACTTCCAATGGATTTCGAAGCGTGTATCAAATATTTTCACTAAGTTTAATGGAAAAAGATAAGAACATTTTCATGAAATCATCCAAAAAACCTAGGAATTGTTTCAATTTACTGAAGTAAGCTTGATTCAGTGTTCTTTACCTAGAAATCGACAAAAATTGTTTGTTGAATTTCTGTCGACCTTGATAGGTGAAGCGTGAGATAATGTTACATGTGAAGACAAGCAACGGTTACAAGCGACTAAACTCTGCAGTTCTCCAAGTGTAGGAAGTAGGCCTACCAACAATAAGACTTGAAAAACAAAAATCTGGCTTATAGCATGATAAAAACAGAGATATTTTGGAAGTAAATGAAATGCTTGGTTACTGCTCACCAAAAGAAATAAATTAGTTTACGGTTAGTTTTGTAAGCTAAGACCCAATTAATTGCATGAACGGAGAACATAATTCTATAACACAGTTCACATAAGTTAACCTAAAATAAAGGAAAGATCATAAATACAACGAAGGCAATACAACAAAGTAGAAACTTTTAATGGGGCAATGTAATACAATGTCTTTCCGTGCGATTCATTTTTTTTTCAAAATGCTTCAGTCAATAAGTGAAAATCAGAAGTGGGAATCGGTATCATGCGACAGCGGGTCTGGTACCACCAGTGAATGCTTATATCATATCTATCTTACTTTCATTCATCAGAGATCTTCTTTGTTATATTTGGCATAGTTAACTTTTTTTCAGTTTGTACAGGTTACACTAGTAATCAACTATACTCTCTAAACTTTCTAGTTCGATCTTTCTCAAGTATTTTCTTAGGGCAAAATAAACTCAGAGACATAGATAACTATCTATGTCTCTGATAAACTTCAATCGACCTAAAATTCAGAAACTCAAAAAACTACACAGATGAAGGGAAAATACCAAATGGACTTTATATTATTTAATAAGCATTTCCGTGTAAACATATACAGCTTTCTTTTCATTTTTGTAATCTAGTAGAAACATAGTTTACAATAATATTATTTCGAGTAGCTTCCCATGCAGGTCAAATGTCGACTTAAGAGATAAAAGACTACTTTAAAGATCTTAAGACCTACTAAATATTCAATTTTGTCTTTTTTTATAATCAGATATAACTCGCGATTTTGTACACCAAATGCAGTTCATGATTGTGTACAGCAGATGTAATTCTTCATTGTGTACAGTAAATGCAGTTCGTGATTGTGGTGTACACCAAATGCAGTTCGTGATTTTGTACAGATGTTGTTAGTGATTGCACGATGTGGTGTACACAAAATGCAATTCATGATTGTGGTGTACACCAAATGCAGTCCGTGATTGTGGTGTACACCAAATGCAGTTCGTGATTGTGGTGTACACTAAATACAGTTCGTGATTGTGGTGCACACCAAATACAACGTGATTGTGGTGTACACCAAATGCAGTTCGTGATTATGGTGTACACCAAATACAGTTCGTGATCGTGGTGTACACCAAATACAGTTCGTGATTGTGGTGTACACCAAATGCATTTCGTGATTGTGGTGTACACCAAATGTAGTTCGTGATTGTGTACAGCAAATGCAATTCGTGATTGTATTACCAAATGTAGTTAATATTTGCGTGCAGCAAATGTAGTTCGTAATTCTGTTTACCAAATGAAGTCCATCTTTGTGAACATCAAATGCAGTTCGTGACTATGTACACCAAATGCAGTTCGTGATTGTGTACACCAAATGCAGTTCGTGATTGTGGTGTACACCAAATGCATTTCGTGTTTATAGTGTACACTAAATGCAGTTCATGATTGTGTACAGCAGATGTAATTCTTTATTGTGTACAGTAAATGCAGTTCGTGTTTGTGGTGTACACCAAAGGCAGTTCGTGATTGTGGTATACACCAAATGCAGTTTATGATTGTGTACAGCAGATGTAATTCTTCATTGTGTAGTTCGTGATTCTGTTCACCAAATGAAGTCCATCTTTGTGAACATCAAATGCAGTAAGTGACTTCTAGTATGTACACCAAATGCAGTTCGTGATTGTGTTAAGCAAATGCATTTCGTGATTGTGTACACAAAATGTAGTTCGTGACTGTGTACACTAAATGCATGATTGTGTACAAAAAATGTAGTTCTTTATTGTTTACAGCAATTGCAGTTCGTGCTTAAGTACACCACATGAATTTTGTGATTGTGTACACAAAATGTAGTCCGTGATTGTGTACAGCAGATATTGTTTGTTATTGTGTACAGAAAATGCGGTTCGTGATTGTGTAAACCAAATTCGGTTCATGATTGTGTAAACCAAAGGCAGTTCGAGACTGTGTGTACACCAAATAGAGTTCGTGATTTTGTACATTTAATGTAATTCGTGATTTTGTACACCAAAATCAGTTTGTGATTGTGTACACTAAATGCAATTCGTAATTATGTACATCAAATGCAGTTCGTGATTGTGTATTCCACATGCAGTTCGTGACTGTGTACAGCAGATGCAGTTTGTGATTGTGTACAACAAATACAGTTAATGATTGTGAACACCCAATGTAGTTCGTGATTGTGTTTAGCAGATTCAGTTCTTGATTCTGTACACCAAATGCAGTTCGTAATTGTGGTGTACATCAAATGCAGTTCGATACTGTTTACTGCAAATGCACTTCGAAATTGTGTACACAAAATGAAGCTCTTGATTGTGTACACAAAATGCAGTTCGTGATTGTGTACACCAATACATTTCGTGATTGTGTATACCAAATGCAGTTCGTTATAGTGTGCACTAAATTCAATTCGTGATTGTACACTAAATGCAGTTTTTGATTGTAGACATCAAAGGAAGTCTGTAACTGCGTACTGCGAATGCAGTTCGTGATTCTGTTCACCAAATGTAGTTCGTAATTGCGTACATCAAATGCAGTTATTTCTTAATTGTGTACACCAAATGCAGTACGTGTTTAAATTGTTTACACCAAATGCAGTTCGTGATTGAGTTCATCAAATGTAGTTCGTGACAGTGTATACAAATGGAGTTTGTGATTGTGCAAAGCAGATGCTTTCGTTATTTCGTAAACCAAATACAGTTCCTGATTGTGTACACCAAATGCAGTTCGTGGAAGTGTATACCAATGGCTGTTCGTGATTGCATTTGGTAGTTGCTTAAACCGAATGCAGTCCGTGTTTGTGTACACTAAATGCATGTCGTAATTGTGTAAACACCAAATGCATCCATGGGTGTGTACATCAAACGCAGCTCATGATTGTGTGCAGCAAATGCAGTTTGTGATTGTGTACACCAAGTGCAGTTCGTGATTGTGTACATCAAAAGCAATTGGTGATTGTTCAAACCCAATGCAGTTTGTGTTTGTGTACAATTAATGTTGTTCGTGAATGTGTACACAAGATGTAGTTCTTGATTGTGTTCACCAAAATGCAGTTTATGGGTGTGTACACCAAACGCAGTTCGTGATTGTGAACAGAAAATGTAGTTCTTTATTGTGTACACCAAATGCATTTCGTGATTGTGTGCACCAAATGCATTTCGTGATTGTGTGCAGCAAATGCATTTCGTGATTGTGTGCAACAAATGCATTTCGTGATTGTGTACACCAAATGCATTTCGTGATTGTGTGCAGCAAATGCATTTCGTGATTGTGTGCAGCAAATGCATTTCGTGATTGTGTGCACCAAATGCATTTCGTGATTGTGTACACCAAATGCATTTCGTGATTGTGTGCAGCAAATGCATTTCGTGATTGTGTGCACCAAATGCATTTTGTGATTGTGTACACTAAATGTATTTCGTGATTGTGTACACCAAATGCATTTCGTGATTGTGTGCACCAAATGCATTTCGTGATTGTGTGCAGCAAATGCATTTCGTGATTGTGTACACCAAAATGCATTTCGTGATTGTGTGCACCAAATGCATTTCGTGATTGTGTACACCAAATGCATTTCGTGATTGTGTACACCAAATGCATTTCGTGATTGTGTGCACCAAATGCATTTCGTGATTGTGTAAACCAAATGCATTTCGTGATTGTGTGCACCAAATGCATTTCGTGATTGTGTGCACCAAATGCATTTCGTGATTGTGTGCACCAAATGCATTTCGTGATTGTGTGCAGCAAATGCAGTTCAGAATTGTGTACAACAGATATTGTTTGTAATTTTGTACAGCAAATTCAGTTTGTGATTGTGTACACCGAATGAATTTCATGATTGTTTATACCAAATGTAATTTCTTTATTGTGTTCAGCAGATATATTTTGTTATTTTGTACAGCAAATGCAGTTTGTGATTGTATATACCAAATGTAGTTTTTGATTGTGTACACCAAATGTTTTGTGATTATGTACACCAGATGCAGTTTGTGATTCTGTGTTGTGTACAGTAAATGCAGTTAATGATTGTGTACACCAAATGCAGTTCTTGAATATGTACACCAAATGCAGTTCTTGAATATGTACACCAAATGAAGTTCTTGTGTACACCAAATGCAGTTCTTGTGTACACCAAATGCAGTTCTTGAATATGTACACCAAATGCAGCTCGTGAATGTGCACAGTTCATGATTGTGTACACCAGATGTAGTTCTTGTGTGCACCAAATGTAGTTCTTGTTGATGTACACCAAATGTAGTTCTTGATTGTGTTCTTCAAAGGTGGTTCTTGATTGTGTCCATTAAATGTAGTTTGTGATTTTTACAACATAAATATAACCGTGTATTGTGTTCTCTAAAGGTAGTTCAAAATTGTTCTTTCAATCTTATGTGTACCACACGTCCTAGATCTCCACAGAATATGTTAGAAATGTTTATTTTATTACGAAAATAAAAAAGCAAATGGATGAACAGGGATATACCTTGTAATTTGGCTATGCAGTATTAATGAGTCAAACTTAATTGTCTCATAATGACATTCCAGACTTGCTGAAATTATGTAAACAGTCTAAACAGTTTAAGTGTAGAACGCATTTGTTTGTAATTTACCATTACTGGTCATTTCAAACAAAGTTTTAGGTTAGTATTTTTCTGTAGAAATTTATGGAACAGTTTTGTCTAATGTGTGTTATCATTTTACATTTACCATGTCAACAACTTGCTTACATTGTTGTGTTGTCCAATACCACTGAATGGAGGACTGTCTAACGGACCTCTCTAAATTTGTTTACCAATGGGTTGAAGATTGTCCAAAAGACTTCTAACAAAGTTTCTCCACTGTGCTTCTAAATAAGAAATGGCCTTGAATCAGGGGTCTCATGTTTCACATAGACAGCATAGGAAAAATTAACGTAGTCTCTACAAACAAAGTATCAACTTACTGTTTGAGCAATATCATAAATATTTTGAGATTAGCTATCTTGTTAAAGTTTCTGATTTTTATTTTGCTGTTCTACTTTGGTTTGTGATTTCTATTTCTGATAATTATTATATTTTACATATACAGTCAAACTTGTGCTAACAGGAACCTGTGAATAGCAGTCACCTGTGGACAATGGTGGAACCGACTTCCTCACAAACAAAAATGCTTTAAAATAGGCTGGGAATAAAGGACACCTCCTGACCGCAGCCAGCAGTCACCCAAAAACCATCCCACAGCCGGTTAAGATCTGTAAATAACGGTCAATGAATTGTTTGATGGCGGCCGTTCATAATCATTATTAATTCTTCAAAAGGTGTTAAAACAAGCATGGTTATTATGATATATGATTCAACATGTATATTAAAAAGCTTGATTGTTAAATTTGTAGAACATGTTCCTAATGTGATAATAAGGCAGTTAATTTCAATCTAAATATGACCTTTGTCGCTCACTCAAGACAAGCATGGTAAGTTCCTTTTTGCCCCCAAAGAAAGGTCACGCCCGAACAATCCTTTTTGGTCACAAGTTCGACTGTACATTCATGTTAAAGGCCTCAGCTTGGTACCTTTAGTACCTTGGACTTTTTTGCTGCAGTTTGTGATTTAGATTTCATATACATGATAATGCTCTCAGCCAGGATCCCACAGTATCTTGGTGTTTGACTGTTTTTAAGGGCCTCAGCTAGGCTTAGGGTACCTTAGAGTTGTTTTTTTTTTGGGGTTCATTTTCTGATTTTATTTCATACACATGTTAAGGATTTCTGACAGGTATTTTATAATTTGGGTGTTTGCCTCTGTTACAGTTTTTTATTTCACATACATGAAAAGTTCCAAATTTAAATAAGCGTTTGGCTGCTTTGCTTAACTTTGTAATTTAATTTCATACACATGATAAGGGACCTTGCTAGGTTCCTATACTACCTTGAAGTTTGGCTGTATGTTTCAGTAGTTTGGTTTGTTTAGCACCTTGAAGTTTTGGTTTGTTTTGCCTCTGTTAGCCATTTACTTGAAGTTATGGACTGTTTGGCCTCTGTTTGTCATTTACAGTCCACATACATGTTAAGGGCCTCAGCTTAGTTCCTTTAGCACCTTGAAGTTTTGGACTGTTTTGCCTCTGTTGGTCAATTACAGTCCACATACATGTTAAGGGCCTCAGTTTGGTTCCTTTAGCACCTTGAAGTTTTGGACTGTTTTGCCTCTGTTTGTACCCACATACATGTTAAGGGCCTCAGCTAGGTTCTAACAGTGCCATATGGCATTTGGCAACAATGCCATGGAGTATGGCAGTATTGCTTCAGTTGTGAAGAGTATTACAGTAAACATAAAGCTTCTGAAAATGTGGCTTATGATGCCTTAAAATTTCACATAATGATCTAAATTCTGATATTACTTGCATTAAATATGTCAATGTAATTTGAGGATTTTTTGGCATAATCTAATTTTTTTTCATAACCTTTGTTGATATGTAAATAAATGTAACAATGCAAGATGATGTATGATGTAATAAAGTACAACAGAAATAGTGTTATATCTTAAGACATAAAAACTTAAAATCTACTGACTAAAAGTTAAATCTACTGATATACTGATTTAAATCTGAAGGTGAAGGCAAAAAATAAGTCACATGTACGGCAAAATTTGGAGGTTTCTGAGAGAGACAGAGAGAGAGGAGAGAGAGAGAGAGACAGAGAAAGAGAGAGAGAGAGAGAGAGAGAGAGAGAGAGAGAGAGAGAGATCTGGTTCTTCTCAGTCACCTTGGTCAAAAGGTATTCTAACATAGTTACATACAGAGCAACTAAAGCTTAAACCAAGATAATTGTTTTAAAGTCTTAACATACAATTAAGAACAGACTTGAACATGAAGTTTAAGCTATTTGAAGTAAAAGTCTGAAAAAAG
Source organism: Cyclina sinensis (assembly GCA_012932295.1). NCBI lineage: Eukaryota > Metazoa > Mollusca > Bivalvia > Venerida > Veneridae > Cyclina > Cyclina sinensis. Next base: position 24,238,354 of record JAAONU010000001.1, read on the forward strand.
GTAAACTCATCTTCAGCCCAACTTTATCAAAGGATATTCTGCAAACACAGATCATTACAGGGAAACCAGTGTACTGGTCTTCATTAGACAACCACTTGATTGGATTTTTATACAACAGAAATAGAGGATAATGGGGAATGAAACTCAGTCATTTAAATCTAAAACAAAACAATAAATGGAAATTCATGTTAAATTTTAATTTTTTCTTTATCTATTTTTCTTAAACAAAATTTATCATCAGGAATTGTTAATTTTCAAATATTACACCTATTACTATTAACATTTCATAGGCTATCTACTTTTTAAATAGTCTTTTCTCTGCTTCTGTGCCCGTTTGGCTAAAATCCAGAAAACAAGTCTAGGAAATAATGCCCTGAGAATAATAACCAGTCTGTAAATGAATTTGGCAGGAAATATTTCAGGCTGGTGTGTTTCTACAGCTTTTAATACAAGTTCTGCAACCTTCTCTGGAGAAAATCCTTCTGCTGTTGTCTTGTCTAATGCTGTAATACAAGGAAAATAGTGCACCAGAATAACAGACCAAGGCAAAATCAAAATATTCTACATAGGACAAAATATTGAGGGAATTATATAACATAGGTACTACTGCTTTTTCAATACACACATCAAGTAAATAGCCCTCTATTATTTTTGTATATCATCAGTTACTTGTGGATGCAAGTTGAGATACAGCCACACACAAGATTAAATATTTCTTAAGATCGTGTCAAAATGTTTGACTACACAAGCTGTTTGTATAGACGGAGAAAAATGAAAAAAATAGAAAATTCTGCTTTTACCTCTCTCTTTACAATCATTTATTGCATTTGAACTCTAATACATGGTTTCAAAAACTTAAATGAAGGTTATGAACATTTAAGGGGAGAAAACGCTTACAACACAGCTGTAATGATCTTACCTACATGGTGGGTATGTTTTAACCACTATACTTATTACATTTTCATAGTCTTTTAACATCAAAACCTCTTTCTTTAAGACTAAACTTAACATAAAAGTAATGATACAGCACTAGCATTTGACTTAAACATGGGAAAGTTGTATTTATTTCACAATTGTGTAAAGTTATCAAATTTCTAAATATGTGAAAGCCTAACCTTATAGTGAAGATGAGAAGAGCGAGAATATAGACATTTAAGTATCAAACTATTTTACCTTTGATCAATCATAATATCAGAGTACACTGTAATAGCTTTTACCTCCATAGTTAGATCCATCTGCACAGACAGCGTTCCTGGACAAGTTAGTCTGAATATACCCTGGACTGACAACACAGACATGTATATTACTGGACGACATCTCTGCCCTCAAACAATCAAAGTAAGCCTGTACTGCATGCTTTGATGCAGCATCTGAAATATGATGTATAAATATGCAATGACATACATGTATATATGTAATTGTTGAATGATTATTATAACAATGAGGAACATTCCTGATAACAAATTATCTCCCTTACTCAGATAATAGCAAAGGTTGACCAAATAGCACATTGGTCTTTTCAGTTGGAATCCTCTAACTTTATCTTTGTTTCTAATTGTGATGGTCTTGACTTTTATTATTTACTTATAAATGAAATATTGAGAAATATTGATGAAATAAATTGCGTATTTTCATTTTCCGTATTTTCACTGTAAAAATTTATTTTTCACTGCAGTGAAACATATTTTCCGTATTTTCACTGGTGTCTTGCCGGACTACTTTCTTCTAAATTCAGCCAGTACACTAAATTAAAGGGGAATTCTTTCGAATCTTAAGGTTAAAAAAGAGAAAAGTATATAATAAACAGAAAATTCAAGTTTTTTCTATAAATCTCGTGGTATGAAAATTATCATATTTCACTCGTGGCTATCGCCACTCGTGAAATATTTATTTTCATACCACTTGATGAAAATAAATCCCGTATTTATAGAAAAAACTTGAATATCCTCTATTTAGTTGTGAAAATTATCACTTATATATTAAATAAAAGTTAAGATTATCAACAAGAGGGCCATGATGGCCCTGGATCGCTCACCTGAGTACTTTGGCTGTAGGTTTGCTGTTAAGCAGTATTTCATTTTTTAATTGAAAATATATAAGTGCCTACAAACCAAATATGTAAAATATCAGTCAATAAATAAAGGCTCTTTGACAGAAAGTAGAAATATCTATTATAAGCTATGGTAACCTTGACCTTGACCCAGTGACCTCAAACCCTACCTATGGGTAGAGGTCCATGCAAGGAACCTATATACTGAATATCAAAGATATTGGTCTATAACCGAAGGATTTAGGAGGTACAGTAGATAAATCTATTTTTAGCCTCCGTGACCTTTAACCTAATCCAATAATTTGAAAAAGCTTGATAAAGCTTGCTTTATGCCAAATTTTAAAATTCAAGGCCTTGTGGTTTCAGACAAGAAGATTTTTAAAGATTTCCTTTTTAACATATTAAGGGCCCCCGGGGCGGGGCCAATTTTGACCCAAGGGCCAACATTTAAACAATATTGGTAAAGGTTCTTTACACAATACTCAACACCAAATATCTAAGGTCTACACCTATTTGTTTTGGAGAAAAATTATTTTTCATGTTTTTCCTATATAAATCAATGTCAAACAAGAGAACCCTGGGGCGTGGCCAATTTTGACCCAGGGGACATAATTTAAACAAACATGGTAAACATCCACTAGACAATGCTACATACCAAATATCTAAGCTGTAGGCATTGAGATTTCCAGTAAGAAGATTTTTAAAGATTGCCTTTTTTACATATTAAGGGCCCCCGGGGCAGGGCCAATTTTGACCCCAGGGCCAACATATAAACAATACTGGTAAAGGTTCTTTACACAATACTCCACACAAAATATCTAAGGTCTAGTCCTATTAGTTTTGGAGAAAAATGATTTTCATGTTTTTCCTATATAACTATATGTAAACCAAGAGAACCCTGGGGCGTGGCCAATTTTGACCCAGGGGACATAATTTGAACTAACTTGGTAGACATCCACTAGACAATGCTACATACCAAATATCAACGCTGTAGGCACTGTGGTTTCTGAGAAGAAGATTTTAAAGATTTCCTATATAAGTCTATGTAAAAGGAAGTGACCCCTGGGAAATAATTTGAACAATTTTTGTAGAGTTCCATTAGAGGGTGCTAAATGCCAAATATCTAAGCTCTAGGCCTTGTGGTTTCAGACAAGAATATTTTCAAAGTTTTTCCTTTAAGTTGCCATAGCAAGCAGAGTTCTGCATGGAATCAAATTCTTTGAACAATTTTGGTAGAGCTTCATGCAAGGAACATTTCTGTGAAGTTTTGTTGAAATTGGCCCAGTGGTTTAGGAGGAGATGTTCTTATAAACAAAAGTTTACGCACGCACGGACGCACGCACCGACGACGGACGACGGACATTGACTGATCACAATACCTCACCTTGTGCACTACGTGCACAGGTGAGCTAAAAAACACAGATAATGGTGTTAACAAAACATGTTGCTAAACTTAATGTTATCTGACTACCACTCACAGTTGCAAATAATTAGGCTTAATCATCACCATACCAAAAGAAAAAATAGCAATTAAAGCAGAGGAATCCAAATGGAAGGACCAATGTAACATCAGAGAGTATTCAGAGTAGATAATCCACTAATGTCTCCTATTGTAATTATATGACAGGAATACAAACAAAATAATAATACAACAAGCACTTTAGAGAAGTACAAGTGATTTATGTATCTTCTGTGTATGAGACAAAGCTGCCAACACTGTTGTTTTAGAATTCAGTCTGCTTTGTATATTCCTTGTGATAATCAATGGCATATGCTTTACACTTTAACCATGTAAAATAACAATTTCATCCTGTCTGTATGTATAAGCAAGATGCTTTCAAAACACCCAGTAATCAAACAGCTATAACTCTGGATATTCTGAGTAAATGATCAAAGATGTTTGTGACTGCAGTAAACTACACTTACAAGAACATCGCTTGTAATGATATACCACTTACAACAATGCTGTTGCCATGGTCCCGACCAAAGCCATCTTTATACTTTATGCTTACACTCCGCATGTAAATATCGAACTTAGCGATATTTCAGATTTAACAATGCGTTTTTCTGGTCCAAAGTGCAAAACTTTCCCTTTAAGTGAGATATTTAGCAGTGTGAAAGGTGTTAATGATCATTGCTCAAATGATATACAGCGATTTCTCAAATTATCAGACAAACAATCTAACGTAAACTCTCCAACACAGAAGCGCTACTTAGCTACATGCCCATGTATTTGCAGCAGTTTATATTTCCTGCATGTGTAATTATGGAGTCTACAAGTGAAAAACGAAAACTTTTAGATCTAGAATCTCAATATAAATTGATATCTGAAGCTGATAAAGGACTTAAGAAAAAGAGAGATATTGTTGCTGACTTCAAAAAAAAATTCATTTTGCACAATTTCAAAAAAATGGGGATGTAATTGTTAAAGCATATGAATGAACTTGAAAAGTTTAGAATAGCCACACATCTGTCTTTGAAACAGACAAAGATTTTCTTTCTAATAAGTGATAAGTAGTAAGAGGTCCCTCTGACCTTGACCTTTGACTTACTGACCCAAAACAACAAAAGCGTTTTTTTTTTCTACTCAATAAGGGCAATAACCCTGTAAAGTTTGAAGGCCTTGGGTCAACTGGTACTCAAGTTATTGAGGGTCATGATTTGAACAAGCTTGGTAAAGGTCCACTAGTAAAACATGTGACCCCTGGGGCGGGGCCTTTTTTGACCCAGAAGCTATGATTTGAACAAACTTGGTAAAGGTCAACTAGACAATGTTGTAGACCAAATATCTTAACTCTGGTCCTTGTGGTATCTGAAAAGAAGATTTTTAAAGTTTTCCATATGTAACTCTATGTAAAACATGTGACCACTGGGGTGGGGCCATTTTTGACCCAGGGGCAATGATTTGAACATACTTGGTAGAGCTTTACTAGACAATGCTGCACATATAAAATATATATATCTTAACTCTAGGCATTGTGGTTTCTGACAAGAAGATTTTTAAAGTTTTTCCTTTATAAGTCTATGTAAATCAAGTGGCCCCAGGGTCATGATCTGAACAAACTTGGTAGAGGTCCACTAGATGATGCTTCATACCAAATATCAAAGCTCTATAACTTACGGTTTCTGACAAGATGATTTTTAAAGATCCAACTTTTAAAATCTATTTTTAGCTCCTGTGACCCAGAAATGCAATGGACCAGAACCATTTGAAAAAACTTGGTAGAGCTTCATGCAAGGAACATCCCAGGCAAGTTTCATCATATTTGGCCCAGTGGTTTCAGAGGAGATGTCGTTTGAATGAATTGTGGACGATGGACGGACGACGGACACCCACCGATCCTAAAAGCTCACATGAGCACATTCAGCTCAGGTGAGCTTAAAATTAAGCAAGGTAGACAAATAATGCACTTTCATTCACTAATATCTATGACTGTGTGAAGTTTCAATCAAATTTCTTCAATACTTTTCAAATTAATATCCGGACAAGCATTATTAAATATTATAAAGGAAGTCAATTCAAACATTAAGTAAATTAGAGTTTTAGTTTTTTGACATTGCACTTCCTCTGACTAGTCTCTATAACTGTGTGAAGTTTCAATGAGATATCATGGACAGTTTAGGAGTTATATTCCAGACGAGCTTTATTAACTTAAGGGAGATAATAAAAAATATATGCAAGGTAGAATTATGGTTCTTGGATAATGCATCTCTATTAATGTGTTAAGTTTAGATCAAGTTCCTTCAATACTTTTCAAGTTATTCGCCAGACAAAAGTTACAGACAGACAAATAAACGGACGGACAGACAAGTTGACGACTATATGCTCTCCCTTCAGGGAACATAAAAATCTTTACCAGAAGTGTTTTCACTGAAAATGAAAGCAAAAATTCTTCACACAGAATTTACTGTTTTCATATTTGTCGTTATTCCAATGATCTTTCTGTTTTATTGAAAAGAGAATAATTTTAAACAGTTTACCTTAAATACAGAATGGTCAGGATACAAAGATAAGACACATGTGCAAAGCCAGTTTGACTGTACTTTGGGGGCAAATGTTATAATTCATTCATTGTCACAGAAACTGAGAAAGCATAAATATTACAAAACAAATGATACAAATGTCTTATATATCATGACAAAGAAAACTGTAACCTGACCAAGAAGACGAGTTTAATGTCAGAAAAGCCTCATGTATGGGTGAGCATACTTACATGCAGACCTGTATGCCTGAGATATCCTGCCCTGCAAACTGCTGATCGCAACAATATGACCACATTCTCTCTTCTGCATGAATGGCAGTAATGCTACAATATACATACTACACATTATCATTCACCTTATTGTCTACTCTATATCATCAATATTATGAACAAAATCTGAATGCAAACATTCTTCAATTTCTAGCTATACTGAGCTCTTAAAAGATAAAACACGTTTTTAATAAGTCTAGTTAATAACAAGAGGGCCATGATGACCCTGGATCGCTCACCTGAGTACTTTGGCTGTAGGTTTGCTGTTAAGCAGTATTTCATTTTGTAATTGAAAATATATAAGTGCCTTCAAACCAAATATGTAAAATATCAGTCAATAAATAAAGGCTCTATGACAGAAAGTAGAAATACCTATTAAAGGCTATGGTGACCTTGACCTTGACCCAGTGACCTCAAACCCTACCCATGGGTAGAGATCCATGCAAGGAACCTCTATACTGAATATCAAAGATATTGGTCTATAAATGAAGGCTCTATGAGGTACAGTAGATAAATCTACTTTTAGCCTCTGTGACCTTTAACCTAATCCAATAATTTGAAAAAGCTTGATAAAGCTTGCTTCATGCCAAATTTTAAAATTCTAGGTCTTGTGGTTTCAGACAAGAAGATTTTTAAAGATTTTCTTCTATATTGTTATTTAAAACTTGTGACCCCTCAGGCGGGGCCAATAGTGACCCCAGGGACATTTTTCTAACAAACTTGGTAGAGGTCCACTAGACAATGCTACACACCAAATATCTAAGCTCTATAACTTACAGTTTCTGACAAGAAGATTTTTTTAGATTTTCTTATATAACTCTATGTAAAACTAGTGGCCCTTGGGGCGGGGCCATTTTTGATCCAGAGGCCAGGATTTGAACAAACTTGGTAGAGGTCCACTAAACAATGCTACACACCAAATATCTAAGCTCTATAACTTACGGTTTCTGATAAGAAGATTTTTTAAAGATTTTCCTATATAACTCTATGTAAAACAAGTGACCCCCGGGGCGGGGCCATTTTTGACCCAGAGGCCAGGATTTGAACAAACTTGGTAGAGGTCCACTAGACAATGCTACATACCAAATATCTTAACTGTAGGCCTTCTTGTTTCTGACAAGAAGATTTTTTAGTTTTTCCTATATAACTCTATGTAAAACAAGTGACCCCGGGGCGGGGCCATTTTTCACCCAGAGGCCAGGATTTGAACAAACTTGGTAGAGGTCCACTAGAATATGCTACACACCAAATATCTAAGCTCTATAACTTACGGTTTCTGACAAGAAGATTTTTTTAGATTTTCCTATATAACTCTATGTAAAACTAGTGGCCCCTGGGGCGGGGTTATTTTTGACCCAGAGGCCAGGATTTGAACAAACTTGGTAGAGGTCCACTAGACAATGCTACACACCAAATATCTAAGCTCTATAACTTACGGTTTCTGACAAGAAGATTTTTTAAGATTTTCCTATATTTACTCTATGTAAAACTAGTGGCCCCTGGGGCGGGGCCATTTTTGACCCAGAGGACAGGATTTGAACAAACTTGGTAGGGGTCCTTTAGAATATGCTACACACCAAATATCTAAGCTCTATAACTTACGGTTTCTGACAAGAAGATTTTTTAAGATTTTCCTATATAACTCTATGTAAAACTAGTGGCCCCTGGGGCGGGGTCATTTTTGACCCAGAGGTCAGGATTTGAACAAACTTGGTAGAGGTCCACTAGACAATGCTACACACCAAATATCTAAGCTCTATAACTTAGGGTTTCTGACAAGAAGATTTTTTAAGATTTTCTTATATAATTCTATGTAAAACTAGTGGACCCTGGGGCGGGGCCATTTTTGACCCAGAAGACAGGATTTGAACAAACTTGGTAGAGGTCCACTAGACAATGCTACACACCAAATATCTAAGCTCTATAACCTACGGTTTCTGACAAGAAGATTTTTTTAAGATTTTCCTATATAACTCTATGTAAAACAAGTGACCCCCGGGGCGGGGCCATTTTTCACCCAGAGGCCATGATTTGAACAAACTTGGTAGAGGTCCACTAGACAATGCTACATACCAAATATCTTAACTCTAGGCCTTGTGGTTTCTGACAAGAAGATTTTCAAGTTTTCCCTATATAACTCTATGTAAAATCAACTGACCCCTGGGGTGGGGTCAGTTTTGTCCCCAGGGACATAATTTGAACAAACTTGGTAGAGGTCCACTAGATGATGCTTCATACCAAATATCAAAGCTCCAGGTCTTGTGGTTTCGGAGAAGAAGATTTTTAAAGATCCAACTTATAAAATCTATTTTTAGCTCCAGTGAACCAGAAATGCAATGGACCAGAACCATTTGAACAATCTTGCAAGGCAAGTTTCATTAAATTTGCCCCATAGGTTTCAGAGGAGATGTCATTTGAATGAAAAGTTGACGACGGACGGACGGACGACGACAACGGACGACGAACAAAGACCGATCAGAAAAGCTCACCCTGAGCACTTTGTGCTCAGGTGAGCTAAAAACTATCGATCAAGTTACAAGACCATTTCAAACACAATTATTCTAAATGTTAGAGCTGAGCTTATCAATCAAGCATCAAGCATATGTAAAGTGATAAGCTCATTAATGTTTTTAGTAATAAGGTAATAAATCAAGCTTTAAATCAAAGTTTCTGAGGTTATATATCAAGTTTATTATTTCAAGCAGTGAGGTAATAAATCAATATCATTATTTCAAGCAGTGAGGTAATAAATCAATATCATTATTTCAAGCAGTGAGGTAATAAATCAATATCATTATTTCAAGCAGTGAGGTAATAAATCCATATTAATATTACTATTTCAGGTACTGAGGAAATATATACAGATTATTAATTATTTCAAGTAGTGAGGTAATAAATCCATATTATTATTACTTCAAATGGAGAGGTAATAAATCAATATCATTATTATTTGAAGCAGTGAGGTAATAAATCAATAAATATTATTATTTCAAGCAGTGAGGTAATAAATCAATATCATTATTTCAAGTAGTGAGGTTATAAATCAATATCATTTTTTCAAGCAGTAAGGTAATAAATCAATATCATTATTTCAAGCAGTGAGGTAATAAATCCATATTCATATTACTATTTCAAGTAGTGAGGTAATAAATCCAAATCATTATTACTATTTTAAATGGATTTTATTATCATTTCAAACGGAGAGGTAATAAATCAATATTATCATTATTTCAAGCAGTTAGGTAATAAATCAATATTATTATTATTTCAAGCCTTGAGGTAATAAATCAATATCATTATTTCAAGTAGTAAGGTTATAAATCAATATCATTTTTTCAAGCAGTAAGGTAATAAATCAATATCATTATTTCAAGCAGTGAGGTAATAAATCCATATTCATATTACTATTTCAAGTAGTGAGGTAATAAATCCAAATCATTATTACTATTTTAAGTGGATTTTATTATCATTTCAAACGGAGAGGTAATAAATCAATATTATCATTATTTCAAGCAGTTAGGTAATAAATCAATATTATTATTATTTCAAGCCTTGAGGTAATAAATCAATATTACTATTATTTCAAGTAGCGAGGTAATAAATCAATATTATCATTATTTCCTGCAGTGAGGTAATAAATCAATATTATTATTTCAAGCAGTGAGGTAATAAATCAATATCGTAATTTCAAGCACTGAGGTTATAAATCAATATTAATATTACTATTTCAAGAAGTGAGGTAATAAATCCCTATTATTATTACTTTTTTCAAGTAGTGAGGTAATAAATCAATATTTCAAGTAGTGAGGTAATAAATCAATATTACTATTATTTCAAGTAGTGAGGTAATAAATCAATATTATTATTATGATTTCCTCAAGCCTTGAGGTAATAAATCAATAGTACTTTTATTTCAATTAGTGAGGTAATGAATCAATATTATCATTATTTCATGTAGTGATGTAATAAATCAATATTATCATTATTTCATGCAGTGAGGTAATAAATCAATATAATTATTTTTATTTCAAGCAGTGAGGTAATAAATCCATATTCATATTACTATTTCAAGTAGTGAGGTAATAAATCCAGATCATTATTACTATTTCAAGTGGATTTTATTATTATTTCAAACGGAGAGGTAATAAATCAATATTATCATTATTTCATGCAGTGAGGTAATAAATCAATATCATTATTTCAAGCAGTGAGGTAATAAATCCATATCGTTATTTCAAGCACTCAGATGTATAAATCAATATTAATATTACTATTTCAAGAAGTGAGGTAATAAATCCCTATTATTATTACTTTTTCAAGTAGTGAGGTAATAAATTAATATTTCAAGTAGTGAGGTAATAAATCAATATTACTATTATTTCAAGTAGTGAGGTAATAAATCAATATTATTATTATGATTTCCTCAAGCCTTGAGGTAATAAATCAATATTACTATTATTTCAATTAGTGAGGTAATGAATCAATGTTATCATTATTTTATGCAGTGATGTAATAAATCAATATTATCATTATTTCATGCAGTGAGGTAATAAATCAATATTATTATTTTTATTTCAAGCAGTGAGGTAATAAATCAATATTATCATTATTTCAAGTAGTGAGGTAATAAATCATTATTATCATTATTTCAAGCAGTGAGGTAATAAATCAATATTATCATTATTTCAAGCAGTGAGGTTAAAGATCAAGTATATTATTCATTTCCACCAGTAAGGTTTTAGAAAAGCTTCATAATATTTCTAGTAGTGGGGTAATAAATAAAGCTTATTTATGTTTGTACTAATTAGGTACCTGTTATAAGTCAAACCTCTTAATATTTCTAATAACGAGGAAATAAATAAAGTTTATTGATATTACTTACAGTAAATAAATCAATCAAGCTTTTAACATTTCTAATAATGAGGTTATATATCAAGCTTATTAATATTTCTAGAAATGAGGTAAAACATCACCAAACAGACAAGATGTACCTTTTGTTAAAGCGATTTGGCCAAAGTAGTTTATTGTCATCACCTTCATATGTACAGTCATATCAGTATCCTCTATACTACCCCTGTAGCTTATGCCAGCATTGTTGATCAGGATATCCACACTGCCAAATATATCTACAGCTTCAGTACCTTTCTTCTGTAGACTTTGCAAATCTAGAAGGTCCATCTGTAACACACCTAGTCCTCCTTCAGCCTGCAACAATGTATTTCCTTACAATAATAAACACTTAGAGAACCTTACAGTATGATGTACCAAGACATTTCTCTTACTTGCAAAAAAATAGAAATGGTGGACAGTACCTACTTAACCAAAAGACAAGTTTTATGCCAAACTGACTGCTGAGGTGATTGTAAGGAAGACTGCTATGGATAACATACAATCTACTCTGATATTTCAAAATACAATTTATATCATAAATAAACAAGCCCTGAAACTAAGACAAACTATTCAAATATCCATTAACTTTTCATAATTGATTCATACAGCTGATACTGGAGACAGAAATAAATAAGGATGTCTCTGAGGTCAAATGATAATGTGACAGTTGATCAGTGCTATAGAAAGAAAAATATTCTGTATCCACTAACATTTTAGATGCTATAATAATTGTTGAACTGTTGTTAGAAACAGGAAATGATAATAAGAGCACCTCTGGACGGAGCATTATATGCCCGAAGCATGATGTATTTATAATATAAGGGAGGAAATCTTAGGCTTTGGAATTAAATGATTTGCTTTAAATTTTTCATTTTTTGTTTTGAATTTATAATATTTTGATGTTTAACATTTTATAATTTTAATTTTAGAGTTTTATAGATTCTTTACATCTGAATTTTAAGTTTTATAATTTGTATAAATGTCAGTCTTTCAGAATAATCCTGAAAACGTTCACCCATGTATTTGTACATTATATAGCGGAAACAGAGCTCAGTCAGAGACTTTTTTTGGAACTGTCCATCCCTATCAACTGTACACACTCACACTGCTATTTTTTGATTCATCTGGAGAATATTCTTATTAAGAATAATAACATAGGTTTTTGTACCCTTGAAGTTGCATGTGACAAGAATCAATAGAGTCACTTTTTACAAAATGATACTTAAGAAATCCCAGATCTGAAAAGTCTTGTACTTGTTTTACTGTGGTAAAAACTAAAAATTCTGAAAACCTCTCTTTCAGCCCTAATTTAAAAACCAGTGAAAACACTGATCAAAGATCATAACTCTGCTAATACTGCTAATCAGAGTCTTCAAAGATACATAATGTGACAGTATTTATTTCAATCTGACCTAGTAAATATCTAAAATGGACTTGTCCATCTTTCAATTTGGACAGATCCATTAACTGTCTATGGGGGTGCTGACTGAAAATTTACTGATTGAATGGCAAATAGTGCAGACCATGATCAGACAGCATGGATATGTAACTGGTCTTGGTCTGCACTAGTCATAAAGGCAGAGTCAATTGGTGCCAGCAGGGTAAGGGTTAATCCTAACCTGGTAAATGTGAATTGATTGATTCTACCTGAGGATGCCTGCTGATAAGTTCTGACTTCACTTGTTCTAGCTGTTCCACATTTCTACCTGCCAAAATCACCTTACTTCCATGTTGACAGAAGACACTGGCACAAGCTGAAAAATACAGATAACAAGTAAGAATATTACCAAGCAATAAAAGTTCCCTACCGGAAAGAGCATTGTCACACTAAATAGAACAAAATTCAAATATTGACAATAAGTTAGCTGAAATCAATAGTTTGTAGTTAATGATAGATGAAGGTATGTTTTATACAACAGATAATCATTATAACAGGATCCAGTTTTTGCAGACGGACAGACAGACAGATGGAAGGCAAACCTATTGCCTGGTGAACTACTAGGGGGTTATATAAAAAACCTTTCTCTATCTGGCCTGTCATTATAAAAGTACATTAATGTATTAAACATAGTGTTTAGTAAAATGATTTATATGAATCCTTAAGCCTTTGTTTCAACTGCAACCAGCTTAAACAAGATGACTTAAAAGTATAACTATCAATTTAACATTTTTATACAAAATCCCTGTAATATTTTCCACTACAAAGCATTTTTATAAAAAATATTTTCATGCTGCTTATATAACTAATTGCTAAACTTCTTAAAAAAATACTGTACCTTTCCCCAAACCAGAATTTGCTCCAGTAATTAGAACAACTTTTCCTTTCAAATCAGTTTTCTTCCTATTTGTAAGGAACCAGTAGATAATGTACAGCAATCCTGCAGTGCCACCAATAGCTGTTAGTAATGATTCTGGTATCATTTCTTCTCAAAGTGATATTTCTAACAGCATAAGTTATAATTCAGTATCCCTGAAATTTGATAAAACAGTTTGCCACATAATTACTGTTAGGAATTATGTCCTAAGAATAATTCCATTAAAAAATAACTGAGAGTTGCTGTTTGAAAAACACTGTACCTTTCTTATTTCATTTCTATGCTATGGTATTGTCTAATAATTCACTATGATCTTAGGTTATAAACTCATTAACAGCACAGTCACTTGAAGTTTTGACCCACTGCCTTCCCTGTTCTCCCCCTAGACTTTTGTTGCATAAAAATTCTGGTAACATCTACATACAACTGTTTCTAATGATAGAGACAGCTGTATGTAGATGTTATCATGATTTGTATTCTTTACTCTTGTGCTGGGGCAGATCAGGGGAGGGGGCTGGGTCCAACCTTCAAGTGACTGTGATTAATAGCTGCAGCATTCCAATGCACACAGATTTGAGAAAGTTTTGATTCTGTGAAAATTTGTTGCTGTGTGAAGAAGATTAGCTCAATATTTCCAAAGATCATTTTTAAAAAGTTCAAATGGATATAACTGATTGATCATTTGCAGCTTTTGTCATTACAGAAACATTACTATATGTAGTACCATATAGTAACATATAGTAGTGTGGAGATGTATCTATGGTCTGGTAATAATCACTACTCTGTCAATTTAAGGGAGAAAAAGCATACATTATGATACAGTATCAAATGGCAAAGGAAACCAATTGCACATATGTTCATCACCAAACTTGATTTTTTTTTTTAGAAATGTAACTCTGACATTGTTCAATACAACTATAATGCAAAAACATAAATTCCATACTCAGGTCACTGCGCCAAAAAAGCTTAGTATTAGAACAGTACTGTAATCTGCAATGACATTGACAATACTACGTACTACTTATGCCTTAGTTTCTGGCGTTTCCTCTCACAAAAAAAACTTCGACGTTTATTTAATGACAGCTCTTTTTTCAACAATGAAAAGAACAAAAGTTTGAAAGGTCATTGTAATCTTTCCACATAAACATGATTGTCATAATATCTATCTTTCAAACGGTTGATTTTCACATTTCTACATTTTTTGTGTAGGCCAAACTTGCACAGCAAAATGAAAGTAGCCGGAAGTTCGAAAAAATGCGCAGTGACTTATTGCGCATAGTCAACAAAAAGAAATGTTCAAACAAGGTTCATCTCGAGATGGGAAACGAAAGCTTTTAGGACAATTAAGAAAGCAATGACCTTAAGTGGCTGCCCACATCTACAAGCTTTAAAGACTGAGAAAGGCACTGACTCTTACAGAATTCTGCATGCTTGTTTCATAAGCTGCAAAACTGTGGATGCAAGACGTCGCAAGGTGACCACTCACAGCTGACAGATAGAAGGAACTTTCAACATTTAAAAATACTGATTTCTGATTCCAACAAAAAACTTTCCCAACAATGCGTGTAGCATATTCTTATTTCTTATTATTTATTCTCAAAAGAATGTTAAGAAAAAATAAATATTTCTCTTACCTTGGCAACCCGAAATTTGCCACACCTTAAAATTTCTTAATGCATCAATCCCGTCTTTTTGAAAATTTGAACATTTTTTTATGTTCTTGGATGAAATACCACGCCGTTATTTTCCATATTGAGAAATACTGAAACATTGCACTATACTCCCTTTTTTCAGTTATATGGCCCAAACTTGAGGTTTGAATCTTTTCAGATTAAATGGCACTAGGCCTACCACATTAAAGTCCAGTGTGCAGACATCATGTTGATTTTCCCTTGTGTATTTTTAGATCAGTTGGTCTTAGTTAAAAACAGAATTTATTTTGAAACTGTCCCACTATATATATATTAGTAATAACATTTATTTGAAAACAAATGTATAACCAAACTAACACAGACTGCTTGGTTGTTTTTCTGTAATTCCTACATACACTATACAGTATTATGTGTTTTCTTTATCAGGCTCAACATGGTGTATGTCACACATGTAGAGAATACAGTGTAAGATTACATGCCTGC
This sequence comes from Cyclina sinensis, assembly GCA_012932295.1. NCBI lineage: Eukaryota > Metazoa > Mollusca > Bivalvia > Venerida > Veneridae > Cyclina > Cyclina sinensis. Next base: position 24,253,997 of record JAAONU010000001.1, read on the forward strand.
CTGTCTTGTGTGTACTTTGGTTGCTATGAAGAAAATCATATACAGGATCATGCCTTTGTTAATCAACACTGGCTAGGTGTGTAAAATTTACTTCTCTTTCATTATATAATTTCAGATTCATTTTACCATGATGTCTTCAAAGAAATGCTGAATCATAATTTTCCTGTATATTTCTCCATAATACTTTAGCCATTTAAGGTAACCCATCATTCTGGCAATGAGGACAAGTGGATTTTTCCAAGTTACATATATATGTGAACTGAAGAACTGAAATTACTTTAACATGAAAAGCAAAGTAAATTGATGATACACATTATGAGAGAGATTGTAAGGCATACTTTATTAGTAATATGGTCGAAAAAATATGTAAAAAAAAAAAAGGAATATCATTGAGACTCACTAGACTGATATTATTTCAAATTTTTGTTCAAAAGTGCTATTTTATTCTATTAAGCTGTGGATATGACCTATGGAATGGTGAACTGTTTTGCATGCAGAGATTATGTGTATGACAAAGACATAGAAAAAATTGCAAGACATCTTAACAACAGAACCACAACACAAGGTAATAGTACTCAGTGTAACACTAATGATTAAAACTTTTCAGAATAAATTATCTGAATCTGTACTAATCTCACTTGATAAGAACATTTTGACTTTATTCTGCAATGTCTGTCTGTTGTTAACAAAAGGATGCTGTAATCTGAATTTAATTAATTTTACACTGAAAATAGCTAACAGCATAGAATTATTGTCCAAGAAATGCAAAGTGTGTAAGATGTTAAAATCTCTACATATTTCCTATAAGTTCTCCTTTTGAGGCAGTTTGGCATTTAAACAATCTTTGAATAAAGTTTAATTGAAGCATTTAAAAGATAAAATATTCTTTTGGTATCTGAAAACAACTTTTTGTAACTCTGTACTGTGGCAGATGTATTATTACTGTGATATTGGACTGTTCTTTATCAAGGAATTTTTTATACCTGTAATAGGTGTACTAAACCAGTTCGTATCATGGCAACCAAATCACAGAGAACTGGAGTTATTGAGACGAAACACAAAGAGACGACGAGTGGAAGAAAGCTCCACTATAGGTATATTTATAATAGTCATACACAGGGGTTCGGTAGTCATTGTTCTTAACAACTATAAGTTAAAATTTTTTGGAGGCAGCTTCAATGTTTCTTCTAAGCTGAATCCTGCAGTAATTAAAGAAACCATAAAGATATTTTATAATTCTTTAAGTGAGTGCCAAAAATGCAGTTGATTTTCAACACAGTTGAGCATATTCAAATTTTAGTTAAGTCTGAATGACCTTTCTGATTCCTTAAATGACATGTCCCACTCTTTTATCGTTAACTTTCACAGGATTGGGTTTTTCTCACTCTCTCTCTTTACAGGGTTAAGAGGTCTGATCAATTTAGGTAACACATGTTTCATGAACACAATAGTTCAAGCATTGATACATACCCCGGTGCTACGAGAATATTTTCTTGCTGACAAACATATATGTCAGATGTCAAAAGAAGCCAATGAACAGTGTCTTGTGTGTGAACTATCTAGGATCTTTCAAGAGGTGAATATAATAAGGAAACATAGTTGAATAGTAACACTGAATTGTTAAGCTGCATTTACAGTAGTGACCCTATTGGAAATTTTTTATCATCTTTAATCCATAGAAAAATTTACACTGAGACTTTTTCAGAAAAAAAGTTTTAAAGCACATTTTTTCATTTCAAAATGCAAGGCTACATAAGGCAAAGTTGTATTTTTTTATAATATATCCTGCATTATATTGTATAAATAAAATTTGATTTTCATGGCAGAGTTATTCTGGTGAACCCACCCACTTTCATCCACCATTTCCAACTTGTCGAGTAAAACTTGTTACATGTAAGTATATGAAAGTATAAACATGAAATGCCCGATATACATGTGGTTGCTTTTCTTCAGTTTTACTCCGGTATAAGCTCAACATACATTCCATACCGTCTGTTACATCTGGTGTGGACAAGTGCTCGTCACCTGGCTGGATATGAACAACAAGACGCTCACGAGTTCCTGATTGCGGCATTAGACCTACTTCACAGGCATTGTATTGGTAAACCTCAAAAGTCTTATCTCTTAATACAAGCTGTTATAAACTGTTTCACTATTTTTAAAATGAAGTTCTTTAGTCATGTTTTATGTTTAGTGGTAAAAGCACTTATTATAGATGTATATTAAATCATAGCTGCTGTTGGTTTTAGGTAAAAATCTTTAGAATTACAAGCTTTGGTAAACAGTTCTTTCTTAATGTTGGCTTAAATCTTTCACTACATTTACATATTAAGTAGAAATGAATACAGATGATTAATTTGATCATTATTTCAAATGGTTTAACTTATCTTTTAGGAGATAAGCACATAAGTCATTCAATAAATCATAACAATTTATCGAGATAGAACAAATTTTTCGGTGTTCTGAGAGAAAATGTATGTTGTTTGATAGTACAAAAATCAATTAATGTTTTGTAATTGTTTGAAATCTGAGAACAATGTGAGCTTATGAGATTGCCCTGTGTCCTTTGTGCATCATGTGTCATCACTTCTTTACTTGAAATAATATGTCCTTCTAAACCACTTGGTCATAGTTGATGAAATTTGGCAGGGGTGTTCCTAGCACAGTACAAGCCATGCTTAATACTAAAACTCTTGCAAAGTTGTTCAAGAATTCCATTCCATGCAGAACTTTTGTTGCTGTGGCAACAAGAATGAAAAACTTATAAAAAAATTTTCATGTCCATAACCACCTGGCCAAGGGATCAGGAATTTTATGTGAAGAATTGTCTAAAAGGCCTCTTTCAAAATTTGTTTAAATTTTGTCCCTTGGGTTACTGTTGGCCCAGTCCAAAGGGGTCACATGTTTTGCAGCTCAAACCTGGAGCTTAGATGTTTTACATGGACTTACATACAAAGACAAAGTTTACAAAAGCAAACTTATTTTTTTCAAAAATTGTTACAATTATTTAATCATTCTTCAGACAACTAACCTTACTATGATACTATTCTTTGATTGATATTTCAGCTGGATCAAATGGTCGGAGCACAAATAGTCCACATAATTGTCAGTGTATAATTGATCAGATTTTTACTGGTGGTCTTCAGTCAGACGTCACTTGTCAACACTGCAAGTAAGTATTAGTCCGTGCCACAATAGAACTGTAAAATATTTAGGTGGACTTCATACATTGAAACTTATAATTTCTAGCTACTCTAAGCATTGCTACACCTCTAGTCACCTTATAAGTATGCTGAAGTCTGCCTAAAGAACTTAAAGAGTGTTAAATAGTTCCCAGTTATACTTACTATTTAAATATTTCAGATTTCCTTAGATCTATTTTCAGGTGTTATATTCTTTTCTGAGGGCTAGATATCTTTATATTGTCTGTGGTACCTGGAGAAAATCATTTCATGATAAAATGTGAAACAGACTGTGAATTGAGGATAAACATGATTGTTTGTCTTCAGTCTGTAAATGTCTGCTAATGTAAATCCTATATTATGATATTGCATCTGTCGCTGTAAGAGGAAACAAACAAAAATACTGTTATATTTCTGTTATTTTTCAGTAATGTATCTACAACTATAGACCCTATATGGGATATATCACTTGACCTAGGACCAGGATTATATAATGGCTCAAACACTTCATCACTGACAGGTATTGTATTCGTTTCGACTTACATTATCTTATTGTTTAAGTAGAAACCATCATTTAGAGTTAGAATTGGTAGAACTCCAGTGAATCGAAGTTCATGGGACTGTCAGTGGAACTTTGATACATCGATACCTCGAATCTTGTGTGACTGGTATTTCACTGGGTGTTGACTAGGTGGGTATGACAGAAGACCTGTTAGTGTTATATATACTAGACAGTACTTAGCAAGATGTCTTATAACACTAATTATTTTTATTAAGTGTACATTCCCTTTTATCACACCTAATGTATTTATTAAAATAATAACGGAAGTTCATGTTGTTTGTCTCCTGGTGCATTTCTAGTCAAAAACAAGGAAACTAATATTCTATTTATTGTATTATTCATCCAATGTATTGAAATATAAAAATAAAGTGAAGATAATATAGTAATGACAAATTCAGTTCAGAATATTACAAAGAGTTATTACATTTTTTGTTGAAGTCTCGAGCATCAAAACAAAGATGCCATCAATTGATTTTATTCTGTGACTGAGTTGGTTTATTAATTTCACAGAGTTTGTGAAATTTGACATTAGACAAGCTGTTTTTCATAGTATTCCATGCCCATCACTTGATTCAGTAATAGTCTTTTAAGACTTAATCTCACTCCCTCTGATGGGGTGTGAAAAACAGCAGAAGGTTGTGTTAACATGTTGTGAAACTTTGTTCCATGTGTGATAAATTTCACTGTTTAATGACAGAAGGGACCTGAAAATTTCTTTGATACATTGAAAACTTTGGTTACTAAAACTTCATTTATTGATTCATATGTTGATTTTCCTTAACAAAAATCAGAACTTGAGAAAATCTTCCATACATTAAGAAATTTAGCTGATTGTAGTTTGATACATAGGTTAAGTATATGTTCAGACAATTATCCAGGGTGTCTATCAGTCTTCGAATTTAGACGCCGGACCGAAGGCCCAGTCCACCAAAATGGCTGACGGTCCAGTAAAAAATTACAAATGAGTAGTCAGACTGCCCAGTGAATATTGGTGCTGCTTTTTTTACAGTAAACAAAGTTGAGAAACAAGTAAAAAGTAGTGTTTTTGAAAATAAAATGAAATTGTTTCTTAAAAATGCATTCTTCTCCATAGAACAGCGATTTGTTAACCCCAACTACAACATAACGCATTGGTACTAAGTTTACACATAAATGGTGCTCAGGCTATAATCTCCCTTTCCAGTTTTCGCGATAAATTTGATATTTTATTTTTAATTATTGACCAGGCTATTTCTGGTGTAAAGAGAAAAAAGCCAGCCGAAAGTAACACCTTATTTTCATTATTCTGTTTCATGAAATAACTCTGTTTCGGTTTCCTGTTTTTTTCTTTTTTTACATGCATGTATACATTTTCGGAAAGTGACATCCGATCCATTCCATTACACTCATTTATAGACCATGGTACATAATGTAGTCGTACGGAATATATACCAGGGGTAATCAATGGTGACATGTATATATGGCATTTTCAGAAGTTGGGAAAAAAAGTTGAGATAAAAATCTGGTAAAAAGTTTAACTGAACTGACAGTGTCCTGTACAAATGAATTAATTATACCAGAGCTTTTTTTACAGGTTTGGGAATGAGCCCTTCCCTTAAATTTGGGGAAATCTTAATGCAGTTTTTTTGCAAAAGGGGAAGAAAAAACTTGATGTAAATTGAATTTTAGGGGAAAACTATGATTTTAAGGAATTTTCCTACAGGGAAGACGCCTGTAAACGGCGTAGAAGGGGGAAAAAGCCTTGAATACTATTATTTTCACTAAACAATACTATTGTTAGGCTATGAAGCAAGTTCAAAGTATAATTAATATTATTTTTAACATTGTGGTGACAAGTTCTACTTCAAAACATAGTCTTATTGTTTTGTTCATCCTTATAGCATTGTTCACAGCTATTATTCGGTCCAGTTAAATGTCATTCGGTCAAGTCAGATTATTGCCTTGGCTGGTCCGAATGTCCAGTGCTTCAAAAAGTTATTCGTGAAGACTGGTCTATGTAGAGCCGTAGTAATACAAATCAAAATGCTGTTCCCATTTCTACACTTGCTGAAAATGGTCAGTGACTGATGAAATTTCATGTAATATTTAATGATGATACATTTTCATGTGGAGATCAGATGTCCTGATTTCTTTCCCTGTCTTTTGTTTTTTTTGCTATGTTATGCAGTTTGCTCTGCAGGGTCATTCGAACAGTGAAGTCATTGTATATGTTTTGCAATATTATGAAAGGATGCTTTTTTACAAATGAAGAAATTTCCTTTTACATAACAAAATCGTCTTACAGGGTACTCAAACAGTCCAGGAAACTACGATCCTACCTCATTACTAGACTGCTTAAAGAGGTAAGATACATTATGTTTTATTATAACTGTATATTTAAACCCTTACTCTGCTGGAGGCAGTAGACTCAGCATTTGAGACCAGTGCAGACTAAGATCAGCTTTCCAGTCTATGCAGTCTGATCATTGTCTGCACTTTTCGCCATTCACTCAATTCCAGTAAATTTTCAGTAAGCTTCCCCATTAACAATTAATGGATCCGTCCAAATTAAAAGATAGACAAGTCCATTTTAGAAATTTAGTATGGTAATGGTTAAGGCTTCCAAGGCGATAGTTAAAGCTAAATAGTACTTTCAGTTATCTCAGTTCAGTTTTTCAAAATCTATTGTTCAGTTTGTTTTTGCAGTAAAACACATCATAGACTTATTGCTTTGTGTCACTCAATCAAATTGACTCTGCCTCTTAGATAAGGGACTCTATGAAAGTGATTCATTTCTTTGTGAAAAGTGTCTCTGTAGTTACTGTCTTTCTTTTCCAAGTCTTTTAATTTTGTACGTTATAAGTTTTAGTTCATAGTGTTTTGTTTTGTAGATTTACGAAACCTGAACACCTGGGAAGTTCTGCGAAGATCAAATGTAGTAACTGCGGGTGTTACCAGGAGTCAACAAAGCAACTGACCATGAAGAAACTGCCCATAGTGGCCTGCTTTCATCTCAAGGTATACTTGACATTCAATAGTGTCATCTCCCAAGTATGTTAAGCTAGTTAATAGACCAGAGTTTATTTCACATGTAAAATTACCTTTTAAGGAGTTTTAAAAATATTTCTTTGGATTTATATTAAAGACAGTATTAAAGATCAGAGTGACTTCTATCAGATATCACATATTTCTGCTTGTATAAGAATTCTTTTGACATAGATGAAATAAAGGTTGTGCCCATATATTGTAACACAGGCACTCTTGATATGGCTTCATCAGAACTTTGCAATGTGACAAAAAGTTTCTTCTGTCATGAATGTTACCTGATTCAGTCTGATAGTTTTCCTGTTTGAATATGCTAGAATTGTGTTTAGTTTCTTCTAGGGTAAATTGTTCGGACATTTTATGTTTCAGCGATTTGAGCATTCTACGGGTTACCATAAGAAGATTTCAACTTACGTCTCTTTCCCAGAAGAGCTTGACATGACACCATTTATGTCATCGTCAAAGACCAATGATAGTGTTCATATCTCAACCAGAGGGCTTTCATGTAAAAACAAGTAGGTCAAAGTGATAACATTCAAAATCTGTTGTTAAATGATAATATGAATAATTTATTGGCCACTTAATGCATTTTGTGTGCAAATGAATGAACATCATTCCAGTAGAGCATGCATGTATATCCCACCTCAGGAAGGCAAAATAATGCAATTCTGTCAGGTGGTTGTCTTGTTCTCTTATTGTGTAAGGAGAGGTCTTTTTCTGGTTAAAGTTTCAAAGGGGATTGGTCCATTTTCGAAGTGCTTTCCTTTGATGGGCTATATATTTTTACTGGAATGGCCCTTATATACTTAATATATTTTCCAATTTCTTACAAATGCATACTCTTCTGTAATCATTTAAGGAGAAAATAGACCACCGAGGCATTACTAGTAAATATATGACATACATGTGCTATAAGTAGTGAAATATTTCTTCTATGATATAAATAAGCTGGTATGTTTGTTAAACTTCTGCAGAAACCTAGACTCAAAAATGTTTAATATTTTAGAAATTCTTTTGATTATTGCTATGCGTATTAAAAAGAAATAAAAAAACAAAAAAAGCAGCTAGTTGTGTATCTGATATTCTGATAATTTTTCCGACTTGTCTGGTACCATCTCTGCTAGTCGTGTATCTGATATTCTGATAATTTTTCCAACTTGTCTGGTACCATCTCTGCGAATCGTGTATCTGATATTCTGATAATTTTATATTCTGATAATTTTTCCAACTTGTCTGGTACCATCTCTGCTAGTCTTGTATCTGATATTCTGATAATTTTTCTAACCTGTCTGGTACCATCTCTGCTAGTCGTGTATCTGATATTCTGATAATTTTTCCAAGTTGTCTGGTACCATCTCTGCTTTACTTTTCAGGTACTCCCTGTTTGCTGTTGTGAATCATAGTGGCACTATAGAATGTGGTCACTATACTTGTTTTATAAGACAGCACAAGAACCAATGGTTCAAGTGTGATGATCATTTAATAACACGTGCTCTGCCTCAGGAGGTGCTCAATAGTGAAGGGTATGCCCTGTTTCGGTTTTTGAGAGATCATGTTGAGTTGCTTGTTTTTGAAAGATCATGTTGAGTTGCTTTAGCATATAGCTATTATCCTCAGATAGTGCAGAAAGTATAGATGTTGTTATTTATTCATATGATGACCTTAAAAGTTTAAGAATTGTTTCCAGAACCCTGGCAAAACATATGAGGTGTTTCAAGGGTTGACGTCTTATGCCACACATACTTTCTAGGTTTTGGACATTATAAGAACTTGTGTAGAAGTATTCCATTCTGGCTACTGTTCACATACATTTCCTGTTATCTGTTATTCTGTATTTCCTAAAATAAGTCAACATTAAGATTAAGGAGAAAGTAACAGTTTACAAATCACCATAAAAGATACAGTTAAATTTGTTATTTTCTGTTTCAGGTATTTGCTATTTTATCATAAGCAGATATTAGAGTATGAATAGATGTTGGGTTGTGACTAAGACATTTTCCAGAACAGTATTACCTTAAACCTACCTTCAGTGTGAACACAGATTATCACAGATAAAACAAGAACCCAGGCTCAGATTCACTGCAGTGACATCTTCACAGTTTAACAACAGTGAAAACTGGAAATAGAATAATCTTGGTGGAAACAGGAGCAAAAGTTCACTACTGGGAAAGGAGGATACAGGAAAATCATTCAGTTTGATATCAAAGTGGTTTTCAGGTTTAGAAATTTAACTACAATGTTTACAACTTTTTGGAATGATTGATGTAAGCTTTTTGTCTGCTGGCAGCATTGAGTGTTGCTAATTGATAACTTCTAGAGGTCTTAATTTAAGTTAAACAGTGCTAATGTAGTTGATAGAGGTCTCTTTTTTCATAAAAGGGATAACCATAAACATGTAAGGAATAGATTGCCTGAGTCACCTACTTTTTCTTCATACTGCTGCTAGAGTTACCTCCCTTCCCATACCTCTGCCTTTTGCCCAACACCTTCACTTTCTACTGATAAGTTCATTCTTGAGATTCACTCCTGTTTTTGCAACATTTACACAATATCTAAATGTCCAGAGTAATTTCTTTGTTTATTCTGCTTGATTGTTTAAGAAGTTTGGTCCTAGGAATATCCAAAATCAGCAATATCTGTTATTGAAATATATATATAATGAATGTTGAGTGTTTGCAAAGATAATATTTACATATATATTTCTGAACAAAGGAAGATCAAGTCATGATGTGAAAACATTTCTGACTGACTTACTTATCTTATTTGTAAGTATTTATCGTTTGTGAGAGAAGATTTAAATGCCAATGAAATTACAGATTTCAGACCTAGAGATAAATTACTGAATTCCAGTTCTATACATGTAGATGTTTCCTAAAGAAGAATCCATATCAAATTTCAGATGTTAATAAGTGATATTATATGATTATACTGTTTATTTCTGTACCACACAAATCTCTAAAGGAGTTTTTCTTTTAGATTTGATATTATTTGTTAAGCAGTATTATTCATTATAACAAATGTGTCCTTTATAACCAGAATGCTTCCACAGTGAAGGATATAAATTGACTGCCATTTATGTAACATTTCTTGGTCATTTAAGATATATTTCTGCTTCTTAAATTTCTAATGTATTGAATTACATCTCAAGTGCTCTGTCAATGCAAAATTTCTGAAGACCAAAAGAAATTCCTACCATAAACAGGTAAAGCCTCTTTAACGTTCATAACATATAAACTTGGTTGCTCATACAAAAATTCAGTATTATTGGTATATTTAATTTATGCTTGCAATCAAAGGAGTTCTTTCAGTTGACTCCTTAAAGCTCTAAATAGATGAATAAAATATGTGAAAGTGATCTGTATAGAAGTTACTAAATAAGTATTTAAAGACTTTATTGAACAAGGCTACACAGTTCCCCATTCTTCCAGTTAGGCCTCAAAATGTATATTACATTCTTGATAGATGTTTAACAGTTTAAAACAGTAGAATTCCAACTGTATTAGGTAGAGAGAATAATGTGTGAGCTAACCCTGCTGAAAAATTTTATCGGACTTACCCATCATTTATTTTGGACTGGCTCATTATACCCCCGAAACAAAGTTTGGGGAGTATATAGGAGTCACTCTGTGCTTGGTCGGTCGGGCGGTCCGTTCCTTGTCCGAAGCATAACTTGAAAAATAATGGTTGGTATTCAATGCAACTTCATACAAGGGTCAAGCACAATGAGAGAAAGTGCGGTATTCAAGAATCATAACTCCATCTTCACTATTTGTAGAGTTATTGCCTTTTATTGGTTTTCCTTGTCTGGAGCATAACTTGAAAACTACAGGTTGGAATTCAGTGCAACTTCGTACAATGGTCAAGCACAATGAGAGGAAGTGCAGGGTTCAAGAATCATAACTCCATCTTCACTATTTGCACAGTTATTGCCCTTTATTGGTTTTCCTTGTCCAAAGCATAACTTGAAAACTACTGGTTGGAATTCATTGCAACTTCAAACAATGGTCAAGCACAATGAGAGAAAGTGCAGTGTTCAAGAATCATAACTCCATCTTCACTAGTTGCAGTGTTATTTCTAGGGATGTCAACGAATACCTAAAACGGTATCCGGATACTCGTATAGACTATCCGGATACTATCCGGATACTCGTATAAAATCGACGACTAGACGATCTCAATGTTCCAATTCCTAGGCTTAACATTTGATGTATGTTTTACATATTGTTCCGGTAGTCATATTACAGGTGATAAGACAGTTTCACAAAACAATAACTGTTTTTGTATCTACGTGTAAATATAGATGATAAAACAAAGACATGTTGTTGACCGTTTTTAGTTTTCTTGTGGCCACTGAAGTATATTTTCCGGCCAATACGCATGTGCGGCAAGTCTAAGTTTCTAACGAAAACGTCATTCGTCCGTTTATTGTTTCTTTATTTTTTCCATGGTCTGTCCATTTTACTTTTTAATATGATATGTCATTTAAACTTTTTTAAAGATATCATTTTAATATCACCGTATATCAAAATGTTATTTTATTAATCTATTCTTTCATACAGGTACATGTATTTATGCAGCTTACGGTACTATGTGAGCGCAAACAAAATAAGACAAAACAATGATTTCAAACGTGTTTGAAGTTTTAATAGACTTCAAAACGTTTCTGTCTGTTTGTTTTTCGCTGTTTTGCTTTCCGATCACGTGAAGTATTTCGAAACGTCGGATGCTATTTTATGAGGCATGTTGCTGAAAATGGTTCTTATTTTTTAAATATGAATGCTTTGGAATTCTAGAAAAGAATGATTGTTTGACACATTAAAATTATAACGCTTGTTTTAGAAAATCATTGATTGGATACATCGTTTGAGTACTCACATTTTGACTGGATATTCTTTTAGTATTGCGTTAAAACTATTATAGGATTATTTGCGGAAGTAACCGTGTACCCCATAATTGCCATGTTTGACACTGCTAATTGTTTTACAATGGGGCAAGATATTCTTATATAGACTCTATAAACACAATGGATTAAGGTAATTGAAACACAATGGGGTGTCGAGTTGTATCTTAGCAGTTTGCAAGACGAATACACGGCGTGCGACAATAAACCAATTAAGTGATATGCCGCGGGCAGTCAATAGACACGATTTTGTTTAGCGTCATGAAATTGTCAAATTAATTTTGCCAGTGTTTGATTTTTTTCTATCAAAGTTAAATTTCACTGTTATTTTTATTTTGTATACGAATATTCGTATAGAAAATTAGTATCCGAATACCAACATAGTATCCGGATATCCGAGTACTCGGATACTCGTTGACATCCCTAGTTATTTCCCTTGGTTGGTTTTCCGTGTCCAGAGCATAACTTGAAAACTACCTGTTAGGAATTCAATGCAACTTCATACAATGGTCAAGCACAACGAAAGGAAGTGCAGTGTACAAGAGGTATAGCTCTATCTTCACTTTCTGCACAGTTATTGCCCTTTGTTTTCCTTGTCCGGAGCATAACTTGAAAACTACTGGTTGGAATTCAATGCAACTTTATACAATGGTCAAGCTTAATGACAGGAAGTGCACTGTATAAGAGCTGTAACTCCATCTTCAGTATTTGCACAGTTATTGCCCTTTGTTGGTTTTCCTTGTCAGGAGCATAACTTGAAAACTACTGGTTGGAATTCAATGCAACTTCATACAATGATCAAGCTTAATGACAGGAAGTGCACTGTATAAGAGCTATAACTCCATCTTCAGTATTTGCACAGTTATTGCCCTTTGTTGGTTTTCCTTGTCAGGAGCATAACTTGAAAACTAATGGTTGGAATTCAGTGCAACTTCATACAATTGTCAAGCACAATGACAGGAAATGCAATGTACAAGAACCACAACTATCTTTAATTGCCCACAACCATAACTCTATTTCAATTCTTTTACAAAGTATTCTTTTACTAATAACTTCCTCAGTTGCTAAGCAGTCTTGTTGGGGTATTAATCTCATTTGGTGATAGCTGTAGTTTATTATTTATAGGTCTATTGCTTTTAAATGTATTGACTGAATAGCAACCAACGCAGACACTGATCAGAGTTCAGGAATGTACAAGCTTGTCATTGTTTGCTGTGGTTGCTATGGCAGTAAGAATATCTGACAACAATGTGAAGGTTCAGAGGTTTAGGACATCTGTAAAATGTATTTCACTAGCTTGTAATGATATGTCATCTTTGTGATATCTCTCTGGGCATTATTTTTCTGCCACTGTATGTCCATCACTGTTTTCTTGCTTTTATAACAATTTGAAAGCTTTTTGTAAGTATTGTCCTATGTGACTGTAAGTTTTCTGTGCTATTTTACACATTCACATTCATTTTTTTGTATTTTGTTATGAAAACTTGAAAGCTGATTTGTTCAGTGCTTCATAAATGTATATTGGTCTGCAGTAGTCTTGCCCACTATCATGATTGTACTTTAACTACAAGCATATCTTATTTCTGTTTTCAGACATTGAAAGAAATTCTGTATTCTCTATAACTAGCACACAATTGTCATTTTTTAATGTTAAGGTTAGGGATGGGAGCAAATATTGAATCAGTATTTGATTTTGCATATTAGATTATTCAGTATTGAGACACTAAATCTGCTATCAAATATTTTTAATATCCAAATGCGGGTACTAATCTTTGTATGAAGTATTCCTTCAAACACTGCCTGAATTATAAAAAAAAGAAGCATAATCATTATTTTCGTCTGATATTTATATTTGCATTTTTACCTTGAATAATTGCCTTTGATTTTAGCATGATTAAGTCCTGAACAAAAAGCAGCAATTATAGATGAATGTTTAAGTTGTATACTGTATAGTATGACCTAAAAATTTTATAGGTATGGCAAAGAGTGACATTTCAGTCGCAAACAATTCTCTTTAATTTCTTATGTTATAAACAGAGTTAGTGTTTCTACATTACAAACCGTTTAAGATGAAATTGCATCAGGTTGGTTCTGCGTACTAATACACATTTTAGTCATATAAAATCTGTGGGAGTTATTTGAAACATGTCAGTTTATTTTTAAGGTGATAGTTGAAGGAATGTGATAAGTTAGTACAGATAATAGAATGTTAATAGTGACAAGTACATGACAAACCCTATGTGTTCTGTAGAAATAAGTTAGCTCCAAGCTCTTTTAAAATTTTGACTGATCATTTGCCATCACTGTAGTGTGGGGATGTAAAAAAAATTTAGTTGTTGGCATAATGAAAAGGTGAAAAGACAACCCTAGTAAACACAGATTGAGTAGTTATAACTAATGTACCGGTACTTGTTTTATTTAGATGCAGTGTTTTTTCCTACACTAGCTGTTGAGTAGTTCCTACCCACTGTTAAAGCTTTTTTCTTCTTCTTGTTATGTCTTAATGAAATTTATCAGTCAAATATAAAGCCATGGTAATGATTTATTACAAGACTGAAATAAATGTTGTAATACAGAATCTGTTATATTGTTATTATCATAGTTGTATTCCTCAACATTTCATTACAGCTGTATTCAATGAAGTGTTTGTAGAAGTTGTATTCAATCTACAGCTGCAGTCAATGTTATGTTATTAGTAGCTGTAATTAATGTAATGTTAACATCAGCTGTAAACATTTTCATACTAGTTGTAAAGTCTGTGAAATATTAATGTTAATTTAGTGAAGCTGTAAGTCGTAGTTTCCTGTTTCAATCGGGTGTTAAGTTACGTTTTGCTATACTCTGCAATGTTTTGAAGAAGTTCGTGACACATTTATATAAAGATACAGAGCAGAACTCTTTCACTTATAGAGATCTTAACATTGTGTTATGTTGGAGTCATCTGTTTCTCATATATGTACAAATTGATGCCAGATATCTGTGTATTGATCTGAAAAATGAATTTTAAAGAAAAACTGAAATATGTTATGAGCATTCTTTTTCAGAGTGGATGTGTTCTGGTATACTTGTCTTTGTAATAAAAGTATGAAGAAAAATATTCATAAATGGCTGAGGTGTTTAGTTTCAAAAAAAAGTTCTGGGTCACATTGGCTCAGATTTTCAAGGCTCCACTGTACTTGAAAATAAGCCTTAACATATTGAGTGTTATCATGTAAAACGGCTATGGTGAATGTAAAAGTCATTCAATAATATAACATATAAAATCAACAATGGTAAAGAAAGTGTAATTAATGGTTTTTGAGTGTTTGTAAAAAGAATGGAATAGTGAAAAAATTCAAAAGAATTCATATGTATTAACTGTCTGTTCATTGATTTGATAGGTGATATTGAAATAGTAAAAAATGTATAGAGATTAAAAGAACTAACGTGTTCTTGAAAAAGAAAGGATGATCCAGAATTGATTAAGCATTTTCTTTTATACTTAGAGTTTTCCCTGAAAATATCTATAAACAAAGTTTGGAGAGAAATTTTAAACAAATACTGTAAGAAAAAGTAGAAATGAAAAAAAAAAAAAAATGAAAAAAGGCATGACATTAATTGTTTTTTATAAAGAAAGTGGATTTCATTAGACTGCTAAGTCTTCAGTATGTTGCTGTAAGTTTCATTATGGTGTTGTTCCAGTTTGTTTGCCATTGGAAAAGTGGCAGTTATTAACACATTTATAGAACTGCTGTGGTGAATTGCTAATTGTTGTATTATATGGATATCATGTCAGTTTTTTTGCAAAGAGCTTTGGTAAAACTGTTATCTTTCTAGATATTGTGAAACACGCTTTTTCATAACACTATTTGTAATGTCTTTATATAATTCTGTGATATAGTTATTTATAGTTCGATTCATTTCTCCTGCCTCTTGTATACAGTAGACACACAGTGTTTGAATGATTACAATGAATAATTTTTTGTTACAGCATGTATGCATTTGTAATGTTGTAAAATCTGTATTGAAGTGATGTATGCCTGTAAAACTTTAGTATACATGTACATGTGTTAGTGATATCTGCAGATTAACAGCTGGTACACACAGAATTTCACAGGTTTTAGCATTGTTGAAACTTTTGAGTGTTGCTTATTCATTCACGACAACATTGATTAAATTTTGTCATCAGTAGTATGGAAAATATTCATATTTAAAGTCCCAGCATCACATTGATTTTACTGATACAGAAAAAATAAATGTACTGAAAGGATAATGATCGAACCATGGTCTATTCACTCATAAACAATGTTGCCATATGTCTTTCTTCATGAAGAAGCTTTTCTTATATTTTTTGCAATATCATTGAAAAAATCACTGCACCATATTTGTTCATTGGTTTAAAAAGCAAAGTTAGGAATGATTTTGGTTAAAATAAAGTTCATTTCCTCTTTCTTGGTAAAATAAGAACTTCTTATTGGGATTCTGGGACTTTAAGCTAACCATTCAGTATCACAAGTCATCAGTTCTGTTAATATTGCATTCAAGTAGTTAATATCGCTGAGATTTTAGTGCATGCAGCAAAAAATGTAAGCTAGAGTAACAAGTAAACAGAGGTTATGTTGTTTGTTCATACTCAGAGTATTAAAGCATTTGGAATTCTTCTGATTAACAGCTTATTGTATGGAACTATTTTCATTGTCATTGTCTATTATGAAAATAGGTGTACGTTTTTGTGAGAAACTAAAGTAGTCATGTGGCATGGTGAAATTTTGGAGTTACCTCGGAAACGTAAAAGACTTCTGAGAAACAGAGCTTTATTGCATATATGGTATTCAGATTAAAGCCACTGTTATCATTATTCTGATTTCAGTTCTTACGTTTTTATGCCCTCAAAATGAGGCATATAGTTTTTTGAACTGTCCGTCCATCAGTCCGTCTGTCATTCTGTCTGAAAACTTTAACATTGGCCATAACTTCCTTATTAGTGGATTTACTTCATACTTGGACACAACACCCCTTTGGACCAGACCTTCCCACTGACCTATATTTATTTGACCTTGACCCTGAATGACCTTCACCTTGAAGATCCAATTGTCCCAAAACTTTAACATTGGCTATAACATCCCTATTAGTATGTGGATATACTTAATACTTGGACACAAAACCCCTTTGGACAAGACTTTCCCATTGACCTATATTTATTTGACCTTGACCCCTGAATGACTGGTCCTCAGCTCAAAGGTCAAAGCACCACTTCGGGGGCATTGTCATCTTACAGTGACAGTTCTTGTTTCAACAGTATTTTAGTCAAAATCATATTATGTTATCAATAAATATATATATTGCTGGTATTTAAATAAAGCTACAGTTCTGACACCAGATAAAGCTATAAGGTTGTTATTACTCAGTTTTATTTGTCTGGTCATGGAAAACTCACTGAATAGACAATAATTTTCACATGATCTGTAAATTAGTAAGCCAGCTATAACAGAAATGCTGTCTGTTGACCTGCCTCGTACAGTTTATAGACACATGATTCTTTTGTTTCCTTTTTTGGATATAAGAGCTTCAAGTTTTACACAGATTTCTTATTGACAGAGTTGTGTACTCATTTTAAAGGCTATGTTAGGAAATATGTACAATTAAAAATACTTGTGTGAATGCTTTCATTTTTGGTGAATGTTGTGGATGTCAGAAAACTGTGTTAGAATGCGTTTGACACGCACAGAAGGCTAGACAACAAATGTAAAACATTTGTTAGAGCATTTTTTCTTCATTTGATAGATTGCTAAATATCTTTTTTTTCAGATACAATAAAGTATTGAAAATCGCAAATTTTTAAAGATGTTCTTATTTTTTCTCTCAACTTTATATCCCTTATATTATTAGTATTCAGAGAAACCATTGAATAACAAGTTACCTTTATTACCTCATTGTGACATGATAAGTGATGTAACTACTGTCCCAGCTCAGTGATGTTGTCCTACTGCTAGAGTAAGGGCGGTTTTTGTGATAATTCTTATAAACTGAAGTATTTTTAAGACTAATATTGGCTTTCAGATTTGCCCTAGAAGTCAAGCCTGGCATAACAATCATTATGTCATAGATGACGTCATGGGCTTGTAATAAAGCTGTTTTATTTTTGATATTACACTAGTGTACCAGTTCTTTGATATAAATAGAATATTATACTCATGGTGATCTAAAACGGGATTTATTTCACTCATTATTAGAAAACAATAAAAATTCGACAAAGCCTCGTTTTTATCGTTTTCAAATAACTCATGCAAGAAATCCTGTATTACATGACCACTCATTTAATATCCTCTATATATCTGTAACACTTATTCTGGTGCAATAGATGCTGCTGCTGTGGTATCATATAAAGTAAGACATCAAATTTACATACTGTAACATTGAAGATGTATGCACACACCTGCTCAATCTACTTGACCAATCCATGCAAACAATCATAGTTATAGTTGTCTCACACTGTGGTCATGGTGAGCTTTCGTGACAGACTGATGTTATTCTGTCAGTCAACAATTTGTTGTCTGCATGATAGAAGTTTCATTTCTTATTTAATTTGAACCAAACTTGCACAGAACTTGTATCTTCAGTTGATCTTGCTTCCTTTCTTGAAGAGGCCTGATCCCATCAAATATTACGGAGTTATGGTCTTGGAAGGCCTAAAACAGGCATATTTTGCCTTGTCTGCACAATAGAAGTTTCTTTTTGTACTCCCATCGAAGGACGTATTTTGGGAAACCCCGTTGTGAACGGGCAGCGTCTAGACTTTGTCCGGACTTTTAGTCTATTTCTTATTGGCTGACTGACTTCAAACTTGCTGTGCAGCTTTCTTGTAATGAGCAGAAGTGCAGTGCACAAGAACTATAACACTACAACTTTGAATTATCTCCCCTCTTGAAAATGTTTAGTCCAGAGCATAACTGTAAAATTGTGAAGTGAAACTTGAAATATAGATAGCTGACAACAAGGAAGTGCAGTGCCCAAGAAGCATTACTCTACTTTATCCAGGTTTAGAGTTATTTCCCTTTTTAAAGCTTTTTGACACAGAATTTAGCTTCAGTGTAACTCCAAATATATAACTGCTAGAGCCATGAAACTTTCTAAGAATAGTTGTCAGCATGTAAACTTATGCACCTTGGTATTTTGACGCAAATTTATTGGAGGTCGGCAGAGTTATGCCCCTTATTAAGCCAAAAATATCATTTTTTGACTTGTGTCGCATGTAACTCCAAATGTATTACTGCTAGAGCCATGGAAATATCTAAGTATACCTGTAGTTGACAGCATGTGAACTTACGCACCTGTGTATTTTGACGCAAATTTTTTTTTTAGATCGGCCGAGTTATGCCCCCTGATCAAGCAAAAAATAGCATTTTTAGACTTGTGTCGCGTGTAACTCCAAACATATAGCTGCTAGAGCTATGACACTTTCTAAGAAAAGTCAGCATGTAAAGTTATGCACCTGTGTATTTTGATGCAAATTAATTGGAGATCGGCATAGTTAAAGCTAAAAAAAATAGCATTTTAAGTCTTTATACGCACCTGTAATTTTACGGGATTTTTGTGACAATACGGCGGAATGTGGGCGCATCCGTGTCCTATGGACATCTCTTGTTTTCTTTAAATTTAAAAAGAAGTTAAAATACTATGGATAGGAAAACCCATAATTTTATGCTTCTATACGTTATGAAAACTGAAGAAAAAGAATTTGATTTGAACAGGATTCGAAC
This sequence comes from Cyclina sinensis, assembly GCA_012932295.1. Taxonomy (NCBI): domain Eukaryota; kingdom Metazoa; phylum Mollusca; class Bivalvia; order Venerida; family Veneridae; genus Cyclina; species Cyclina sinensis. Next base: position 24,273,404 of record JAAONU010000001.1, read on the forward strand.
CCAAGCCCTCAGGTCAGTAAAATTAGGAGCAGGGACCTAGACAAATATAAACAAAGTACCTACCCTGTGACTAATGGGGTAAATTTTTTACCGACAGAAGTGGGAAAAACTTTATATCATGATGTATTTCTGTATCAAAAAATGAGACAGTAACTTAGTTAAGATATGTTCTTCACAACTACCAGAATTTTACATATCAATATTTTCCTTTTTATGCATTGTCGACCCATCTGTGAGTCAGTCGCTTTAATTTCTATAATTTTTTTTGTCCGGAGCATAACTTTAACAATATGAAAGGGGTTGTCTTGAAACTTAACACAAAAATAGATGGTAAGAAGTAGAAGTGCAGTGCACAAGAACAATAACTGTTCCTTGTCCCATTTTTTATTATCTCCCCTCTTACTTTTTTTTGATAGGAGAATAACTTCTTTTTTTAATTATCTCCTGTCTTAATATTTTTTTCTCCAGAGCATAACTTTAAAAGTATGAAGTGAATTGATAGTGAAACTTAAAATATAGATAGCTGGTGACAAGGAGAGGTGGATTGCTCTAGACAGCTCCCAGTTCCCTTTTATATCTTTACACATAGTATTGATAATCTTTCAAACCACTGGCCCGATTACAAAACATATTTACACAATTTTAATTCTGAAACTTGAGCAATGGACTCAGGTGAGCGACTTATGGCCATCATGGCCCTTTTGTTTTTTGTTGTTTTTTTTTCAGACGATTTGTGAAAATATTTAAAGATACACTAGACAATAGATCTGGGGAGAAAATGACTCATAGTTGAACGGATCTAAGAAAGAAGGAATTTCACAGGTTACTTGGCATTTAAGTGCGGAATAAGGTAGTTAAGGTTGTGACAGAGACAGTTGTCTTACATTTATAACATAGGCTTGCCTGATTTTCTTCACTGTGTTTGACAATCAAGGTTGTTGGTTATGATTGAAACTCAGCTGGAGTAGTAATAGTCATTGAGAGCATACCTTGCTTTAGGGCTTTGATTCATTTCTCATCTGTTTATGTGATACTCGAAGCCAACGGCTCCATACAGTAGAACAATACTCTAGTTTGGGACGTCTATAGGTTTTGTAAGCTGTATTTATTCAGTTTCTTATTCTTGGTCAAGACATTTATTTTGATAAATCGCAGAGTTCTTACCATTCTTCGTAATGTTATTTATGTATCATGAACAGTTCACGTTACTGCTCATTGTGACTCACTTGTAATAGCAATATCAGTTCACTCTGTTTTTAATTCCATAGGCCATACTGTTTCCTGTCACTCAAGGCATCCTGAAGGTTAAGTGAAAACGAATGTGATTTTGACACTAGCTGGCAGATTATTTATGTATTCCAGAAACAAACATGAAACCAGAACTGAGTCTCGAGGGAAGCCAGAAAAATAGGTGTTTTTTGTTCTAACAAAAAATGTAATCAATGCTGTGATCTTGCTGTTAATTCCTAGTTGTTTAACTCGTGAACCAGCTTCCGATGGTCTACTTTACCAAATGCTTTACTAAAGTGCTGAAAGGCAAGATTAACTCCAAAATCATCAGAAACATGTTTGTCAGACGACATTGTCATGTTCTTTCTTAAATCTAAATCAAGAAAAGCTTGGAAAAGCATCTAAATGAAATATACAACAATCCATACAGTTCAAAAATATACGAGTAAACTACATGTTCATTTTTTAAAAAAAAGCTTATATTTTACTTTCTGATGTGTCCTTCGTTCACAAAATAACGGGAAAAGTTTAGTACTGCAATCATGGGATGACTTCTGCACAAACTGGTAGTCAATGTGTTTTCAGCACAGAATAAGTTTATTACTAATCAAAAATATATCAACATCTGCTTGAAATCTTATATGGCATTCGTTAATAGTTTTATATTATTCATAATCAATCAAAAACTATGACAGTAAAAAGACACAATCTCCGTAGAAAATGAAAGTTCAAAAATACATGGTTATAAAAATGCCCTCTTTTTTCACTAACATAGATACGTTTGCACAGTTTTCGTAAACGAAGCTGGCATGAAATGAAAACTAAGAACTATTCAAAGAATTGCACTTCTATATGAATATTAGAAAAAGTTTGCTTCAAAAATGCCAAACTATCAGTTACGCGACTCTCATTCCATTTATAGTTTCCGCAAATAATTTCACCATGTCCTCTTGTTCAGTTGTCTCCACAGAGCCGGGTCTCATCTCCCTAAGTTTAACTATGGCACTGTGCGGGTCCATGCTGAATGTTTTTACTAGATAACACGCCAAAACCGTCCCTGTCCGTCCACGACCATGTGCACAGTGGACAACCACAGCCTGGAAACATTGCAATATCAGTGGTATCAAAGACCTAAAATGGTACAACAGTAATGTCCTAGCCACGACAAACATCTACACTAAAGAGACACATCCTAAAACTTGTATTCCATTTTCTTCAAAATCGTGTAAATGTGAATGTCCAATGGTATTGAAAGAATTATTACTTAATGTCAAGGGCTCAGACGAAAATTCAAAATAAAGCTGGCAAACTGAATGCACTTACATTAATCTATATATAGAGAGAGATGTTCTTGTACTATTTTCTGGTGGAGAACCATTTATTACAAATGCACACTTATTTAGTTGCTATATGTATTGAATGTATCAATAACTGTAGCATACATTTCCGTCATCGTTGCAACTTTCTATAAAATCTAGACACAGTTTGATCTGGTCAAGTGTTGGTGGTGTGAAGTCCTTCACCTTTAAAGATAGTACCATAATATCTGAAACAAGGACAAGTTTATGACCTTTGAAAAGCTTGTTTCATGTATCAAAGTTAAAGAAGTTTAGCCGGAAGAATTTTAATAAAAACAGTGAATTTCTATTTAAAGAAGTGAGGAAGTCATTTTCTGTAGCTTAATGTATAAGTTACATATCTTTGAAAACAAATAGTTCCGCAAATATGTAAAATTACTGATTTATATTTCTGTACTTTTTTCCACTGAATGCAATATATATTTTCCATATTTAAAGCTAGTCCTTTCATACATTGACAAATATCATACCTGGAAACCGCTCTGTATGTAGAGCTGTAGTTTCTGCCAAGGATATGATACACCTGATGTTATTATTGATTAGGTACAGGATATTGGAATCGTCATCTGGGAAGCCCATGGCTGCCAGTCTGTTATCTACTACCCAGGAAAAGTTCCTCGGCATTTTTGCTTCCGGCATGATCGCTCCGCCCTGTCGCTTGTGAAATGTATACGAGTCTTAAAATAAGGCTTTCGTCATTGACTGGCTTTTTAAAACTCGACTAAGAACAACGTACTCATGGTGAGATATTGTGATCAACCTTTATTGTGTGTCAACAATTTGGTTTAAATGACATTTATACAACAGGAAGGAGGTTGATGAAATTTGACAGAAATGTGCCTTGCATGAAGCTCTACCAAGGATTTTCATTCCCTTCAGAGCTATAGCTGTTATGGCAACTATCAGGAAAACTTTTTAAAAACTTCTAGTCTAAAAATCTGAAATTGCTGTGAAGTATTGTCTCTTAGACCTGTTTCAAAAATTTTCAAATTATGTCTGGTAAGTCCTACTCGTTTGAAACCACATGGCCTAGAGCTCTGAAATGTCGCATCCTCCACTGCCTAGAAGCTTTTCCCATTATTGCTCAGACCACTGGTATGTAATTGTTTCCGGGGACTTCATTATAGAAAAATATTATTGCCCGAGATTTCTGATATTTAATGTATAGCTCATTGTCTAGTGAATCTCTACCAATTATTCAAGATATGCCACTGGGTTCATTTTTTCCCACCATAAGTTAATGAGTTAATGTTTTACATTGAAATACACGGGAAAAACTTTTAAGATCTTCTTACCTACTAGCGCTAGGCCTAGAGCTCTGAAATCCGATGTGAATCATTGTACAAATGTTCTTTTCATAAACAGAGAGCTTAGACATTTGATTTGTTTGCGTTTCATTGTCTGGTTGTTGCTTTTAAAGCGACTGACTCACAGAATTTTGCTGAATTTTTTTTTCTTTAAAATTTAAGAGAATTTAAAATACTACAGAAAAAATAATATTATGCTTCTATACGCCAGGAAAACTGAAAAAAAAAGTTTTGAACTAACCAGAATTCGAACCCACGACCTTTCGATCAGTAAAATAGAGTGACGATCTAGACTACAGAGCCAAAGCGCTTACTTGTCAGTATGCATCAAAATTAATATTATAACTAAAGTATCTATCTAATCTTTTACCGATAAAAGTGTGCAAAACTTTATATTTTGATGTTTTTCTGTATCAAAAAATGAATCAGTAACTTAGTTTAAATATGTTCTAAACTTTCAAGGTGTAAGAACATTTTCTTTTTTTTTTCATCGTCGGCCCATCTGTAAGTCAGTCGCTTTAAACTACACTATGTTTACATGACATGGGGCCTTAAATTTTGTGGTTATAGACAGAAAGCATTGCCACTGGAGGCGTGAAAGTATTTGTATTCCTAGCAATGCATGTTGTTAAAGTGTGTGTGTTTAACAATATCAAGACGATTGTTGTAGCACGCTGTACATAGCTTTGTAATACAAATGTACTTCCGTATGTTAGGAATATTGAATTCTAATACAATTAAACACAGGATGTATATATGTGAAGTAGACTGTTTTGTTATTCTGTGCTTAATAATAACTGGTATCTATAACACAAGCTTTTAGAGGCGGGCCTTTCTATATGGAAAGCCTCCTTGAAGCCAATGTCAGTGAGTGACAGTATATCCAGAAGCCCCCTAAGCACGGGGAGGAAATGAAGTAAATTTCAACAAAACGAGATGAAGAACACTTTCTATACTTTTAAATTAACGGTGCCAAAATATTCAGTCCAGAACATCTGAAATTTCTTTGGCATAGCCTTTTTTATATTTCATCACTTTTAATTCGTTATTGATCTTACTAATTGCAAAGAATGTATTATCATTACCTTGATGTCTTCCATTCAGGCCAGTATCCTGTATATTTACACACACATATACGTTCAACCTGATTTATACAAAGCGAAATGATATACTTAAAATTACATTACGTATATGTATTTTAGCTGTTGTGTTTAATTTACTAGTACTAGCATCTCACATCAATTTACGGGTAACTGCTTCTAGCAATCTTGATCAGAGCATTAATATCTAATTACTTACTGCTTCAATGATCAAACTATCCTATGATCGTAGAAGCTGACACGGAGTACAAGGAGATTATGGTGTAAAAATATTGTGATCTTTATATTTAACGTTAATTTCACTTACTTCAACACAATGAGGTTACATTAAAAAAAGGTTACTGTCAGGCTGTCCGCCTGGCGCCTTGCATATAGGATAAAGATTAGAAGTAAATGTGAATGAGCTGTCTTATAAGATCGGGAGGCTGGCCTTTTCGAGATGGATGGCGTTATTAAAGAGGCAATTTAACATGTCAAGATGCTGAGCCAAGATCAAATGGTAAACTGCTCGACTGTTGATAAAAGAACAACGGAAGAACCCGCAAACCAAGTTATTACATAGTCCTACGTTCACTAAAATAAACGAGAAGAATTGGATTCCCTTTCTTAGTGAAATCTCCATTCATTAGACATAATAATTAACTGGCCAGTAGACCATAAATCATTTTATTTTACATTTGTAAGAGCAATGCCAGAAGTTGACTAGTGGTTGACTGAGACATGGTTGGGTTTATCTATGGTTTTTACTTTTATGACAAAGATTCATTATGCGTATTTATCATCACCAAAACATATTTCATTAAAGGAAAATACATTATTTTTCTCTTTCTAACAATAAAACAACTACGTGTTTATTAGCTTCATCACGTCTGATTGTAATTTGAGAGCGAGATCATGCAAAAGATTTTTGGTGATGTTATATTCACTTTGTCATTTGCTCATGTAATTTCATGCTGGTCCGAGATCGGAAGTCATGTGCCAGTGCGAAAGTCCAAATTATGAAATCACCTCGACCACGACATCTGCATTGAGTCACTTTGATAAACATATTTTAGCTTGTCTTAGATTTTGTTTCTATTTTCAAATAGAGAAATCGGAAATCTCTATGATACCAATAGTTGACTCCTTATTTTTTAGATTTTGGAAAAAGCAGTTACAATGTCTTGCCAAGCAGTGTTTTTTCTTCGTGAAGCACTTGTTTGATGTATTTTTTCCCTTCTGTGTAGTTATGTAAAATACTGGTTTTTAATCACTCTGTTGATGATGAGCTTAATTATGGATGTATTTGTATTGATTCTGCTTTTTATCTAACACAGATTATTTCTTCCCGTATACTGTTGTTCAGTATTTGTCCTGTTTTTATTTTCTCGTGTTCTTGCTATCACGCATACACTCGGAATACCTCGGGTAATTATTGCGATCACTTCCTGTTCGTGTGGCGTAGCCGTCATGACCGAGGTTTTCCGACTGATCACGTGTAATGAACACTGTCTGGAATGGAACAGTCTTGCGAATATGCTGTCAATATAGATTCTAAATAAATGATAAATGAACATAATGTTAACTATATCGGTCAATTTGTTCAGTAAATGATTTTCTAGGCAAAATGGCAATGAAAGGATTGTTCTATCTGATCACTACTCTATCCCGATTACAAATCTTCATCCTGTCACCGATTGAATCCATGGGCCATCGTCCCACACTTCGAGCCGTCGATTACTTTGAACAATTTAGAGATATGAAACCAGTTCATGTTAAATGGTTCTCCCTCAAGATCGTCAGCTGTTAGGCCACGGAAATACTCGCCATCGAGATGCTTGTGCTGACACAGTTTAGCCAGCTTACCAAGAGCACAGTTATTTAAGCATTCCACTACTTCGTCAACGGTAAAAGTATAAAACTCTGATTCGTTATTCATATGTTTAAGCTTTGCTCTGGTGAAAATATCTAATTTTTTGTCACATTCCAAAAGTGTTTTATTATTTGAAATTTTAGGCACGACTTCGTGTGATTTTTCCATCTTTATAGGTCTTGGTCGTGCCGGGACACTGTAGATCCCATCAACATTATCTCTGTCTACAGATTTTACAACATTTGTATACATGTGGTCTTCTGATAGTTCCTCATGTGTCAGGTCAGCCGGTTTCTGTCTTTGCCGTTCGTCCACTGTCTTAGTCCAGTTTGTTGGACGGTCGTAATCAGTCTTCTCATGATTTTCCGAAGATCTAGCGTCTTCGCCAGTATCAGCTGTCATTTTACACACTGGATATTTAGCTCCTCTGTGTTGTTTGTCAAGGCACGCATATAAGTTCGGAGTCTTTTTGACATTTGGAACATTTTCGTAATCTACACATAACCTTTTAGAAACAGGTACATCATAAGTGTTTACCTTCTGCCATGATGTTTCTTTCTCTTTTGGGGAATATTTGTTATCTGCATCTAACCAATCTGAAACAGGTACATAATAATCGTCTACCTCCTTAACATTTCCACATCGAGCTTCGAGTTTAGTCAGCTCATGCTTATTAGTCCTGCAGTTTTCATTATTTTTGCCTTCGTACACGGTCTCGGTCCACTGAGAATAGGGTAAGTAGTCATGCTCGTCATCTACCCTGTTCTGACCGCTTTCTCCGTCACTCTTATTGAGAATCGGTTTAAAATTTGCTCGTGAACTCTTGCAGGAAGGTCCTTTATTCACAATATTTTTCTTGTAAGATTCTTGAGTATCTAAACCTGTAATATCTTTTGCATAACTGTCTTCTGTCTGTCGGTTTATTTCTGCATCAGTGGCTGAAGTGTCCTTGATGTCTATGCAAAAGGTTTTAACATTGACATAGTCATCGTTTTTATGGGTTTGTTGTCCTCCGTGCATGACTTTTGGAACCGCATAATAATCTTCAGTATCACTTGTATCATCATAATCATTATTTTTTGACAAGTTTGATGTATTTGGTAGCAGTTCTACTTTTAAAACTCTATCATTGACGTAAACCTTTTCTTTAGTTAGTTCTGAGTATGGCATGGAATATCTGACCCCGTCAAAATCAAATAACTTCTTGTCGTTTGCCACAATTTTTGCAGAGCATATTCCATCATTGTGTAACACCATGTTTTCCTGTTTTATCAAACCATACTCTTCTGAAAGCAGGTCAAAGCTTTTGTCAGTACCGCCTGAGCCGGTGCTAGAGCCCAAATCTTCTGGTATGTAACTGACGAATGAGGTTCCGACGGGTTTTACATTTTCTGTAGATGACCATAGACGACCATATTGTGTCCACCGTTTACGAAGGCCAGTTCTAGTTTTACTTGTATCGACCTCTTGTTCTTTCTGATCTTTGACTAGTTGCTCAACACCTTTTTCTGTCTTATAAAAGCTTTCTGCATAAATTCGAGATAATTCCTCGTGAACTTTGTCGAAACCGGCCTTTGACTTTTTGGCAACATACTTCAAATAATCTGGGAAGTTCTGGATTGGCCTCTGAAAGTAAGTACAAAAATATATTTAATGTATGTTGAAATAAAAAATGTTATCGGCATAAATTTCAGAATACTTACCCATAATCAGTTATTGAAAAAAAAGGTTAAAAGTAAAGAGTAAATGTAAAATAATAAAATAGAAGTACTTACATCTTTATCCTCGCCTCTTTGCTTTTCTATTTTGTCGACTTTGCTCATATTCATCGCTGAATCTGTATAATACAAACCCAAATTTACTATTAGGTATGGTGTTTTATTTATAGCACGAAATCGTTATAAATGTCAAAACAATTGACTTAAGAATTCTATTTAAATTGATATATTGACGCACTACGTAATGACTTCATCAAATCGCTGAGTTTTACTTCTATTTCAATCACAAATTGTGGCTCTTATATATTGAACGTTGCTAATTTTACCAAGAAAAAACGGACACTGCGAATTCGGCTCACCTAGTCATCAAACTTAAGTGAACCAAAATGACCTACGGAGTACATTACTTGCTCTCTGGTTCCTTAAATGGAAAAATACTGCTTTAAAGCAATAGATTCAACCTTAACATTGGTTGGAATTTTTATCATAGAGAAACGGCAATTATTAATTATATTTAAGGTACACTTGTGAGATATTAATATTATTAATTATATTTAAGGTACAATTGTGAGATATTAAGAATACCTGTATGCAGTCGATCTGTCGGTCTTGTTAAAACAGTTGTGAAAGTAGAATGGTCAGATAATGTCTGTTGCTTTAAAACTATTTTTTGACATATACACGTAAAATTCTACACGAATGTCTAATTACGAATGATGCAAGTCCATGTCAATGAAAATTACAATCAGACGAGCGACGTAAGCCCAGTACACTGTTGGTTTAACCATAATAGGAAATGAGATAAACAATCAGTACAATACAATCATTATCAGCAAACACTGACTTCATCTTAATCGTTGTTCGAAACCGGAAGTGGTTATAATTGCGCTGACCCGATGTCCCGTGTGGTAATTGTTGCGCTCAACTACATGAAAGGGTTTTCTTAAAAGATGCATTTTCATATGATTACAAAACAAGTCGTGCAATTATTCATTTGTAGAAAACTTTTTGATTCGCCCTTGGTTTTCTGAAGTATTTCCTGTGCTGTTCAAAAATAGTGCATCAAGTGAGTGATATGAAATCAGTGATGTAAATATTATCAATGAATTCTTCTAAAACAGGGAGTGCAATTCAAAGTTTTAAGAATAATGATGTAAATGCCACGTTTAAATGAGAAAGATTTCAAAACTCAAGTAATTTAGTGGCAACTGGTTAGATTTATTCCGTAGAACTATTTTTCACACTACATGAAAATAACTTTCAGGACCAAATGGAAGTAGTCACCAAGGTGCAGTCTTGGTGCGAAATACAAGGTGTAGTAATTTCAAGTAACTTCTGAAAACTTACACTGACGTTGTTTTATTTCAAGGGCTGATTGCACCTGAAAATACTTCATATATGCAGACATCTCTTTTAACATTATTGTAAAATCTCCTTCGTACGAATTGTCTAAAGTCTGTGTCTCTAAGTAGCCAGAAACCTTAAATAGGATAAATCTAAAAGTACCACTTTAACTATACTCAATTTGTCATGAATAAAGGCACCTGAAACAAAAGAATCTTAGGTCTGACCATTAGTTAACCAGCCCCGAAAAATACATTGTGACAAACACAACGCTAACACATATGCTATATAATAATATCGTCCTAATTAAGAAATATCCTGTACTTAGCGGACACAAACTCGGCGGACCTGCACTTGGCGGACACAAACTCGGCGGACCTGTACTTGGCGGACACAAACTCGGCGGATTAGTGAATCGCATGATCGTTGGTACTGGCTTAAGGAAGAAAAGATTTTTCTTTCTAGATTTTTTACTATCGAAACATTTTTAAAAAAACAGGGTAATTTCTGGGCATTATTGATATGAACAGTCTCTGCATTCTGTGTGATACCATGTATAGGAGATAAAGGTTCAAAGGTCTGATGGTACATGTATGCTTTGCTGAAGGAAGGATTTGTTTTATTACGGATTAAAGAGTCGGAAAGATTAGTTAAATTAGTAAAATAACTGGTGATTTTCTCTGTCTTGACAGGAAACGAGGAGTACACAGAGTAAACATGAACAAGTCCAATATTTATTTATTGTAACTAGAAAAAGAATTGATATTTATCTTACACAGCATTCAATCTGTTTGGAGAAAATCTACAAGAAAACGTTTGCAAGGTGAAATCAGCCTTTACGACAATTAGAACAATGCCTGATTGTGCGGGCGGACAATTCCATAAGCGATAAAGCATTATATTGAAAGCAGTTATACATTTTATTCTCCAGAGAAAAAAAATATTGTTAAAAAGATTATAAAAAGACGCAACATTTCTCAGAGCTTGAGGTATTAAAATTAGCATAAATGTGTTGATAGATAATACCATAGGCAATCTGAGTAACAGGTTTTATCAGAGAAATTATTGTGTATTGAGAGGATAATATTATAACCAACATCAAGGTAGTAACAACTTTTAAAAGATAGGCATATAAATGGCATGTATCAGCAGCGATAAAGCAGGAAGCATATATATGTAAAACCGTACACGACTAAAAAAGCCTTTTCGTGCGACTGTTCATAAGCAGTGTGTAAGCAGTAAGTTTGGAAGTATTATCACAAAACTTAAACGAAATTTTTATAACGCCATGACCAAAGCTTTCATGTAAGCCGCGGCTGTGAGGGAAGCGTATGGTTGCCAGTCTTTTGTGGTCCCATCTTTATAGTCACAAATACCACGAATCACAAGAAAACTCTCGTTTCTGTTGCCTTCTAATGATTCTAACACAGCTTCAAAGTCAAGGTCATATGCTTTAATGTTGTTATGTACCGCAAAATGTGCCCTGGCAGCCGGTGTCCTTGACAATAACCTGCCGCTACCAATGGTCCCGAAACAAATATTTGGAATCGTAAGTCTCAGGTCTTGCTTTAGAAGTGGCAAAGGGTGCTCAAAACTGATGACAGAACTGTCGTGTTGTCTAATAATCCGCAGTTTCTTGTCAGAAGAAGGTCGCTTAAAGCTTGTCTCTTGTTTTCCCAGAGTTTCGAGACCTTCTTCAATGTAAATGTCCCATGGTCGAGGTTTTCTCCACTCGGTTTTGACAATGGATTCTAAACTCATAGATACGTTTTGAAGGGTTTTGTTCCGACAAGAAAACGGTCTTGTTGTGTACACAAAGTCCCTGCCACTTCGCCCACTTGTAATTTTTGAACAGTGTATGTACATTGGGTCTTTTCTTTCTGTTGTCATGGAAACAACTACGTCACCGGGTCGTACGTGTTTTGAATATTCAGAAGGAACCGGGACTCCTCCAGCCACGCCCACCAGCAGAACATGTTCCACTTTGCTGAAAGAACCTGAAATGATTTGAAATTATAATATGTATTTCACTTTTTTTGCAGGCGCGTGTAAAACATTTTTATCATAATCTCTTTTATCTGTGATCAGTACAAACTGACAGTTTTAGAAAAACAATTTGAAAATGTAATATATTACATATTATATATTATATTTATCTAAGTTTTTATATAATGAAACAGTGTAGTTCAAAGACACAGAATTATGTCAAGAAGTGACTGAAAAAATAGGAAAAAATACCTAATATTCTAGTGATGGTATTTTCAGCTGAAATCCTTGCACTCTGATTAGATGTTGGATGTCTTGAAAGTTTGGTACTGACCACTTTAAATCGCCCTATTGTACCAATTGTGTACACCTGTGACTCCCCTATACACAAAATACAATTAAAATGTCTAGAGACAATAGCTTAGACACAGCGACCAATATATAAAATACTATGATACAAATTGAAAGTTTCCTATATTCCGGTAATTTTGTTTCAATTTTTTTCGTTATTAAAAGGGAATACGTCTATAAGAACAACGAATCTGTCTCTGGAGATTTAGAATTAAGAATTAACTAAACTAATGCCAAAAGACATCTATAGCTAGATCTATCTAGATTGTATAATTTAGAAAAGGAAGACAAAATATTTGTGTAAGTCGTGTGTATAACTTTGAACAGTACTGAAGCAGAGCAATAAACATATTGTAAATTGTTATCATTTTATCATATTATCATTTTAGAAATTTTTATATCTGATCAATTTTTTATTCCGATTTGGTCCATTAAAATCAAACTCTCCTGCAACTGTATTGTCAGCCTTGGTTGATTTTTGCACATGCGCATTTGTAAGCACACACGCTCACTCAGATACACTTAAATCGATGTCATATAAACTGAAAAAATTTATTCTGACAAAAACAATATGAGTCTTGTCAATAAAATAAAAAAACACAAGGATGGAAAATGGCAAATAACGTCTGATAATCACTTTAAAAATGTATATGCAATGAACAAACACAGTTCTAAATGGAATAAAAAGAAAAGCATTCTTGGTTCACAGACTACTGGGGTCCAAACTCTGCACAGTATGAAAACAACATGATTTTCATCACGACAGGAATATTCTACACACCATCACATGTATGGGTGAGTCAAAGGTAAACTAGGTTCTGATTTATGAAATGTGCGGTGATACATAGACACACAAAAGTAATAGTCCTCAAAAATTAAGCTAAACTTCTTGCTTTGCTGGACGTGACAAAACATAAAGCAAACATATAGAGGAATAAAGCTATGTGCTCCTAAGAGATGAGTATAGCTTACCTACAAAGCTACGCCGAACTGAGGTAACAAAATAAATCAAAACGTTATATTTCAGTATTGCATTGCTAAAATTATGAATCTTGTAATTGTCCATCGTATTAAATAACTTAATATGGCATTTAATCGTTCTTGAGACAAGTGTAACTGAAATATTTACATAAACTCAAAAGTTTATTTAACTTCTGGGCTACTGAGTCACTTTGAGAAATCACGTGGTGAAAATAATCTCGGAACTGAAGGAACAGTTTGGAAGACCATAAATAATTTTTAAAGATGAAATACACCCATCCATATATAGCCTATGTTTTGGCTAACAAAAGTGTTTCTAACTATTTAGTAAACAATATTAACGCTTTTAAGAGGTTCCATTTCACTGAAGCCTAAAACAAATATGGCTACATAAGTATTTAGTATTTGATAAAAATTATGGTACCTCTATTTTTTTAAAAAAAATGCTTTGTTTAGAGACTATATTGATCACGTGATCCCCCCCAGACACTCTAAATGAACAGAACCAAAACCTGCAAGCGTCCTCTCACCTTCCGTTTTGTACTTGACAAAAGTTGTCTTATCATCTATCATAGAGTCAACAGCCAGTTTCTCACAATACAGACCGGTTACTATGGCAATTGTTGGCTGTTCTCTCCCTGTCAACTGTGGAAGGTCTTTGACGAGCTTTAGATCTGAAAATGTGTGCAGAACTTCAAAGATAAAGCTGGCTAGACACATGCTGTCCAGATTACAGAATGTAGGCCTATAGTTCAAGTCCATTTCCATACACTACAAAACAGGCTCTTTAAACCTAACTTGTTCTTCGTTAGGAAATTTCGAGGTGAGTATAAAACCAGGTGAATGTTCTTTAGAAGGTATTAGAGGTTTTCTAGTTTAAATATTGCCAGCTTTTCTGAACTAAAGATGTATAGTCTAGCATTATGAGATGAACATAGACGAAAAATAAACGTTAATCTGTAAGTAAAAAATAATGGTGATGTATTATGGACCCCTACCATGCCCTGTCCCTTGATGTATTTCATGTTGTATTCTCAACCATCTACCAACCTCCACTTCTCGCACGTGCTGACTTTTCTCTAACTCTTTCATTATCATAACTAACGTACCAGGATCCAAGTTGCGGCCTTCGTTTCGCCTGCAAGAATGTAGGTCAGGTTGTGGATATGTGAGGAATATTAATAGCGAATTGTATTATTTATATTATATTCTTTGTATTTTATTTTATACATTTATATCATCTTTATTAAAATATATATTACATATTTTAATGAATTTATCTTTCATATATTATCTGTCTCTTCATACTAAATTAAGCTAATTTTCTTTTTATATCTTGATCTTCTGTTAATATTTTTCTCTTATAAAGCTTGGACAATATTTATTTTAGTGATATACATACAAACATTTTTTTTATTCTTACAAACAAGGTGTAGGTTTTTCACTTTAAAAGATGCTAGATAATCTATTTTCTGTTACTCACATCAGAATGTCTTGTACAGATTGAGTGTTAGGGTATGCATCTTCCAGACATCGCAATATTCGTTGCTTCTTTGCTAGCCACAGGATTTGTTTCTGAACACGTGATTTCTTTGCCTTCTTGCTGTAGTCTGTCTCGACCTCTGGAGAAATTAATATGAAACTGTATCAGGTTGAGTAATCACCATAGAGTATACACGTGCTATCTTTTTTAGTTTGGGACTTATTCAATATCTTTGCATCATCTTTTCAAAACTGCATCGCAGGTTATTCCATGTCCTTTGTATATAATGCAGGCGGTGCATCTGTCTTAATTTGAAACGGAAACATTTCACATTTAAGATGCTGCACTTTGGGTTCTGAGAAGATGTTACATCCGGAAATCGTTTCCTGACATCAAAATTATGTTACCTCAACAAAACAGTCTTCGGATTGCGGTTTTAGAAGCTTGGTGTTGAACTGAAATTATTTTTACAAATAACTCATAAAGTCATATTTTCAACTGTATGGAACAGTTTTACAATATGATTGCAAGTGGCCTTCTGACATTCATTTCTTGCATTTTAATTTTTACAAATTGTCTTATTATGTGAATATTATCATGCAGTATTCTTTATGCAGTCTTGCTTAGCTTGGTTACCTTTCTTGACAACTTTCAAACGTTTTTGCTGATTTTTTTATTCAAACTCAGATGCACAGATTTTAGCGATTATTTTGTGTAGTTTTTAACTGTTATAAGTGTTTTGATCGTTTTTGACATGGGTTGTATGCCATTTTTTGCATGTATACTATTTCATTTGACTGTTTTGCTGTTTTATGTATCGATAACAGTCATGCTGAGTATTATTTGATGTTAGCATGATACTGAATAGATTGTCTTACGACAAAAAGCTAGACTTGTCCGTCGGACACAGATTGGGAAATTGTCGCAGAAAGGGAACTCATTACCAGGGAAAACAATGGATACATAGTAAATTGCTTGATAGGCTAAGATAGGCTAAGAGTACTTCGCTTTACGAATAAACCTCTTTCAAAAAAATTTATTATTATAATATTTTTTGGAGGTGGGTGGGGGAAATGAGGGTGGACGGGGAATCAAGTAACTACGTATTTGAAAAATCGTGGAGAGGGGCCCATGTCAATAGATACTTTAGTTCTACTCTAGGGAGTGGGTGTAGGCAGGGTCTTTCAAAAGAATGCTATTTTAAAGACCCTGGTGTAGGTTACTCATGCGAGAAAAAAGATTTTTTCGTAGGGGAGGGTCTGATGCCGAGAGCGGGGAGTCAAGTACCTACAAACCTACATAATTTAAAACAAATAACAATATAAAAAAAATCCGGGGGTCCCATACAGAGAGGGGAGGTTGGGAGTACTTACCCATCCCATGTAAGTAAATACTTCATTTCTAGGCTTAAGAAGTTTTTTCCTATATATAAGTGTAAGCAAATTTAAGTGACACCCAAGGGACAGGAGTACCAACAACCTTTGTAGAGGTTTTGCTGGTGATCAAGTATTCCAAGTTTGGAGGGATTATCTTGACACTTTTAGAGAAATTAACATTAACAAAAAGGTTAAAGAAATTTTAAGTTGAAAAAGGGGTATTACTTTGCAAAAATAAATGTGAGGGTTATCTGCCCTTGAGAAATGCTGTCGCATTTTGATATTGAACATGTTTTCTTAATCTGAAGCAAATAGCTTTGATAGTTTCTGACAAATGGACATTAACAAAAAGGTTAAAAAAAGGGCAATAATCTAGTGAAAACTGGTCTGAGAAAAAAATTACTTCTTGCACAACTACACATCGTAGTCTATTAGGTGTGCGAGTTTGGTTTCAATCCACCCACGGGTGTAGGAGGAGTTGCTCACACAAGATTTACTATATATGGCAAGTTCGAAAAACCAACAAAGGGCAATAATCCAGTGAAAACTAATCCGAGAGAAAAATTCTTTATTTCTTGCACAATAACCCAACATGGTCTATCATGTGTGCGAGTTTGGTTCCAATCCATCTATTAGTGCGCACACAAGAAACGGGACGTACGTACGGACGTGTGCAAATCTATATGCCCCCACACTATGTGGTGGGGGCACAAAAAACTGAAACAGAAATGATAAAGTTTTGTGCAAAGAAGGAAAGGGAATATTTAGAATCTATTAGCACTTAAATCTGCACTTTGACTACCTATAAATCTGAATTTCTTCAACATATCAAAAAATCATTTTTTCTTTTAAACTGAAATTGTCACTTTATAATATGCTATTGACTTCTAGTTAGGATTTTTACAGGTCATTTAGTTTTTGGACAAAATGTTGACTGTCGCTTGATTAAACAGTGTATTCCTTTGGCTTATATAGGAGTTTCGTTTGTGGTATTTTAGGTCTTTGAACGGAAGTAAGAATGTCACACTTCTCAATGAAATTTTTGCTTCAATACTGTTCCATACAACTGATAATGTTGTATCTACATATGAACACATACCCATAAGTTCCGCAAATTCAAACTGGCCATGTGACGTGTTGTCAGTAGCAACAGCTAATGATGTTATGTCAAATCGCTTGTTTTCCGGAAGGTTCCATTTCAGAAATTTGCCATCACCGTAATGTGATCCTCTGCCAACTTCGATCTTAAAGTTACCCCAGCTGATCCAGAAATATCGCAGTTCCTACACGGTTTATGAATAATTAAAGAAGAATGTCAACATGGTGTTGATAGTAACGTTTTGAAAGCGAGAAAAACTATTTATTAGAGCCGAAATATTTTATCATAGTGTATCATTTTAACACTTTGTATTCAAAGAAAATTACACAGCAAGTAACATCTATTGACATTGTTTTCGCCATTTTCTTATCAATGTCAAAATGTTAATTATTCAATAACGAATCTAAAGACAAATACAAAAGATATAAGGGAAGAGAAATTGAAAAAAAAAATGTAAATACACATGTATACTAACGGAACCACTGAGCACGTTAGCTGTCAATGCTTCAGCCCTGATGCTTCCCTCGACGCCATCTTTGATCAGAGATCTTGTGTTGTGGTCAGCCCCTATTACTATTTCTATTGTTTTTTTATGAAGCTCCCCGTAATTAGCAGACAGAGCAATGTGTGCGTCGCATTTCGCCTTGATCATAAATGTAAGATATGTTTTGGTGTTCATGGAAATCTCGGGAACGAAGTTATACTGATAAATGTCCGGGGTGAACAGACTCACAAAACTCTCTGAAAAGGAAAACCCTGTACATGAATTTGTAAGAAATTCGAATTACAACTTAATGATTCAATTTACAAGATGGAAAAGTGCGTTGATAACAGTCAAAGCACTAAGCTGTGATCTATGGCTCATATTTTTCCGATCCGAATCGTAACAAAACGCGTTTCCTTGTTTGAATAGTCAAGGTGCAACATTAGCCCTTTAAAAGCCGACTGTCCTAAGCGATATGGTATCTTAGTTTTTACTAGACCTAGATTATTTTTTTTTATAAATGCAGTTATCGTCACTCGTCATTAAATGATATCAAGTAGTTACTGTTACTCACTGACTGGAGGTGTTGCTTCCGGTGATTGGACCTTGGACACTTGCTCTACTTCCAGTTCAACTCTCTTGATCAATAAATAGGTCTTCATCAGAACCATAGCTTTCTTCATAAAGCACATATAGTCTGAAACATAAAACATCTACACCTCAAATTTAAACGTAAGAATTCAAATGTCTATGTAAAATTTATTTCATTGATTGCAAGACTAAATGTATTACAATTCTAAGTTGAAAATTAACCGTTTCATTTAAACTAGTTTTTTTTATAAGATTCAGACAGGCTATTTTAAAGAGGGTGTACACGGATTACTTGCACTTTCTTGTCTCTCTTGATTTTTCTTTTCAATGTGCTAAGAAACATTGGCCACATGATTTTGTCAAAGTATATATACTTTTAGGAAAGTTTTATATACTTTTAGGAAAGTTTTATATAATTTTAGGATAGTTTTATATACTTTTAGGAAAGTTTTCCGGATTCATCAAGTCTTGAAAATACTGTGTGAATGTCCTTTTCTTAGTGATACCATCAGGTTTTCCCCGGAACCAGAATCGCAGGGTCCACGCGTCCTGTAGGGGTTCGTTGTTGTGATCCTTATTTACAAGATAGGCCAAGAATTCAAGCCGAGCCTCCGCGGGGTCGCCATTGTCCAGAGCTGCGGCACAACAATACGTATAAGCATAAACTTAAATATAATATTAATGTAATTAGTTTTGATAAATCCATACCGTTATTCAAACTGTTGAAAACCTATGATTTATTACATGATATTATGGCATTATAGATCCAGAAAACATCAAGCTACCGCAGTCCGATACCTACTTGTCTAAGGTTCCAGATTATCAACAACAAAGAAGGGATAAGAAGGTAAAAAGCAATGAAAAAAAAGGTTTTACTTTGAGACTTTTTGTTGATTATCAATCCTTTGTAAGGTCCACCAGATACATGATGGACCTTGGCTCTGTCTACCTCGGATACGTGACGTCTGTCCAGTCTGACCACGGCCTTACCGTCACGTTTGCCCGCTGTGAGAACCACCTCTGAAAAAAAATGTTAACATGTCAAATATCTTCTCAATGTAATTTAATTATCATTGTTCACTGCATTTTCATTACGCTAAAACAGACTATTTGTTTCATGATTTGTTTGCCTCTTTGTAAACTCTCTGCAATCCAGGCGCACTCATAAATAGTTTTGGTTGCCAGCCAAGTTAGTTATTTTAAGACAGAGAAGTACACAGCACACTTTCATGGAACCGTAAAACTGTAACTTCGAACAATTAGTTGCTAACATTTTTTTTCGTATTTCAAACAAAATATGCAGAATAAAAAGCATAAAAAAGATTTACATTTCATGTTTTTTATAAAAGAACATTTTAGACCTAGTGATAACAAGTTTCTTACATGCCGACCAATATGACCTTGACCTTTAGATTTGGAATTCTATAACTCCTATATCTTTTCATTTCGGCGGTACCATTTGCCCGTATGACCAGTGTCCCCGGAAGAGTTTAGTAATTTTAGGTTGTGGGAGATAGTGCAAAACACAGAAAGCAATCGCTAAATACGACGTGATTTATACTAAGTATCTGACCAAACTCCAACCCTACATGTCAGTTTTGAAGTATATTACAGGTTCCGCTTGATTTTTAGCGAGTGGCCTTAACACTGGAAACCTATATTGTTGGAAAATATTTTCAGCATATGCAAAATAATTAAAAAAACTATATTATGAAAAGATAAAAGTGAGTGAAGATTTAAAAAAAAAGAGAGAACGAAAATGCATGGAAGACGTGGTACCTTCGGATTCATTCACGTTCACAGTCATCTGTTCCAGCTTGGATGTATGGCTTTACACCTCAATCTCTGAAAGATAATATATATCAAGGCATTGATTTAGTATTTTATATCTTTTGTTAATTACATTTATACTTTAAACTACAAACAAACTTTTTTTTGTCGCATGCTGTTTTAAGTCAAAACGTACGTGTGAAATAATAGAAAGTACTTAAATTTACCTTCCATTTGCAATTCCGTTTAGCAAACTACATGAAAATTATAGACTGTTTTACATATTTATAAACAAATCCACATGCATGATTTATTACAGTAGTTTCCCAAAGAAGATGAAGTTTTTCAACTATGATTCATTTGCATAACATCTTCGTCGGTGGCCATAGTAGATTAACAAGCATGTCAAAATTGTCTTTGTACTTCTCCCTATGGCCTGTCTCACGGCAATTTGAAAACACACTTGCTGAAACCAACATTATTTTCTTACGTATGTTAGTATTCATTAACAATTGTGTACACAAGAGATCTACATAGAAGGTCCGTGTGTCCGTACAAGGTGACAAAAGCGAAACAAGCACTAACCGGTAAAGATTCTATCTGCGGCCGACATATTGCCCATGTAACAGCTACAGTTTCAACTCTCTTTCTAAACCGTACAGAATCCATAATGATTTTGCCATTCATTAGTAAAGTGTAACAAAATTACTATACCTGCAAAATGTCGTTATAAATATGAATTTTCTTCATTTATATCCAATTTGTTGGCTATATTTCACCGCAGAAAGTCTCATCAGCATTTCCAGGCTTGTGTTACCACAGACCCTGGTATTGATCAATAAGTGTTTGCTGGAATCGATTTCTGAACTGCGTGCTTATCTCGTTACATTCCGACAACACAGTCCCACCGGGACAGATATCGTGTTACGAGCACTTGAATTGTAACGTCTTAATAAAGTTTGCAAGCTCTTTAAGCTGTCATCATTATGAATATAACAATAAAAACCATTACATGTGATATCAATACACTACATGTTTATCTTTTTTTCCCTGAGCGGTATGAAGATGTAAACATATTTAAAATATGATATTTTACATACAATTTCGTTCTTACATTCAACTACACGCAGACGACATTTCACCTTTTTGGTCAATTAGAATGAGTTTTTTGCCCCCGGAAGGGTGGCATATAGTTTTTGAACTGTCCGTCCGTCAGTCCGTCCGTCTGTCCGTCCGTCCGTCATTCCGTCCGAAAACTTTAACATTGGCAATAACTTTCTTATAAGTAAGTGGATTTACTTCATACTTGGACACAACACCCCTTTGGACAAAACCTTTCCACTGACCTATATTTGTTTGACCTTGACCCCTGAATGACCTTTACCTTGAAGATCCAATTGTCCAAAAACTTCAACATTGCCCACAACTTCCTTATTAGTAAGTGGATTCACTTCATACTTGGACACAACATCCCTTCGGACAAGACCTTCCCACTGACCTTAATTTTTTGACCTTGACCCCTGAATATCCAATTGTCCAAAAACTAATATTTGGCCATAACTTCCAAATTAGTAAGAGGATACACTTCATACTTAAACAGACCACCCCTTTGGACATGGCCTTCCCACTGACCTATACTTGTTTGACCTTGACCCCTGAATGACCTTTACCTTGAAGATCTAATTATTCAAAAACTTCAACATTGCCCATAACTTCCTTATAAGTAAGTGGATTTACTTCATACTTGGAGACAACACCCCTTTGGACAAGACCGTCCCACTGACCTTTAATTATTTGACATTTACCATTGAACATCCAATTGTCCAAAAACTGATATTTGACCATAACTTCCAAATTAGTAAATGGAATTACTTCATACTTGGACACAACCCCCTTTGAATAAGACCTTCCCACTGACCTATATTTATTTGACCTTGACTTCTGAATGACTGGTTCTCAGCTCAAAGGTCAAAGCACCTTTCGGGGGCATTGTCATCTTACGGTGACAGTTCTTGTTTCACATAATTTTGTTCGCATAAATGTATGATTTTTACTAAACTTTTCTGAAATGTTTCTTCATAATGTCGTTTAATTTAAATTTTGAAAAAGTTTAAACTGTAGTTTCGACAGCTTTAGTCGCGTGTTAGCAATGCAACAATATAATTTGAGAATAATAACAGATACAATAAGTAAGCCAATACAGGAAATAGGGCCAGAACGAAAATGGGGTGATCTGATTCGGTCGCGTAACAGTGCCAGAATGAGATGTTTTAGTCGCCGTTTTGAAAAACAGCATCTGGAACATCTCGGGTAATTCTTGCGATCACCTGTTGGATATATGACGTAAGCCGCCATTGTAACGACATTCTGAGTACAAAGAACATGGTGACCTCTACCGATAACAACTCCAATGAAAGAGAATAAAGTAAAGTAAATTTTGTGTTCAGCACTTTAACAACCCCTGCAATTTACAAATTATAGAGAGGAGCCATTTTGCATGTTTCTAGACTCTTCCGACAATGTTTCTACGCGCTATTTTTTAAGCGTACTCTTCTTCCAGCGAACAAAATGTAAAAGATTTGTACATACTCATCCGCTTAATACATCGTGTAGCCGTCATGACCGAGGTTTTCCGATTGGAATGTCACTGAACATTTTGCTGATAACAGTTCCCCTAAAAGAATCGTTTTCCATATAAAGAAGGTACATGCATTTTGTAGGTACATTCCAACTTATATCTGTCTTCAACTGAGGTTGATTGCCTGTCAAACAGACTTTACAAATGGATTTACTTCATACTTGGAGACAACGCCCCTTTGGACAAGACCGTCCCACTGACCTTTAATTATCTGACATTTACCATTGAACATCCAATTGTCCAAAAACTGATATTTGACCATAACTTCCAAATTAGTAAATGGAATTACTTCATACTTGGACACAACCCCCTTTGAATAAGACCTTTGGATTTACTTCATACTTGGAGACAACACCCCTTTGGACAAGACCGTCCCACTGACCTTTAATTATTTGACATTTACCATTGAACATCCAATTGTCCAAAAACTGATATTTGACCATAACTTCCAAATTAGTAAATGGAATTACTTCATACTTGGACACAACCCCCTTTGAATAAGACCTTCCCACTGACCTATATTTATTTGACCTTGACCTCTGAATGACTGGTTCTCAGCTCAAAGGTCAAAGCACCTTTCGGGGGCATTGTCATCTTACGGTGACAGTTCTTGTTTCACATAATTTTGTTCGCATAAATGTAAGATTTTTACTAAACTTTTCTGAAATGTTTCTTCATAATGTCGTTTAATTTAAATTTTGAAAAAGTTTAAACTGTAGTTTCGACAGCTTTAGTCGCGTGTTAGCAATGCAACAATATAATTTGAGAATAATAACAGATACAATAAGTAAGCCAATACAGGAAATAGGGCCAGAACGAAAATGGGGTGATCTGATTCGGTCGCGTAACAGTGCCAGAATGAGATGTTTTAGTCGCCGTTTTGAAAAACAGCATCTGGAACATCTCGGGTAATTCTTGCGATCACCTGTTGGATATATGACGTAAGCCGCCATTGTAACGACATTCTGAGTACAAAGAACATGGTGACCTCTACCGATAACAACTCCAATGAAAGAGAAAAAAGTAAAGTAAATTTTGTGTTCAGCACTTTAACAACCCCTGCAATTTACAAATTATAGAGAGGAGCCATTTTGCATGTTTCTAGACTCTTCCGACAATGTTTCTACGCGCTATTTTTTAAGCGTACTCTTCTTCCAGCGAACAAAATGTAAAAGATTTGTACATACTCATCCGCTTAATACATCGTGTAGCCGTCATGACCGAGGTTTTCCGATTGGAAAAGAACAGGTTAAACGATTGAATAATATTTGGTCTGCATAAAGCAAAAACTTGTTTTGTCTTGTATCTTTATCAATTTGATAAAGTGACAAATACAAGTGTTAGTTATGAAAACATTTCAGATGTCCTCTGTACAGTTTAACTTTGTCATAAACTCATGATTTTTGTACTTGCTTTGTTTATTTTTTGTAAAAGAAGCCAGAATACCATAAATTATTAAGTAACTAAATGTCACTGAACATTTTGCTGATAACAGTTCCCCTAAAAGAATCGTTTTCCATATAAAGAAGGTACATGCATTTTGTAGGTACATTCCAACTTATATCTGTCTTCAACTGAGGTTGATTGCCTGTCAAACAGACTTTACAAATTGATTTACTTCATACTTGGAGACAACGCCCCTTTGGACAAGACCGTCCCACTGACCTTTAATTATTTGACATTTACCATTGAACATCCAATTGTCCAAAAACTGATATTTGACCATAACTTCCAAATTAGTAAATGGAATTACTTCATACTTGGACACAACCCCCTTTGAATAAGACCTTTGGATTTACTTCATACTTGGAGACAACACCCCTTTGGACAAGACCGTCCCACTGACCTTTAATTATTTGACATTTACCATTGAACATCCAATTGTCCAAAAACTGATATTTGACCATAACTTCCAAATTAGTAAATGGAATTACTTCATACTTGGACACAACCCCCTTTGAATAAGACCTTCCCACTGACCTATATTTATTTGACCTTGACCTCTGAATGACTGGTTCTCAGCTCAAAGGTCAAAGCACCTTTCGGGGGCATTGTCATCTTACGGTGACAGTTCTTGTTTCACATAATTTTGTTCGCATAAATGTAAGATTTTTACTAAACTTTTCTGAAATGTTTCTTCATAATGTCGTTTAATTTAAATTTTGAAAAAGTTTAAACTGTAGTTTCGACAGCTTTAGTCGCGTGTTAGCAATGCAACAATATAATTTGAGAATAATAACAGATACAATAAGTAAGCCAATACAGGAAATAGGGCCAGAACGAAAATGGGGTGATCTGATTCGGTCGCGTAACAGTGCCAGAATGAGATGTTTTAGTCGCCGTTTTGAAAAACAGCATCTAGAACATCTCGGGTAATTCTTGCGATCACCTGTTGGATATATGACGTAAGCCGCCATTGTAACGACATTCTGAGTACAAAGAACATGGTGACCTCTACCGATAACAACTCCAATGAAACAGAAAAAAGTAAAGTAAATTTTGTGTTCAGCACTTTAACAACCCCTGCAATTTACAAATTATAAAGAGGAGCCATTTGGCATGTTTCTAGACTCTTCCGACAATGTTTCTACGCGCTATTTTTTAAGCGTACTCTTCTTCCAGCGAACAAAATGTAAAAGATTTGTACATACTCATCCGCTTAATACATCGTGTAGCCGTCATGACCGAGGTTTTCCGATTGGAAAAGAACAGGTTAAACGATTGAATAATATTTGGTCTGCATAAAGCAAAAACTTGTTTTGTCTTGTATCTTTATCAATTTGATAAAGTGACAAATACAAGTGTTAGTTATGAAAACATTTCAGATGTCCTCTGTACAGTTTAACTTTGTCATAAACTCATGATTTTTGTACTTGCTTTGTTTATTTTTTGTAAAAGAAGCCAGAATACCATAAATTATTAAGTAACTAAATGTCACTGAACATTTTGCTGATAACAGTTCCCCTAAAAGAATCGTTTTCCATATAAAGAAGGTACATGCATTTTGTAGGTACATTCCAACTTATATCTGTCTTCAACTGAGGTTGATTGCCTGTCAAACAGACTTTACAAATGGATTTACTTCATACTTGGAGACAACGCCCCTTTGGACAAGACCGTCCCACTGACCTTTAATTATCTGACATTTACCATTGAACATCCAATTGTCCAAAAACTGATATTTGACCATAACTTCCAAATTAGTAAATGGAATTACTTCATACTTGGACACAACCCCCTTTGAATAAGACCTTTGGATTTACTTCATACTTGGAGACAACACCCCTTTGGACAAGACCGTCCCACTGACCTTTAATTATTTGACATTTACCATTGAACATCCAATTGTCCAAAAACTGATATTTGACCATAACTTCCAAATTAGTAAATGGAATTACTTCATACTTGGACACAACCCCCTTTGAATAAGACCTTTGGATTTACTTCATACTTGGAGACAACACCCCTTTGGACAAGACCGTCCCACTGACCTTTAATTATTTGACATTTACCATTGAACATCCAATTGTCCAAAAACTGATATTTGACCATAACTTCCAAATTAGTAAATGGAATTACTTCATACTTGGACACAACCCCCTTTGAATAAGACCTTCCCACTGACCTATATTTATTTGACCTTGACCTCTGAATGACTGGTTCTCAGCTCAAAGGTCAAAGCACCTTTCGGGGGCATTGTCATCTTACGGTGACAGTTCTTGTTTCACATAATTTTGTTCGCATAAATGTAAGATTTTTACTAAACTTTTCTGAAATGTTTCTTCATAATGTCGTTTAATTTAAATTTTGAAAAAGTTTAAACTGTAGTTTCGACAGCTTTAGTCGCGTGTTAGCAATGCAACAATATAATTTGAGAATAATAACAGATACAATAAGTAAGCCAATACAGGAAATAGGGCCAGAACGAAAATGGGGTGATCTGATTCGGTCGCGTAACAGTGCCAGAATGAGATGTTTTAGTCGCCGTTTTGAAAAACAGCATCTGGAACATCTCGGGTAATTCTTGCGATCACCTGTTGGATATATGACGTAAGCCGCCATTGTAACGACATTCTGAGTACAAAGAACATGGTGACCTCTACCGATAACAACTCCAATGAAAGAGAAAAAAGTAAAGTAAATTTTGTGTTCAGCACTTTAACAACCCCTGCAATTTACAAATTATAGAGAGGAGCCATTTTGCATGTTTCTAGACTCTTCCGACAATGTTTCTACGCGCTATTTTTTAAGCGTACTCTTCTTCCAGCGAACAAAATGTAAAAGATTTGTACATACTCATCCGCTTAATACATCGTGTAGCCGTCATGACCGAGGTTTTCCGATTGGAAAAGAACAGGTTAAACGATTGAATAATATTTGGTCTGCATAAAGCAAAAACTTGTTTTGTCTTGTATCTTTATCAATTTGATAAAGTGACAAATACAAGTGTTAGTTATGAAAACATTTCAGATGTCCTCTGTACAGTTTAACTTTGTCATAAACTCATGATTTTTGTACTTGCTTTGTTTATTTTTTGTAAAAGAAGCCAGAATACCATAAATTATTAAGTAACTAAATGTCACTGAACATTTTGCTGATAACAGTTCCCCTAAAAGAATCGTTTTCCATATAAAGAAGGTACATGCATTTTGTAGGTACATTCCAACTTATATCTGTCTTCAACTGAGGTTGATTGCCTGTCAAACAGACTTTACAAATTGATTTACTTCATACTTGGAGACAACGCCCCTTTGGACAAGACCGTCCCACTGACCTTTAATTATTTGACATTTACCATTGAACATCCAATTGTCCAAAAACTGATATTTGACCATAACTTCCAAATTAGTAAATGGAATTACTTCATACTTGGACACAACCCCCTTTGAATAAGACCTTTGGATTTACTTCATACTTGGAGACAACACCCCTTTGGACAAGACCGTCCCACTGACCTTTAATTATTTGACATTTACCATTGAACATCCAATTGTCCAAAAACTGATATTTGACCATAACTTCCAAATTAGTAAATGGAATTACTTCATACTTGGACACAACCCCCTTTGAATAAGACCTTCCCACTGACCTATATTTATTTGACCTTGACCTCTGAATGACTGGTTCTCAGCTCAAAGGTCAAAGCACCTTTCGGGGGCATTGTCATCTTACGGTGACAGTTCTTGTTTCACATAATTTTGTTCGCATAAATGTAAGATTTTTACTAAACTTTTCTGAAATGTTTCTTCATAATGTCGTTTAATTTAAATTTTGAAAAAGTTTAAACTGTAGTTTCGACAGCTTTAGTCGCGTGTTAGCAATGCAACAATATAATTTGAGAATAATAACAGATACAATAAGTAAGCCAATACAGGAAATAGGGCCAGAACGAAAATGGGGTGATCTGATTCGGTCGCGTAACAGTGCCAGAATGAGATGTTTTAGTCGCCGTTTTGAAAAACAGCATCTAGAACATCTCGGGTAATTCTTGCGATCACCTGTTGGATATATGACGTAAGCCGCCATTGTAACGACATTCTGAGTACAAAGAACATGGTGACCTCTACCGATAACAACTCCAATGAAACAGAAAAAAGTAAAGTAAATTTTGTGTTCAGCACTTTAACAACCCCTGCAATTTACAAATTATAAAGAGGAGCCATTTGGCATGTTTCTAGACTCTTCCGACAATGTTTCTACGCGCTATTTTTTAAGCGTACTCTTCTTCCAGCGAACAAAATGTAAAAGATTTGTACATACTCATCCGCTTAATACATCGTGTAGCCGTCATGACCGAGGTTTTCCGATTGGAAAAGAACAGGTTAAACGATTGAATAATATTTGGTCTGCATAAAGCAAAAACTTGTTTTGTCTTGTATCTTTATCAATTTGATAAAGTGACAAATACAAGTGTTAGTTATGAAAACATTTCAGATGTCCTCTGTACAGTTTAACTTTGTCATAAACTCATGATTTTTGTACTTGCTTTGTTTATTTTTTGTAAAAGAAGCCAGAATACCATAAATTATTAAGTAACTAAATGTCACTGAACATTTTGCTGATAACAGTTCCCCTAAAAGAATCGTTTTCCATATAAAGAAGGTACATGCATTTTGTAGGTACATTCCAACTTATATCTGTCTTCAACTGAGGTTGATTGCCTGTCAAACAGACTTTACAAATGGATTTACTTCATACTTGGAGACAACGCCCCTTTGGACAAGACCGTCCCACTGACCTTTAATTATCTGACATTTACCATTGAACATCCAATTGTCCAAAAACTGATATTTGACCATAACTTCCAAATTAGTAAATGGAATTACTTCATACTTGGACACAACCCCCTTTGAATAAGACCTTTGGATTTACTTCATACTTGGAGACAACACCCCTTTGGACAAGACCGTCCCACTGACCTTTAATTATTTGACATTTACCATTGAACATCCAATTGTCCAAAAACTGATATTTGACCATAACTTCCAAATTAGTAAATGGAATTACTTCATACTTGGACACAACCCCCTTTGAATAAGACCTTTGGATTTACTTCATACTTGGAGACAACACCCCTTTGGACAAGACCGTCCCACTGACCTTTAATTATTTGACATTTACCATTGAACATCCAATTGTCCAAAAACTGATATTTGACCATAACTTCCAAATTAGTAAATGGAATTACTTCATACTTGGACACAACCCCCTTTGAATAAGACCTTCCCACTGACCTATATTTATTTGACCTTGACCTCTGAATGACTGGTTCTCAGCTCAAAGGTCAAAGCACCTTTCGGGGGCATTGTCATCTTACGGTGACAGTTCTTGTTTCACATAATTTTGTTCGCATAAATGTAAGATTTTTACTAAACTTTTCTGAAATGTTTCTTCATAATGTCGTTTAATTTAAATTTTGAAAAAGTTTAAACTGTAGTTTCGACAGCTTTAGTCGCGTGTTAGCAATGCAACAATATAATTTGAGAATAATAACAGATACAATAAGTAAGCCAATACAGGAAATAGGGCCAGAACGAAAATGGGGTGATCTGATTCGGTCGCGTAACAGTGCCAGAATGAGATGTTTTAGTCGCCGTTTTGAAAAACAGCATCTGGAACATCTCGGGTAATTCTTGCGATCACCTGTTGGATATATGACGTAAGCCGCCATTGTAACGACATTCTGAGTACAAAGAACATGGTGACCTCTACCGATAACAACTCCAATGAAAGAGAAAAAAGTAAAGTAAATTTTGTGTTCAGCACTTTAACAACCCCTGCAATTTACAAATTATAGAGAGGAGCCATTTTGCATGTTTCTAGACTCTTCCGACAATGTTTCTACGCGCTATTTTTTAAGCGTACTCTTCTTCCAGCGAACAAAATGTAAAAGATTTGTACATACTCATCCGCTTAATACATCGTGTAGCCGTCATGACCGAGGTTTTCCGATTGGAAAAGAACAGGTTAAACGATTGAATAATATTTGGTCTGCATAAAGCAAAAACTTGTTTTGTCTTGTATCTTTATCAATTTGATAAAGTGACAAATACAAGTGTTAGTTATGAAAACATTTCAGATGTCCTCTGTACAGTTTAACTTTGTCATAAACTCATGATTTTTGTACTTGCTTTGTTTATTTTTTGTAAAAGAAGCCAGAATACCATAAATTATTAAGTAACTAAATGTCACTGAACATTTTGCTGATAACAGTTCCCCTAAAAGAATCGTTTTCCATATAAAGAAGGTACATGCATTTTGTAGGTACATTCCAACTTATATCTGTCTTCAACTGAGGTTGATTGCCTGTCAAACAGACTTTACAAATTGATTTACTTCATACTTGGAGACAACGCCCCTTTGGACAAGACCGTCCCACTGACCTTTAATTATTTGACATTTACCATTGAACATCCAATTGTCCAAAAACTGATATTTGACCATAACTTCCAAATTAGTAAATGGAATTACTTCATACTTGGACACAACCCCCTTTGAATAAGACCTTTGGATTTACTTCATAC
The DNA here is from genome assembly GCA_012932295.1 of Cyclina sinensis. Classification (NCBI taxonomy): domain Eukaryota; kingdom Metazoa; phylum Mollusca; class Bivalvia; order Venerida; family Veneridae; genus Cyclina; species Cyclina sinensis. The sequence goes on from JAAONU010000001.1 coordinate 24,304,096, forward strand.
TTGGAGACAACACCCCTTTGGACAAGACCGTCCCACTGACCTTTAATTATTTGACATTTACCATTGAACATCCAATTGTCCAAAAACTGATATTTGACCATAACTTCCAAATTAGTAAATGGAATTACTTCATACTTGGACACAACCCCCTTTGAATAAGACCTTCCCACTGACCTATATTTATTTGACCTTGACCTCTGAATGACTGGTTCTCAGCTCAAAGGTCAAAGCACCTTTCGGGGGCATTGTCATCTTACGGTGACAGTTCTTGTTTCACATAATTTTGTTCGCATAAATGTAAGATTTTTACTAAACTTTTCTGAAATGTTTCTTCATAATGTCGTTTAATTTAAATTTTGAAAAAGTTTAAACTGTAGTTTCGACAGCTTTAGTCGCGTGTTAGCAATGCAACAATATAATTTGAGAATAATAACAGATACAATAAGTAAGCCAATACAGGAAATAGGGCCAGAACGAAAATGGGGTGATCTGATTCGGTCGCGTAACAGTGCCAGAATGAGATGTTTTAGTCGCCGTTTTGAAAAACAGCATCTGGAACATCTCGGGTAATTCTTGCGATCACCTGTTGGATATATGACGTAAGCCGCCATTGTAACGACATTCTGAGTACAAAGAACATGGTGACCTCTACCGATAACAACTCCAATGAAAGAGAAAAAAGTAAAGTAAATTTTGTGTTCAGCACTTTAACAACCCCTGCAATTTACAAATTATAGAGAGGAGCCATTTTGCATGTTTCTAGACTCTTCCGACAATGTTTCTACGCGCTATTTTTTAAGCGTACTCTTCTTCCAGCGAACAAAATGTAAAAGATTTGTACATACTCATCCGCTTAATACATCGTGTAGCCGTCATGACCGAGGTTTTCCGATTGGAAAAAACAGGTTAAACGATTGAATAATATTTGGTCTGCATAAAGCAAAAATTTGTTTTGTCTTGTATCTTTATCAATTTGATAAAATGACAAATACAAGTGTTAGTTATGAAAACATTTCAGATGTCCTCTGTACAGTTTAACTTTGTCATTAACTGAGGAATTTTATACTTGCTTTGTTTATTTTTTGTAAAAGAAGCCAGAATACCATAAATTATTAAGTAACTAAATGTCACTGAACATTTTGCTGATAACAGTTCCCCTAAAAGAATCGTTTTCCATATAAAGAAGGTACATGCATTTTGTAGGTACATTCCAACTTATATCTGTCTTCAACTGAGGTTGATTGCCTGTCAAACAGACTTTACAAATGTATCTTTGTATTTGAAATCGAAAGTTTTGGAACAATATTTTAAATTCTTAAAGATGTAGATTTCTATATGCTTTTTTGTGATTTTTTTTCTTTTCATTGCGGGTGAAAATGTTGATCCTCTTTTTGAAGCTAATATTCCTCTTTTAAAATATACATATATTATTTTAATCAGAAAGATAAGCATTTACAAATGCTAGTATTATAATGGTGGAAACATGTTCCACATCGTTTCATGATTACATCAATATTGATTTATGTTTACATCAATATTGACACGATAAATTTCACAATGTTTACGGAACCGTTATATATGGTTTCCATAACCAAAGGCAGACTGTTTTATTATTTAAAAGAATTCTGACACAACAGATCGATATTTTAAAGCCCAATGTATGACTGGGTTTTCCGATATTCTTGTGTGTATCGGGAAAGCTAACATCGATATAAATATAATATGTGGACATTGACATGGTTCAACTATTTTTAGTGGTATGATAGTATGTAGTATTGTAGCTAAAGTTATAGTTTATAACCGAGTGACTGAAAGACAGGCTGGATTGTAATACAATCTGTGTTAATGTAGTGTTTGTTTAGCATCGATTTGTAAAATGCCACAAGTTAAGATGCAATATAAAAATCGCAAAGCATAATTTATATAACAAAATTTATTAATAACACGTATTTCTTAACGCTCGTGTGTTGTGTAAGAGATGTGAATTTTATTGCTTTATCCCTTAGAGAATATTTTACTGCAACAAGATGCCGATGACACGACAACGTTCACAAACAGACGGACATTTTTGGTACCGAACAATTCTTATCAGTTCAATTGTGTTCAGTGGACTAGCTTTATTGTTTGAGTTTGTCGGCTTCGTGACTCCAGGGTGGATAGTACTGTCCCAGCCGTCGGGGTTCACGGTCAGTGCTGGGGTTTGGTACATTCAGGTATGTAATGGCTCACCCCAGTGCAAGACAGCCTCAATGACTAGAGTCGAGAATCCGTTTAACGTCGCCGGGGATAACAACAGTAAGTTATAGATACTGAATGTCTGAATGAAACATGTAACACATATATATTTATGCATGTAACATGTGAGAAAAATGACTGGTATAAATTTCTAGCATTCAGCTAAATATTTATTATACAATAATGTTTCAAGCCAGATTGCGTTGTACTGCAATAAGTCTGACGAATGTTTCTAACGGCTGAAGACAATATTATTCTGGATGCAGAATTTGTTTGTATATATTGCAGTTTATTGTGATTTTTACGACAAGAAATGATTATTTTATAAAAATGATTTCAAACAGGTAGATTTTTTTAGTTTTTAAGCTATAAACAGCAACAGGCTTTAAAAAATAAGATTTTAACTGAAAGTTTTGAATCGAGAGAAGACAGGGGTTTAACTCTGTGGGAGAGTAATATATGTGATATATTTCACGGTAAATTATTTGCTTTTGCCGATAAAAGTAATCCAATTAAGCCAGCATATTAAATACTGCATGAAAATCGACATAAAATATGAATTATTGGCAGATTTAAATCCAAAGACACATGAAGTTAACTCTTGATCAAAAACATCGTCTTAAATTTAACCGAATCCCCTACCCCCATACCGTCGGTTACCCACGATACACATTCCGTACAACTACATTAAGTTCGATGGACAATGAGACCTGCACGTGGGAACGATGTACCCCGAAAAGACCATTGTGGGCATTAGACCGTGTAGCGTTGTTCCATCGTTTGTCTGTCCGATCTGTTCAGTATAGATCTTTATTGTAGCATGTGTTCGCTTCTTGATTAAATGAGAAAAGGTAGCTAATATAGAGAAAAAAAAAGCCTGTTAGACAAATCAAACAACAAGTTCATCAAGATCTTTCTTTAAAAACATTTCTAACTGGTATTTTGTGCTTGTGGCGAGAATCGCATCTATGTAAGAGAAAATGTTTTTAGTTATAAACATTTCTTTGTGGAAAAGTAATGCTACTTTTGTTCATTTTCAGTTGAATTCTTTAACTGGGTGGAATTACAAGTCGAAGTCACTATAGCTTTTGTCTCCTGTATTGTGAGTGTATTGATGACAATCAACGCGTTTATTCACATGTCAGATTATCCCAGGTCGTACCTCGCCTGGTCGACCGTCTCTTCAATGATCTCTGGTAAGTCTCACAGAGCTGAATTATCTTCTTCCAGCAGCTCGTTTGAAATAGTTTGATGCTTAAAACGCTTCAAATAGCACATTAAAGGCTTAACTATACAAACTTAAAGAACATTTAAGTTTTATATTATCTTTAAGAAATTTTGCATTTTTTTTTACAAAACTGTACTTATTTCGTTAATTCGTCAATGAAACATTTTACTTTGGTTTATGTGAGCATTTACGCAGATACAGAAAACTTTGTAATGTAACTCACAAGTGTATGCAAATTCAAAATTAATATCTCAACCACCATTGGTCAAGTACGTCCAACGGGAAAACAGGCTTCAGCCCCGTTCTCTGGTCAAGTTTGAATACTAGTAACTGCTGACCCTATTAACCATTGCCATCTGTCACAGATGTAAGGTCATGGGCTCAATCCCCAAAAACAACCATAAGCTTTATCAGAAAGTGCAATACAGAGAATTAGGCCTTGTTCTTGGAAAACGCCCACCATTTATAGTTTTGATAAAACAGTTTGTTGTTTTTGTACAATTATGTAGTTTATTCTTGTATGAAAACTGTTGAACTTCGTTTAAAATAAAACAGCAATGCTCAAAAGAGAATTTTCGTTCTCTATGGAAGGCTATGGTGGGGGACGAAGTTTTATAGGTCGTACATAAACCTCGTTGTTCGTGTTATAAAAAATCATTTATTGTGAGGATAAACAATTTACCCGTGAAACGACAATGACCAAATATTTAATCTACGTTTTACAATAGTATTTTATGAGGGCCAAAGGTTGTTTTATTTACTTGACCGGAAATAAATCGGTTAATATGAATCTAACGCTTTGAAAAGATCGTCTGTTGTTACATTATTCAAATATTTGGATGAAACAAGAGTGTAAAGATATTTATATGTAAATAAAAGAGACCATGGGCATATTTAGAATTGCTAAAACTGTAATATCTGAAGTCCGACCGGGAAAAGGTCTAGTTATAGACCGCCTTACGTACTATAAAATCAGTAGTGCCAAACATAAACACATTTTATGGGAAAAAAATGTTGCCTTTCTTTTTTCTGTTGTCATGGTCCGTGTTATTAAAATATAAGGCACAGAAGCTTAACCTTAAATACTACTGGTAAAATACATGTACTTGTTTATCAGGAATTTGACTGAAAGTATCTGGAAGTTTATGCAACCGCGCTGAACGCGATTTAAAATAACGCCAAATTATTTATTTCTTTAAATTTGAGTTTTTGCTTCGTGTATTTCAGCTGGCCTGTTGATGATACCAATTGGGCGCTTACTTGACATTATTATTATTATTATGGGACAGCTATGTTATCTACTCGACGCCATATTCTCTCGTGTCTAGCAGCCTTGGGTGCATATGCGCCCTTGTGTCAGCGCTGCTGAACCTATGTGCCATGTGTATGATCAGATATGACAAGAAAAAAGAAAGATTAAATACAGATGATCAAGATCAACTGACGCTTACTTCGACTTGATAATCTCCGAAATAAACACATACCTAAATTTATTAAAATGCACCTCATGTGCGCGAGCTTAATTTTGAATTCACGGGCCAGGGACCGATTACAGTTAATAGTTAGCCCCAAAATAGCAAGGTGTAGGTGCACTGGTAAACTTTCATGATGAATTTGGCTGCGCCAAGGGTGGACCACGTAGTCAGATCTACACACCGTCACTAAGTAAACGGTACAATCTGCGAAGTCGGAAACCGGACCGACTGTTAGAAGTGAAACACGTTTCTTGTCACGTCTAAAGTAAATTCCAAAGTTTTTCTTCGTAAAATAATTTGTGTTTAGCTATTAATTTGTGTAGGTCAGTTGAAACTCATGCTGTTTCATGTGTCTTTTTCATGTGTACTGGTGATATGAACATGGAATTCGTCTCGTTTAGCGAGATTTGCAACTGTATCAAATTATAATCTTTCTCTAAATATTTCCCAAAGCAATGGGATAATGTCGAACATTTAAGCGTTCTTAACACCAGCAATGCATTTTTATCACACGATTATATATTGAGGTGTCTGTTGAACGTCTGTATTTAGATATTTTCGTCAACTTGTAGAGTGACGCACGCTACGTAAATTTATCCGTAAGTTATCGTCTAAATCAATATTTTCTATTCATTGGTTTTTATAGTACTGATTTCAGGGTGCAAATGCGTAATACACCATAGAATTATATTACTATAAGCCTTTGCATTATATAAACCATATTGTAATCTGATTTGAAAACTAAATATCCCACGTAGCGCAATTTGTATAGAATTATTCTAAATATAGTCCTTATATTGTTACACAGGCATATGCATATGGTTCAACTTTGTCTTAACGGACTTTTTGAGATATATATTTTTCGTCATCTGTAGTTACATAATTATACACGACTATTCAGGATTGAAAATTGTAAACTGGCACAATCATGTTGACAAACTGAACATATATTGCGCATTCCACGTTTCTTTTCAGTTCTTTTATCAGTGAATGTTACATGTTTAATTGTTTAAAAATAATATAAATAAATTATACAGAGCTTATATATATTGTTATAGAGTATATTGTTCTGCAAATGTCGGTCGTAGACACTTCGTTTCCGATCAAAATCTAGAAACACTTGGACCCACCTTCCTCAAACTTGGTATGTAGGTTGTTCATGACCAGTAGATGACCACTACAGTTTTTATTAATCATTATGTCAAATGTCAACGTCACAGTGATCTTGGAAAAAAGAAAAACGGTTTCCGATCAGTAACTATAGAACGCTTGGGCCCAGACTCCAAAAACTTCATAGGCAGGTTGGTCATGGTGAATAGATGACCCCTGTAGTTTTTTGGTCAGTAGGTTAAAGGCCAAGGTCACAGTGACCTTGAAAACTAAATCTTTTTCCTATAAATATCTAGAGAATCCTTGGGTCCGGGTTCCTCAAACTTGGTTTGTAGGTTTGTCATGACCAGTAGATGACCCCTATAGTTTTTCAGGTCACTATGGCAAATGTTAAAGTTACAGTGACCTTGAAAAGTAAAACAGTTTCCAATCGGTAACTAAAGAACATTTGGTCCGAGTCTCCCCAAAACTTCATAGACAGGTTGGTCATGACCAGTAGCTGACCCCTATAGTTTTTTAGGTCACTAGGTCGAAGTCACAGTGACCTTGAAAAGGGAAATGGTTTCCGATTGATAACTATAGAACACTTGGGCCCAGGCTTCCTAATACTTCATAGGTAGGTTGGTCATCGCCAGCAAATGACCCCTATAGCTTTTAGGGTCAGTAAATCAAAGATCAAGGTCATATTGAGCATTAACTGAAAAATGGTTTCTGATGAATAACTAGAGAATGCTTGGGCCTAGGGTCCTAAAACTTGCATTGCAGATTGATAATGACCCATAGATGACTCAAATTCCTTTTTGGGCCACTTGATCAAAGTTCAAGGTCAGAGTGATCATTAACAGTAAAATCGTTTCCAGTCAGTAACTAGAGAACCCTTCGGCATTTGCTCTTCAGTCTTGCTATGTAGGTTGGTCTGTTCAGATGATCTCTATTGTCTTTGAGGTCACTAGGAAAGGTCAAGGTCATGGTGGTCATATACTATAATGAGGAAAACAGATTCTGATTGATAAATAGAGCATCCTTAGGTCTTGCTGCCTCAAAACTTCCTAACTACCCACCCTTCCACACAGTTTCTGTACTTTTTGTGTGCTCCAGTAATAAGATTTTATACAATTATATTTTATAACCAAAGTGTCATTGACATAATCTACAATTCCTCTCATTCATCTACTTCCTATGGCCAATATTTGATATCAGAAGCCTCCACTTAATGTATCTTCCTATAGTTTTATGGCTGCCTCTAGTGATAAGGTACTAGGGGGCATATATGTTTTACAAACATCTCTTGTATTTGTTTTAATTCTGATATACAACATGATTATGCTACAGTTTGCCTGTTTCAAATTTAGGATCACAGCCAGATTTTAATCATTTACCATAAGCATAAAAAATAGCTGAAGTTATTTGAATAATTCTAATTGTTATTTATTTTCATTGTTATTTATTGTTATTAGTTTCATTAAACAAAACTCAGTTATGAAATGTATCATTCTGTAACTCGCCTCATTTTGAAGCAGTAAATGAAAAGACTGATCAATGTCTTTTCTGTGAAATCAATTTAGCACCACAATTTCCTTGCAAGGTTTATTTATTATTTATATGTTAGTGTATCTCCTTGATAATTATCCTGAACACTGAAATTACCTTTCTTTCAATGCTGCAAAAATAGAAAAGTTACAAGTCATGCAACCTTCACACACATTTATATACACGCTATGCTATATCTATCTTCAGTGAGGGCTCACTTAGAGATGTTCTTATTCATTTTTTTAATTTGCACTGTTCAGTTTTAATTTTCATTTTCCTTCACTTTGTCAAAGAGTGTATTAGTTGTAATTACAATAAAATTCGTAACTAGTGCTTGATCCCACCAGCTCCCAAAGAACCATGTCCCTTGAATAAAACAGGACCAAAGAACAAGCACTGTCAGCATTCATTGGCAATTGTAAGGATTATCAAGTCTGGAGCACATTACAATGCATCACCTTCAAGTGTGATAACAAGCTAAATAATCGATCTGGAGTTCTATCCATTTAAAAATTTGTTCGCCAACTTAACACCAGTGTTGTATTCATAAAACATCATTGTAAAAAACTTCTCTTTTCTTCTAAAACTAACATTATTACTTAAGTATCCAAAAGCTTTAAAAAGAAAGAATTCAAAATTTCTTTTTTTTTATTCTTATTCTTGACAACATAGTGAGCATAGTATGAAAGTTAACATTTTTTGCCATAAGCAATAAAGTTGCAAATCGGTTGAGAAAAATGCAACTTAAGTCTAACTTAGCTAAGAAAATCTTCAGATACTTATGAATACTGCCTTGGTCTTAAGACTATTCATTACAAGGGCAGACCTTCAAACACATGAAAAATATAATGGTCAATAAATAACAACAGTGTGGTCAAAACGAACTAAAATCCAAAAGATTTATTTTTAATCTCAAATCAACACAAATTTAACATTTATTTCCGCAATAAATACTACGTGCTGTTGACCTTTTTACATGACAATACATGGCGCCAGTGACAACCTTATCATGTTTATTTAGATATCACAGAAACTCTCAGTTTTCTACTATAGCACATTATGTACAAGGGATGTCTCTCTGCAGAATGTGCCAGCACTTGTGTCATGTTCCTATAGCAAGCTTAGATCTCATACTGTCATATCTCTCATGATCCTGAAACAAATATGAGAACTCAATTCAATATACAAAATTAAATACTCAATAATTCTCCCTATCAAAATTAATGATTTATTAAGTAGGTATTTTAACAAATAACACACACCTATATTTTCCAGATGAGAAAAGTATGTAAATGTATTTTATGTTAGTACCTGACAGTTATTGCCAAGCCAAACACTGGAAGAAAAATTTTATAGTCAAAACTTTTATCCAATCGGTTGTAAAAAAAGCAACAAATTATGTCTTCCTTACAATTATCGTAGTGTTTAATGCATTATGAAGTTATATTTTTGAACAATAACATCAGCTGCCATGTTTTTCTTTTCATAAGCACAACAACAATAACTTTAATCTGAAACATGCCAAAAGATGTGCATTAATCAGGTGTGCAATACATTCACATGTTACCTTTGGTGTGACAGATGGTTTGATTTTTCTAAATGCTGTATTAAAGTGCTCTCCCTTGACAGTAATTAAGCTACTGGATTTTCTCCCTTCAATCAAGATGGCTTCCTTCAGTGCAGCAATAGATGCTTCCCTCACCAATGCTGCCAAATCAGCCCCTCTAAAAAACATAAAAAATGACCACTGAATGACCACTGAATTAATCTCACATTCCAATTTAAATTAATGATAATTCAGTTGTCTTTATCATTGTAACATAATAAGAAAAGAGAAAAGGTATTTCAAGCGACTTTGTAGAATAGTTTTACACCTGATCATTTCAATGATTTTATTTTACAATACTCAACAAATGGTTCAATCAGTACCGCTCATGATAATGTTATTGTGCCAGAGAAATAATAAATACACAGATCAAATATTGTGTCTTAGATCATCGTCGGTGACCCCCGGTACATATTCCGCATAACTACATTATGTACCGTGGGATAATTGACTGCTGATTATTCGTTTTCATGATTATTTATTAGCAAAGGGATGTAACTCTTCGTCGAATGAGATGCCGCATTACAAATAGACACTCTTCAGTGTGGAGAGTAGGCATAATGACAACTTACTTAAAATAGACGTATTTTCCAGGATTTAAACATATGCGCGGAAGGGAAATTGTAACAAGTAATTTCATTGGCTGAGATTCCGCAAGGGAAATCTTACGGAAACCAATGAAAGTAGGTAATGAATTATTCATGAGTACGAAATTTTACCAGCCAATTGTCCCACGGTAGATAAATAGAGTGAAACGGAATGGATCGAACGTGGGTTTCCGACGATGGTCTTAGATGTATCAATGAAGTAAACTGAATGAAGACAAGAGCACCACTGGGCAGAGCATTATATGCCTGCAGGGTGTTTTTTATGATGCTGTTGTGATATAAGGGAGGAAACCTTAGGCTTTCGTATTAAATGACTGGCTTTAAATTCTGTCTTTTTTGTTTTTGATTTATATTTTTTTTCCATGTTATAATTTTAATTTTAGAGCTTTTTTTAGATCTTTACAATACACTGTATCTGAATTTTAGGTTTATAATTTGTATAAATGTCTGTCTTTCAGAAGTTATGATGTTCATGCTGTGATGCATGGTTATCAAGTTATAGTGCAGAAATATTGATTGTTTAGTCTGTATGGGAAGTTATCCAGCAGAAATGCTTTTCAGTGTTTAGATTATTTTGACCTTGAAATCTGACCTACTGATCCCAAGATGGACAGGGGTCATTTTCTCAATGTAATCAATCATCATATGAAGTTTGAAGTTTGTATGCCAAATGATTATAGTTTAACAGCAGAAATAGTTTTCAGTGCTGAGGTTACTGTGACCTTGACCTACTGACCCCAAAATCAATATGGGTCATTCACTCAATGTATGAAACCATTATATGAATTTTGAAGTCTCTATGACAAATGGTTGTCGAGTTACAGAGTGTAAATGATTCCAAACATTTAGGTCACTGTGACCTTGACCTTTGACATACTGACCCCAAAATGTATAGGGGTCATCCACTCAATGTGTGCAATCATGATATACAGTTTGAAGTCTGTATAACAAATGATTGTCAAGTTACATGGTGGAAATGGTTTTCAATGTTAAGGTCATTGTGACCCTGACCTTTGAGCAAATGACTCCAAAATCAGTAGGGGTCCTCCACTCAATGTAAACAATAATCACATGAACTTAAAAGACTGTACTCAAGTTATCCTCCAGAAACCAAATTGCTAATGGATGGAAGGACACCTAGGACCATAACATAATATGCCCCTTCGGGCATATAATAAAAGGGGTCCATAATTTACCAGTTACAACTGTAGAGACAGACAACAGTTATAATTCTTTCAGACAAGATATACTGTATGTACTTACGTAAAACAATTACACCTTGTATCCTCAGCAATTTTTGTCAGATTAACGTCTTCAGCCAGTTTAGGTTTTGTTCCATTCTAAAATGTTTGGTTTAAAACTTTGCAATAAATACTGATGCACAGGATTCTGTCTAGAGAATTATTTCTTGTTATAAATGAGAATGGACACATGAAAAAAACAGTTCTTCAATTCTTCAAATAAAAGCCAGTACAGACTACTGGAGAGAAAATCTCATCTAATTTTTATGTTATCAAGTGTCGCTGATATCTGATATACTGATATGTAGGTATGAGTTCCTTGTTAGGTTCTCATACAGAAAGACATTGGTGAACCAAAATTTAGAAAAAAAATTAGAAAAAATCTAGAAAAAGTACACCAAATCTTATTATTTAGTACAAACTATGTATAAAGACAAAATGTTATGAAGCAGGTCTAGAGAATATGGTTACCTTGGTAATACAGGTCAGTATGTCAAGTCTGTCGGATACTGTAGGCAGTCCCACATACAGGGTCTTGTCCAGACGTCCTGGTCTCAAAACAGCTGGGTCTATTATATCTAGAAAAATACAAGATAAAACTCCAAGTTACCTTACTAGAAAATTGTCAGCCTTACAAAACTATTCAGTTTCTAACAATTTAATCTTTGAAATGTTATAATAAACTTACAAAATAAAGCACGCATCTCCTTATTATTCTCAGTACAAAGACAACATGGCTTCCAAATTTTAAGATCTCTTTTAGGGCCATTCCAGTGAAATATATATCCCACCTCAGGAAGGCAATTTCAAAATGGAAAATGGACTAACCCCTCCCCCCCCTTCCCCACACTTCAGATTATTTGATAAGAAAAGACCCCCACCCCCCACCCATCCGAAAAAGACAACTGCAACAGAATTCATTTTGCCTCTCTGGGATAGGATTTGTTTTACTGGAATGGCCCTCTGACAATTTTTACAGTAAAATGATTTATTTTAACTAGAATACATGTACTTTAGAAAATTCAAACTGGAAAGTAAAAAGATGAAAGGATTAAAATTCACTGTCATATTTCACATTCATTTTATCTTCGCTGCAGACTTTCAAAGAGAAATTATCAAAATGAGCAGAGGACAAAAAATATTCAAACTGTGAGGTGTTTCTTTGAACAACCATATCACTCATGGAATTACAAATCAAATAAGGACATATTACATACCAGGTCTGTTTGTGGCAGCCATTATAAACACCTGTTTTCTCTCCTCTAGTCCATCCATCTCTGTCAACAACTGGTTCACCACCCTGGCACTGGAGTTTCCCTGTAGAGTGAAAACCCGTAAGCACAATGAAGACATACATTCATGTGCAGGCTTGGTCAAGACACATGAATCAATTCAAATACAAGAAAGTCAATAAATAAACAAGTAAACAAGTTTTTTGTCAAATTTCTTCACAGTCCACAGTCTCACTATACTGTAATCAAAGCTATCAATCAATCACTATACTGTAATCAAAGATATCAATCAAAAGAAATAGTTGAAATGCAATGGTATTAATCCATCACATGATTATCATAACTGCTAAGGAAAATATGTTGGAATGAACAACTTGAAGCATTTGAATGTGTAAACCAGTGTCATATATCTTTCTATACTCAGAACTCAAAACATGCGTCCATTCCAGTAAAAAATATGTCCCAACGCAGGTAGGCAAAATAAAGAAAGCCTGGGTGAGTGGGGGGGTTTCTTTTAATAGGAGAGGACTCTTCTTTTCACAAACTTCTAAAAGAGGTAGGTCAATTCTGAAAGTGCCTTCCTGGGGTGGGATATTTGTTTTACTGGAAAGGCTCTTATCAATTTTTTGTATACAGAGGAGAAACAACGTTAAACAAATTTAGTAGATTAATGCTAATATATTTCAAAATATAACATAATTTACCTATACACACTTTCTAAATAAATTTTTTCCACATAAAAAAGCGAGGTATTCAAATCAATACAAACAAGTATCAAACATACTTCAGAGCTGCCCGATCTTCTAGGACACAGAGCATCTAACTCATCAAAGAAGATGACACATGGTGCAGAGTTACGTGCCCTCTGGAACACAGTCCTCACAGCTCTCTCACTCTCTCCTACATACTGAAATAGATTAAGCACACAACTAAAGCACAGGAGAGTGCTTTCAGACAATTCTAATCAACATGTGAAAAATGCTTGCGAAGAGTTTATAGGTTTCTTTGTAATTTCTTTAAAAATCTGAAATGATTATATGAATTTTCAAATATTTTTTAAATGAAATTGTAAATTAAGAGCCCTGATAAAAGAGTTCAAGTCTTATTAAATGTACAACAATTTTATTTTCCATTCATAAAGTACTGACATCTTTTTCTAGAGAGTTTCATTTCATATATTTCTTACCATATTAAGAAGTTCTGGTCCTTTCACAGATATGAAGTTTATTCCAGATTCATTGGCAACAGCCTGAAATAGACAGGGAAAACACTACATTCCTTTTAAAAAAAAAACACTAATTCAGTACTTGGTTGTATATGTTCTGTTTCTAATCCATATTACAAAGCATCTAAAATTAGACATAGGCATAAAAAAAGCTGAAGCTGTTAGAAGCAGACAATTTTCAGGTTCTAAAAAGCAAGAAAAATTGAAAAACCATTTTGTCTTGTACAATTCTGTTTATTTCTTTGGAACTGAAATCACTTACCTTGGCCAGCAGGGTTTTACCACAGCCAGGAGGTCCAGCCAACAGTACACCCTGTGCTCGGGTCAACCCCAAACTCTTGAATTCCTCTGGATGACGAACTGGGGCCTGAAATTCATTGTTTTATCTTTTTTAAAAAAATATACTGCAACTTCTGCATACATGTACATTCACTTAATTAATTATATCATTTTTAACATGAATGTTTTGCCTAGTACATGTATAAAGAAAGAAAATTGTAGAATACTTCTGAAGTTCATAGAACATTTACTTCATTCATTAATTCAAAATCATTCATATCAAAAGTTTAAAACTCATTTTTTTAACATATAAATTCTTTATTTCAAAAATACTTTTAGCTACAAAACTGCTAAGACTCTATAAAAACAGGGAATATTGGTAACCTTGTTTTGGTTATAAACCTTCATAAACACAGAAAAATTTCATACACAAAAGGATAGATTCATGCCTTGTTTAAACTGCACAAAACTTCTTACCAGTATGGCAAGCTGTAGTTCTTCCCTAACTTCATGGAGTGCTCCAATATCATCCCATGTTACATCAGGTATTGTAGCAAATCCTTCCCGCTTGGCTGATGGCTGGACATACTTTAATGCTTCCTGTTATAATTATCAACAACAAATCAGAGCATATCCAACATTATCATCAACGGAAGAGTAAGTTCAAAGCACTAACTGATAATAACACAGGTTGAACAGAATCAACAGATCAAACAATCTATTTCAAAACATTCCCTGCAGACAAACATGTAATAATTATACCAAAAATTAAACCAACTGAAAAATGCTCTGTATCTCTTTAACTCAGTTAACAAATAGGGTTGTGATCTAACATCACAATATTGATATATCATCAATTTTTAACAGTCAATCTGATTTGCAATTTGGATTACTGATTCAATACAATAAATAAAATAAATGCTGACTTATATTTGAACATTTTTTGTCACTGAAATTTTTCCTCAGACAGCAACTGAGGCAGCCATTATTGTTTTAACTTTTCTCACATGTGTCTCAATATTTCTTGCAGTCTGTGCTCTTGATATCTCAAACAAAGCATAACTCACATCATGATGACAGTTTTTATATTATACTTGATATTAATATACAATGTATTGCTAATACTTGCTTTTCAATATATCAATACAAAATTTTCAATCAATGATAGCCCTGGTAGCAAACTATGTTACTTTACCTTGAAGTCATCCATGGTGATGTACAGATCTGCCAGTTGACTCTCTGTTAGCGGTGGATGTTCCTTCAACCATGACAACACTGTTCATAACAAAAAAAAAATAGTTGAAAGTAGATATGACAAAGTTTTTAAAAAATGTTCTTCCTGTTAGCTCAAGGATATGCTGAATGTCTCCTTTTATAAAGTTCAGGTGCTGAGTGGAGTAATCTTAAATTACATGAAACACTTGGCACAGATTTAAACTGAAATCACAACAAACATTAATTATGCTTGAAAATACACATTCAAAACAGATTATTAAGTAGATACTATTTTCCAGAAGGAAAAACGTATGTCTGATGTATTTCTGATACTGAACACATAAGGTTTAATCAAAATCCAATCATGCATGTAGGAGTTGCACAAACGTTGTAACAAACATTCATTCATCCAGACAGCCAGCATAAAATCAAAATGACACCCTCAAACTATGTGGGGGCAGACATATTTACAGCATACTTAATTTCCTTATACTCTACTTTTGATGACATAAAATGTATTAATAATTATACTAGAGGCTATATTACCAGAAGCAAATTCACTTCCTCTGACTTCCTCTGCTGATTTCATTTCAACACTACTGTCTCTGTTATTTTCACTTGTTTTCTTGTTCTTCTCTATAGATTCACTATCTACTTCCATAGCTGTCTCATTTGCCTGAGCCTTTGCACTCACTTCAATATCCATGACTTTGCCAACCTCATTTTTGTTCATATTAGACAAGTATGTAGCACTATCAGTTACAGTTTCTTCTGTAGTTCTAGAAATATCTTTAACATTTTGATTGACATCTTCAGTCACTGCATTTTCAATCATTTGTTGACTTAGATCACATTCTTTTAAGTTATCCTGTGATGTAACCAAACTGCTGCTAGATTTTGATGCCAACTGCAGGTCAGCTTCACTGCCAAGATTAGATCCCATCTTCTCTAGTGTCATGCTAGTACCAGGCTGACCTTTATTTACAACTGCATTAGACTGTGACACGAATTCATTAGGTCTTAACTGTATGGCACTAATGCTTGACTGGTTTAAGCCTGAATTATTTGTTTGTGATACCGAGTCTGAAATGGTACCAGTCTCTATTCCAACAGAAATAGACTGAGTCACATTTTCATTATGTCCAGATTGAAAAGCAGTAAAGTTTGACTGATTCACTGAATTGGTTCCTTGTAAAACTATATTTGAGGTGGTACCAGTCTCTGACAGAACAGAACATGAACCAATCTGATTATATGGAATGTCTGTCTTACACTTATCATAGGATACAACTGTTTCACTTGCAATACATTCCTCAATTTCTACAACATTTTTGCCTGCAGACTGCAAGTCCTGAAATACCCTAGAAAAAAAACAGAAGCAAAATAAATAAACATTACATTTGGAATGGCTTTGTCAAAAGAAAAATATGTTCCTATCAATGTTACAATCTTTTTTTTCAGAATGAGTAACTGTAGCAATTTAATGATAACACAATCATTTACTTCATAAATGTTCAAGCTGAAAATAGTACCATCATTATCTGTGAAAAGACTGGCTATTTTTAAGACATTTTAAACAGGTCATAAAAAAGTGTGCAGTATTATACAGTAACAAGTCCATCCAACAAATATCATGTCTATGAGGTTCTCAAGTCTTGTAATTAAAACCCCCCCATCAAATCCAGAGATCTGAAAGCAGCTATTCAAAATAAGAAATATACACAGAACAAGCTATGCTAAATTCATTGTCATTCAGGCTACAGTTCTAAACCATTGCTATTTAGGCTACAAATATCTTTTCCTGTTGTTGTTATAATTACTACGGCAACTCTTACCTGTTAACTGCCGTCATGGCTGCCTCTCTGGTCAAGGCCATAAGATCAGCACCAACATATCCTGGTGTGTTATGTGCCATGTACTTAAAGTCAAAGTCTGCAGACAGTCGCAGGTTTCTGCATAAAACTTGTAATATCCTAGAATAAACAAACCCTAAGATTTGCACAATGATGAATAAAGCATAAAATTACTTACTTACTCCTAAGAAATTTTTTTCATTTTTAAAGACCCCATGTAAACAGTTTAACTCACCAAGCTTTGCTTAAAAAAAAAACTAATCAAAGGCTGGTTTTGACATCTTGTTATGTTCAGTGTTTCCTCTATTTGAAAAATGTGTAAAAACTTTAACTTATATTAAGTACAGTTATATCTATTAGAGAAAAGGAGATAAAACTGGTTAAGAATTAGAAGAGCAATAATTTGATCTGGATGTAAGTATGGACCAAGCCTTTTTATTTCAGGATAAAAAGTACAGTAAAGCTAACCGCAATCTTGATGGTTCATCTGGAATTCCCAGACATATTTCCCTGTCAAATCTCCCTGCTCTTCGTAAAGCAGGGTCTAGGGAGTCTGGCCGGTTTGTAGCTCCTATGACTAACACATGGCAGTTGGGGTTGGCATTTAAATCTGTAATATAGACAAAGGCTGGTTCTGAAGGAAAGTGGAAGTTTTTGAGAGAAAAAAAAAAACATTAACTAAAACATCTATTTTTTAGCACTAAATTAGATATTTCTAACATACATGTATTTAAACTTATGTACTTTTGTTAGAAATAAAGACTTAAACCTCAACACATTCTTTATGAAAATTTTTTTTTTTTTGGTGTAAAGTTTTAACCCCAGTTCCCTGTTTAATTCCCAAATAAAAGACCTTACCATCCATACAAGCCAGCAGCTGGGCTACAATTCTTCTCTCCATGTCCTTAGAGGCTGTCTCTCTCTTGGGTGTGATAGCATCTATCTCATCTATAAACACCACACATGGGGCACTTTGCTGTACAGATTAAATACATGTAAAAGTGTCCATCTGGATACAAGGCGAAATGTAACATGTTAATACAACAATCTACATTCTAGGACTAAAGTCCACATTCAGAACAGAGAATAACTGCAACCTGGAATTCTTAACGTAATTTCAGCTTATTAATTTCTTGCAACTCCATATGTACAAAGTAGGAAGTGTACTTATTGTTTCCAAAAAAAAATATTTTGTAACCACTCAACTGTGCAAAAATATCATTTTGAATCACTTAACTCTTTTAAATCACCTGGACGTCTGTGGCTGACAAATCAAATGGAAATGTAAAGAATGTACTCGAGACCTAACTTACTGTAGCTTTATCAAACAGTTCTCTGATCTTCTCCTCTGAGTTTCCTGATACTCCAGACACAATCTCTGTAGCTGCAAGCTTTATCAGGGCCAAATCAAGCTCCTATAGAACAAGAATAACATTACTATAGTAACTATCCTTTTTAACAGGTCAACAGTTCTAGTTGCTGAAATAGTGAAGTATGACTGCTCATGTCTGTTACTTTAGCCTTAAAACAAACACAATAAAATTAGAAATCAAAATAACATTCTATTTTTTCTTGTATTTGGTTTTCTTCTCTCCCATTTTAATGTATTCTATCTATAAATTTCATTCTATGCACTGAGACTTGAAGATTAAGCTTTGCATGTCAAGGATAAACTTTTCATCTGTTGCTCCTGAAATATGTTTCTTCATTGATTTGCAAAGTTCACTATAACAGAATTGCTCTTTTGTCAAATACAGTTTAAAATTACCCCAGCAATGGCATTAGCCAGCAGAGTTTTACCACAACCGGGTGGACCATGTAGTAAGAAACCTCGGGGCGGGGTCACACCTAGCTGCTGATACACTTCAGGGTGCCGCATGTGTACTAGTAATTTACAGATTTCCTGAAATGACAAAAACACATAATTATGTATCAGACTGATTTTTTATTCAAAACATTCTAAATGTAGTTTCAGCCTCTTAGATGTAAGAGTCATTTGAAATATTAATACTTTGGCTAAACATAGATTTACAAGATACATTTTTTCAGAATTAAAGATAAAAAGATACACTTTGTAATACATTATATTAATTTTTATTGTTTTTTTTATCCAAATGAAGAGG
This sequence comes from Cyclina sinensis, assembly GCA_012932295.1. Lineage (NCBI taxonomy): Eukaryota > Metazoa > Mollusca > Bivalvia > Venerida > Veneridae > Cyclina > Cyclina sinensis. The sequence continues at coordinate 24,323,056 of JAAONU010000001.1, forward strand.
CATTTCACTAACAATCAGGTTTGCTTCGTTTCCACCAACATCAGCAAATGTCACACTGGACTTCTGAACTGCAAGTCCTAAAATGAAAAAAAATCATATACTAGGAGGTCTTTCTTACTGAAACTGCAATTCAGGGTCCGTATATATTCATCAAAAACTTTCATCACAACAAATCAAAAGATGTCTTTCAAAATGAGCTTGTATAATTCACCATTAATACTGAAAATTGACAAAATATCAACCTTCTACAGAAATACTAGCCCAGCAGTTAGAACCAAACAAACAGCTATGGCCAACAAACTTTTACCTCTTTCTAATGGATTCTAAAGTATGTTCTTTCTAAAGAAGAATTGGTATGGGAGAAGATATCATAGTTACTACCATTATATGTATCAATTCTACAGAATAAATATACAGAATCTGTTGACAATTCAGCCATAAATATATCATTCTATGTCGCGATACCTAAATGAAATAAATTAAAAATGTCTACATTGTACATTTACCTGAGCCTTTCTCAGCTGATTCAGAATCACTGCCAACCTGCTTTCTCAACTTGGATGTCTACAAAATCATAATAATAGTGCCATTGTAATAACCATAATGGTCTGCTTTCTCTTACATAAAACTGCCCTAAAACCCAAAGGTCATATTCATGTGACCTTTTATTGTTTGAGACCATTTTCTTTTGACACCTGACTATTCAAATTTTTCTATCAGAATACAAAACGTATGATATTAAAACTGATGATGTATTCATACGACATGATTTATCCTTATACCTCATAATTCATATGACTTTTCTGTTTAAAATTTTCATACATTTGTATTGAGCCAATTCATACCATCACCCTGCGATATAACATTTTTACCCTTTGACATAACAAATTTCCACTCACATGCATCTAAACCTAAAAATAGACTGTTCGGGATTTCCAAGCACTGAATCGTTAAGAGTTCATTAAAATGAGCTAAAAAATTCTTCAACATTCACAGTTTTTAGAACTGCATTGTTAATTTTCAATGTTTTAAAGTTTGTATGTAACCTGTGATATTTCCTGCTATATGTGGTTACTTGACAGACTATTTCAAATACCATTAAGGGTGATAGTACATAGTCTTTACCCTGATGTCTCAATTAACATTTACTCTCTTGGGTTAACATTATGTATTATCACCCTTAATGGGACCTGATATATATAAAATACAGTGCAACTTTCATTGCAACCATATCGGAGTTTTCAAAGACAACATTTTCAAACTTTATCATAATAGGAGACTTCCTGATTAAAACAAACCCAACCATGTTAGTCTACTTTTAGATGATTATTAACTTAAACCAATTTATATTAAACAAGAAACAAGAACAGTGCTGTGATATCAGCAGAAAGCATCTAACTCCTTACTGGGTGTGAACCAATTATTTAAGTTTGTCAATTACTTTCTCATGTCCTAAAGTGTTACTGATCAGCAGAGAAATAATCCAATTGAAGAACTTTATATAAGTTCTAAACACAATTAAGTTTAAATCCAATTTAAAAAAAGCTGGTTAGTTTACCTTCTTTTTTCTCGGTGTTTTATGTACTTTATCTTTTCCATCACTTATTCCTTGACTGCTCATATCCTTTCCAACCCTTGCCATTCTTTCAGTGTCATTCAAGTTCTGTTTAATTCTTGGGTCATTCAATGTGACTGGTTCATTTTCTTCAGATCCAGACACAGGTGACTCTGGAGCTTGACTGGTTACCCCAACATTATCTAGCGTTATACCACTATGTTTTAACAAAGCTTCTTCTTCAGTCTCTTTTTTACCAGAATAAATCCTATACAGTGTTCCTCCTCTTATTCTTGGATCAATTTTACCTGACACATAGGTACCAAATGATGTGCGAGAGGGGAGGTTACCCAGAAATTTCTGTATAGTTACCTCTCTTGACTCTTCAGTTTCAGAGATACCTTTCTTCAATCCAGAGTTATCACCTTTTCTGTCTATGAAATATTTATCATTTGGAGTTCTTCTTGGTCCCACAAGACCTGTAGAGGAAATGTTTCTTTCCAGCACATATGGGCTAGGATAGAGCACTTTGGACTCAGATTTGGACTTCTTTACATTTGTAGAACCTTGATTCTCTAAAGTCTTTCTCTTCCTGTCGTCTGCTACAGTCTTGGATACATGTGTTGGACTGCTTCTGTACATGTTCATCAATCTGTTGTTGATTGCATTTGAATCCTAAAACCAACGCAGAAAAGAGCAAAGATTATTATTCTCCCCACAAAATTCACATGTATATTAATCTGAACTGATGAAATATTGTTTCTGATACAATTACTCAAAAACAACTTCCTCTCATTTACATATCTGCCTATAAACATGATTTTAATGAAGCTCTTATGAACATTAAAGTCCGTAACAGAAAGATGTATTGCATCTTAGAATACACAACCCAGAGCGGGATTTGAAATCCAATCTCACACTTGACAGTCCAACCCACTAACCACTGAGGCAAAGAATCGATTCCCTGATGCAGTTGTCAGAGGTTGTGTTAATACAATTATCAAAGGTGTGCACTAGACCATAACAAAGCACAAACAACTACAGCACTTTGTCATGCGACTGTCACTTAAAACAAGTGTGCCATAAATAAAAGTTCGTAAAAATTACTGGAAAACACACTGACATCAAAAACAATCTATCATATTCAACTTTTTGCCATACTTTATATTCTACCAGTTGAACTTTCTCGTCATCGTCTGAGGAAGAGTAGGAGTCGTTATCAACCGTCACTTCGTCTCCTCCATCGTCGGCTTCAACATCTGATATATCCTTAGAGTGCTCCGATACATTCTTCCACACGTAATGACCACTAACATAATAAACAATGTATTCTGAAACATTCTGACATTAGTTTTTAATTGAACAAAATTATAAGACCTAGCTAGTTGCCATAGTCTGGCATGATATGATAAGATAAATTCAAGAAAACTCAATCCATGTGCAAATATCTATTAACAGGACTTTTGTCTCATCAAACTGATAAAATTCATTCACACTTCAAAGTTTACCGCTGCTGTTTAAAACTTTTCATTTCTATTTCATTTAAATTTTTTACCTGTTTAGTCACTAATTTTTCATGGAGTTAACCAATAGCATAAACAAGAAGAATAAATCTGTAAGAATCTGTCTACTTTCTGAATAAAAAAGAACATCATTGCAGAGCCTTAATTAGTGAGAGGAAATAACCTTTTATTAGTGAGAGGAAACAGGTTTTCAAGTCAGCAAGGCTTGTCATTCAACCCCTTTTACAGATAATTCATTAAAATAGATAATGCTTCTTCACTGTTTTAATGAAAGTACTGTTCTCAAAAACTTCACAACTTTGTGTAATAAGGCAATTAGACAATGGTTTTACAAAAACCTTTCTTTCACTTTCACAGCGTTTTATTGCAAAGCTTCTATGATGGAAATATAAATATTTACTCTTCTTCAACAAGTTCCTTTTCAGTGTTACTGTTTTCATCAGTGTCTGAGAGAGGTGGTGGGGGATCTGTGTATGCTGGCTTCTCCATGTAGGTGTAGGCTGATTAATAATTAATTTCCTCATTAGATTTGTCAACCTTAAACTTGCTAAATTTCTCAAATGGACTTTTCCATCTTTCAATGTGAACATTTTTTATTTATATTTTCAAGGGTACTAACTGAAATCATACAGACCAAACCTAAAACTCTTTATTTACAAAACTGTTCTTAAAGAAAATTGAAAAACAGCTGCCTGGATTCAGAAGTAATCTCTTTCTTTGAGACATTCAAAAGCAAAATGTTACAGACAGACATAAAAATTGACTATTTCACTTATAGATTTATTTACCTTTATCTACATACTGAATAAACATACTCTTCTTTTTTCTTCCATATTCCCTGAAAAAATACAACAAAATACTTATACATCTTCCTGGTAATTCGTAAAGATATGTCTGCCAAATTTAATAACCATATCTGTATTTGATCAATTGTGATATCAGAAGTTTCTCAATACAGAATCAGAATATCTCTTAAAAGACTTCATTTTTTCACCTGTATAATGTTTACAAATAAACCTCTTCATTTCATATGTCATCATATTTCTATGGCATGCATATGATAGTTAAGTTCTTGTGTAACTACTAATATCATTGTTTTAATTTCACATCATAGATACTGGAGCAGCACACACTGCAGTGTTGGAAATATTATTTCATAACAATGTGGTGACATAACAGAAACTGTATAAAGCTACATACGGATATTTCTCCTGTAAGTATTCTGCCATCTGAGGTATACTCACAAAGTTCTTGTTTGGTCGATTGTCAAGGTACTGCAAAAACAGGTAAAGATAACTTGGCATGAATGAAAACCTTTTAATTATATAGTAGCAGACTTTTTGCTGCTCCTTATAGTGCAGGAAGTATTAAGCTTTTACTGTACAATGTACTTCAAAACAATTTAACGAGCTGCAAATAATACTAGCAGGTGAACCATCAACAAAGGTCATTTCATACCCTTCATTCGATCTCATACCCTTCATTTGCTCTCATACCCTTCATTCGATATCATACCCTTCATTCAATCTCATACCCTTCATTCGCTCTCATACCTTTCATTCAATATCATACCCTTCATTTGATCTCATACCTTCATTCGATCTCATACCCTTTGTTCTATCTCAAACCCTTTATTTGATATCATACCTTCATTCAATCTCATACCCTTTATTTGATCTTATCCCTTCATTTGATCTCATACCCTTCATTTGATCTCATACCTTCATTCAATCTCATACCCTTCATTCAATCTCATACCCTTCATTCAATATCAAATATCATACCCTTCATTTGATATCATACCCTTCATTCAATATCATACCCTTCATTTGATTTCATACCTTCATTTGATCTCATATCCTTCAATTGTCATCATGTCCACTGTAACCATTATTTCTTGCAAGACCAGCTAACGAGACAATGTAGCTAAGTTTATATTCATCAAAGCAACATTTGGTTGATACCCATCAGTCATAATGCTGTTTTTCAAGTCGATCAGCTCTAGACTCACACCCTCTGTATTTAACTGCAACTTTTTCGTAATAAATCACTACCAAAATGGCACAAGAACAAATCTAATACAGTGGACTTCTACCTACTTAAACAAGCTCAACATTACAACCTTACATTGTAACATTAATTGTAACTTAATGAATCCTACCTCCTTCATTCTTGGTATCAATCTTGGGTCTTTTATTTTCTTTTTTCTCATATTCAGTCTCTGTTCCATCTTTCCCATGGTTGTATCTTTCTTCTGTTTAGCTTGTTTTGATATTTTCTGTCCAGGGGTTTCAGTAAATTCCTCAATGACATTAGGTTTCTTACCTGACACCCCAGCCTTCTTCTGGTCCAAATTTTTGTGTTTTTTTGAACCCTTTGTTTCTACTAAATTTTCCGCAGGTTTTAGTCTACTCTCACTTCCTTGCCCAGTGGACTGCTCTCCCACATAACCTGATGCTGGTTTATCTTTTGGTCTTTTCAATATATTGACATTTGAAAAACTACTGGTAGTTACTTCTCGCCTGCTTTCCTTGGACGAGCTATTCTGCTGTCCTAGAGACATACCATTTTCAGTTCCTGGAGTTCCACTCACTGGTTCCCCAGAGACAGACTGTTCTATTTTTGTATTTCCTGTTTCAGACACTTCCTTTCTTTGACCTGTTTGTTTCAGCTTTTTCTTTTTTGCCATTGTAGAATATCTAAACTGTTACCTGAAAATAAAATAAACACTTCCTGTTTTTTTTTCAGAAATACAGTCCCAAAGTGACCAAAAATTAGTAACAAAAATTACTTTGTACTCAGAAAAAAAATCTTTTCATCCTTTAATAATATTTGCTAGAAACCAAAAATGGGATGCAGGCTAGAAAATAAACAGTTTTGTTGCAATTTCAAAGAACTTATGTTAACAGGCATATTATTTTTTTTCAAAATTTCTAAATTACACCACAATGATCACATAAACCTGGTGGCTGTTTGTAAAAATTTTCACTGACACTTTATCGTGAGAAGAGAATTTCAAGACGAAACAGCAAATACAGAAAAAAATGAACAATCGTGAGAATACATGTAGAATATCAAGATCCAATGGCACATCCAGGAAAAATAAACATTTAACTTTGTCTGTTTTCCAGACATACACATCCAAATCTGTTGGAATGACTTCAGAGAGCATGGAAGTTTTTTTATAATAACATAAAAGCTTGGTTATGAAACTTTAACCTGTCTGCTACAACTATGTCAAGCTATTTATTGTACCAACATACATGTATTCGTAAGAGCCACAGACTTATATTACCTTCAGCACTATACAGCTGTTTACCAATAATCAATAAACAAAAAAATTCTTTCACTATGGCAACTCTTTAGGTCTTATAATAAACTTCTAACAAATAAACAATTAACTCCCTTTCATTTCCGATTCTCTTGAAACATAACTATTCAGTCAGTGACTGAATGTTTTATTCATACAACCTTAGAAATTTTCAGTGCTGAATACTGAACAATAAGAAAAGCATTAGAGTATCATAACTCCAGTCAGTCTGCAAAATAATTTTTCAAAGATGCAGGCTATTTGGCTCCAGATGACTTAAAGCGACTGACTCACAGATGGGCCAATGATGAAAAAAAAAAGAAGATGTTCTTACATCTTGAAATTTTTGCTGTAATTGTGAAGAACATATTTAAACTAAGTTACTGATTCATTTTTTGATACAGAAAAACATCAAAATATATAGTTTTACACACTTTTATCAGTAAAACCCAGCCAAGTAATTTTGAAATTGCTCCAACCAGGGCCAAGTTACAGCCTGGACAAGCAGAAGGGTGACAGGATGACGGAAGGACAGAATGACAAGGTGGCAGCTTTACACTTCCCTCAAATTTTTTGCAGGGCTCTCGCTAGGGTCAAAATTTTGGGAGAAGTGACTTCTCCCTAAGGCAAGATTTGGGAGAAGTCAGAAGACTTCTGGGAGAAGTTAGTACTGGCAATGCCAGTTCCATTTGTGAATGACAGACAGCAAATATGTGGAGTGATTTTTATTCAACTTACTGTTAAAAACCGATATAACTGTGGCATCAAAATTCAGTAACTTTTTTGTGAAATGTCTGGGATGTGTTTCCGGTTTCACCAGATTTTCTTTTTTTTTTTTTACAAAATTACAAACAGTTTTAAAATGTAAATTATGTTGATGCATTATAACTGTTGCTTTCAAAAGTAACTACGACAAATATTCAAGTCTTAGAGAAAAGGAAACTTTTTTAATGAAAAATAGGTACTTATAATCAAATCATGACCACTTATCTTAATCAATCAATTGAATGTTGTAAGTTTGACATATAAAGAGTCTCCAAGACACTGTTTTCTATAAATACTAAAATACGACGGGGTCGCGGAAATATATGACAAACGGAATTTGTCCGAGATTTTCACTCGCTGCTTTATGTTTAATGAACTAAATATTTGCTCGTTTCCTTCTATTTGTTAAGCTTGTATTAAATTTACTTGGTCTTTTCTTATAAATAAATGCGAGAATTAAAACAAAAAAATACCTGAAGTATTTTTGCCTTTTTCACACACTGTTTAAAAGGTTAGAATAATATTGGTAAAGCATAGCTGTTTAACCCTTTGCCTTTAAAATTAAGCATTCAATTAATTTGTTAAGACATAGTTTGCTTGACTTTTAAGATTTGTAGAGTCTGTTGTAAACAACATTTTTCTACTCGGTGTACATCCCCTATCGAATTATTGACCCAATTCAGCACCTGTTGATGGCTCAATGTTTTAATTGTGTATCGAGTCTCAACACACAGGATTAAATCAATGAAACTAGTAAAATGTGCTCTGATTGGTCAATGCTTTGAAGGTAGTATGTATTGATCGCCATTTCCGAGTATAAGCTCCGCCCATAACCGGAGCTGAGCAAGTTACTGTCATCGGCAGTTGAAACAATTTCGGCGTAGTTGATTTCGCTTTGATGCTTCATAAAGGCGAAGTCAGGGAATTTTGGGCGACGATTTCGCCCATTTCGCCCCCTCGTGAGAGCCCTGTTTTTGGGAAGCACAAAAATTCAGTGAAGTATCATATACTGGTGATTTAAAATTAGGAAGGCAGTACATCATAGAGAAATCTATTAAATCTATAAATGACTGGAACTCCACTACTATTTTGGTCAAAGTAACTTTCAACAACAACAGATTTTGTCTGAATCCAAAATATTTTTATGCTGGAATGTACTGAAACTATTATTAACACTGATTTGATTCTTAAGTACTGATTATAGTGATTAATTGCATATGTTTCCCGGGAAAAAAAAAACATTCCAATCAAAAACGGAGTAGTCACTCCAATAGATGAGAAATAACTTAACATTAACCATATCCCAGAAAATAGGTAAAAATTATGGATCAGCAGTCTGGAAAATGATGAAAAAAAATTGGCATGAGTAATAGCATAAGAAATGAAACACTGATTTTACATTTCATTAAGTGAATCTGAATACATTTGGAAAATTTATGTTAAAAAAATGTTTACATGTATATTCCTTCAGAAAATTTTTCATCAGAATGATTTATAAAATGTTTAATGACAATTTCTCTATGTATTCAGGCAGTCTCAGTATCCCTAATAAATTACCATGGTTTTTTTTAAATGTCAGTCAATTAAGGAATATTCTGTAAGGTGTTTGCGTGCTCTGAAAACTATTTGTCGTGATCCAGCAATTTAAAATTTAATTGTCATTTGCTGTTTATTTGGAATATTACTTTTGTATAAAAATTGTATAATATTTTATATTTAGAAAACAAGTGCATTTAAAATGAGAATAAAATGTTAAATTATTTTCTAAATAAATGTCTTCATAAATATTTGGAATTATATTGAATTTTTTTTTTCATTAAATTCTAATTTTAATCTATACTTCATAATATTTATTATTAATGCATGTTATAAACCAGCATACGGTAGGTAAAATACAGAGATATTCATTAAATCTATATATGTGACATGACTTGTCTCATTAAATAGTAAGCTTTTTTTGAAATTCTTGTGCAATGGAAGGATATTCATTTTTTAAATCAGTTTTGAAATAATGTAGATGACCTTGTCTTTAACAGTTTCTTTTTTGGAATGTTAGAGCTGTTATATTATGATAGTGAACCCAGTATCACCTTAACACTTTCTTTCCCAGGACCATAAGATACTGAAACAGCCTGCTAGGTTATGTACAGTCGAGCCCCAGCCTCAGTATCTTTAAAAGAGAGACTGGAGGCGGTCAACGCCTAGTATAAAACTCTGTTGTTATTTTTTAATTATTGCACCCCATTTTATCTTTTATCCCTTTAATCACTGCACTATCTATCTTTTAATAGACTAACAATGTTCCCTGAAAAGACCTCCCTGTCATAGCCTTCATTGACTGTTGGGAGTGGGACCCGTTGGGAGTACCCCTGTAGATGTAGATGTAGTGCCTCATACAAATATGTCAAAATTTTCTATGGTTGTGACAGGCTGATATTTTCTGTCAAATAAATTAACTGGTTCAAAATACCATGACACTTTATACAAGCTCAGCGAATGAACTGTAAAATATGTCAAAATGAAAATGCTCATGATCAACCCTGACAGCCAGGAAAAAGGTTTCCAAACTAACTCTAAACCACAGCTTATATTACTTTAATTAGTTGTTCTATTTAAAGCCAGAAGTAACAACCTCTCTACTTCCAGAACTCCCTCTGAAACTGAAAACATACAGCAATTTCAATTCTTTAAAATATAATAGTCATGACGCATAAACGTCATCCATACCATACTAACCAGATTACACCCACATATCCGAATACTACTACACTTTGGTTCCCAGATTTGAAATGCCCCTTGACATTCTAAACATTTTTAATCCAATAGGATCTTTTGATGAATAAACTTACGTACTTTTAGTTTTCCACAGACAAACTATTTTGAAAATCAGTCAAAAATGTCAAAACTGTCGAAAATTATAATCACCTACACTACAGCCCACATGAACCGGAAGTTTGATTAAATTTAACGAATCCGTTTTCTAAATTCAACAGAAAACGTTCGACAAAGAAGATTCTATATCATCCCTAGGTGATGGATGGATGAGTCGTGGAAGTAACTACAGCTTAGTAATAACTAATGCTATTAAATCCTGCTGCTACTACTTCTACTAATAAATAAAATAAATTAAAACCTTGTCTTAATTTTTTGTTTCTAATGGGCTGTAATATTACTACTATTACTGTCACTGCTGCCATTGCATCTTTCACTGCCACTGTGTCTACTTTTATAACATTGATGATAATTATAACCATCATGTGCTTAACTTGCTTCTTTATAACCATTTCATTTCTTGCTGGATCCGTTTATTGTCAAGCTGTTCTCTCACAAGATCTTATATTGTTTTCTTTGATGTTCTTGGTGACTCAAAGTGAAATGTATTTTATTTGACTCTGCTTTGCATAGTATATTTCATTGCTAAAATAAATGTATATTTCATGGTTGAAATAATTCAACAATTTCATCTTCTATATGGCTTAGTTATTGTACTCCCTTCTCATATCACCGTACATGACAAAATACAAAAATTGCTGTACCATGATTTATTCAGTTCTGTTTGCAATAGATTTTGCAAAAACATTAATCCATCACAAGCCATTGCATGATGAAATAGATAAATAGTCCGGTTAAATGTAGTACTTAAGAAATGTTATTTTCTTGTGACTTATAAATCCATGAAAGATAGTTTAGTTATCTTTTGAATGGTAAAGTTTGTTTGTTGAATTGTGGATTAATGTCTGTTTAAACCTATTTCAGGTCATATGTTGGCCAGTCCACATGACAAGTGTTTCTTGGTGTCCAATCTGTTTACTAAACAATCTCTCTGCAAGCGACTTACTGCTTCATTACACAATTCAGAGGTGAAGGACAAATGACCTTTAGACACATTGTCCAAGATCATTATCATAGAGAAATTTTGCCGGCCCTGGTGGGGTTTGAACCAAGAACCTATAGATTGAAAACCCAATGCTCTGTCAAACTGTGCTAGGCAGGGAATGATAATGATATATCGACAGTCCTACTTAATTGGATGGTTCTTAAAATATATTTTCTTTCACAGGTGTTTGACCATGAAATCTATTGACATTCTAAACAAGGCGATAGGTAAAACCGGCATATGCTCCCCGAAGCAGGAGCCAAAGGGACATGTGCAAGGCAAGAACATACAGGCAAAGTCATAAAGTGGGCACATTTTATTTTTCATAAACAAATATAGATGTAAAGTGAATGTTTACTGATTATATCTTTTTCAGTCTGCAAGGGAGATTATTCAAAATCCGGAGAAAATTTGGATATGCTTTATATGCCCTGCACTCATTCTCACTGCCATCTACCACTATGTTAAGTTTAAACTAATTATCAGTTATAGTGTCTAAGTAAAGCTCCAGACAACATTTTGTAAAAGGCAAGTTATTCAAAAACCTGGCAAAACAAGGTTACAGTTCCTCCACACTGCACTACTGCTCAATGCCATGTACTAGTGTGTGAAGTTTAAAGTAATTATCTCATATAGTTTTCTAGTTATGCTCTGTACAAGTTTTTTTAAAATGGGAGATAATTCAAGAATGGGGCAAAATAGAGTTATGGTTCTTTGGCAGTGCACTAAACCTCAATGCCCTCTACCACTGTGTGCAGTTTAAACAAATTATGTCCAAGGGTTTTCAGGTTATGCTCTAGACAAGATTTTTCTAAAAGGGGAGATATTTCAAAAATGGGGCAAATCAGAGTTATGGTTCTTTGGCACTGCAGTCCGCCTCAATGTCCTCTACCTCTGTGTGCATTTTAAACAGATTATGTCCAAGGGTTTTTGGGTTATGGTCCGTACAAGATTTTTCTAAAAGTGGAGATAATTAAAAAACAGGGAAAAATAGAGTTATGGCTCTTTGGCACTGTACTCTGCGTCGATGCCCTCTACCACTGTGTGCAGTTTAAACAAATTATGTCCAACGGTTTTCAGGTTATGCTCTGGAAAATATTTTTCTAAAAGGGGAGTTAATTAAAAAACGGGGCAAAATAGAGTTATGGCTCTTTGGCACTGTACTCTGCGTTGATGCCCTCTACCACTGTGTGCAGTTTAAACAAATTATATCCAAAGGTTTTCAAGTTATGCTCCGGACAAAACGGACGGACAGACGGACAAGGCGGCGACTATATGCTCTCCCTTTGGGGAGCATGAAAATGGTAGTTGTCCTTGTATATTTGTATTTACGACTATCATTCATCAAGGTTCCTTTAAAAAATAAAGATGTTCTAATTAGCAGCAGCAAAATTAATGTAAATACAGCCCTCTACCTGACAAATTAAAATACAACACACAGCCGCTTTATAATATATTTATTTCCTTTGCAATATAAAAAATATATTATCACCTAAGCATGTTGTTAGATATGCAAATTGCTTATGTATCAGATCATTACAAAATATAATAATTGCACATATATAATATACATTTTTGTGATACATTTTATATCTCACAGCCTCAACAAAGACACAGCAATAATTTACAATGGTAAATATAGGGGCACTACATTTTTTGTTTGTTAATTTCTTTTTCTAGGAAATCATTTTGTAACAGTAAAAAGTTCTCTAAAAGCATGCAAGTGTTCTTCGATAAAAACGTATACCTTACTTACGGCATAAGAGGTATGTTTTGTGTGCATAATATGGTCTGTTCAAAGTTGTAAAGGGAGTTTACCACTGAGTGCAAATGTTATATGAACTTGCCAAGTGAAAGTAAAGACTCTAAACATCAAAACATTTAAAAGAAAACAACTTTGAACTTTTCACCTACAAAAGGCAAAATGTGCCTGTATGCAATTATACCAAAAGACTTCCTGTCTCAAATACATACTTAACTGGTAATGTAACATTCCCCATTTGTCCATTTCTTGCCCAACCTGCCTTTTTATTCTCATAGATGAAAAACCTTTCTGGCTTTCAATCGACAAATATTGTATAAAACTAAATATTACATATTAAGTGATGGCTTACAAACAGGGCCTGCTACCTACAGGTCAAAACTAGACATGACAATTTTTTTAATGTTACAATCAATAACTAACCAATAACAAATAAACAACAGGAATTCATCTACAAATAAACTTTAAACAAATTCAATAACAAAAATAAATACACTGTATATTTGACAATTTGTTTAAGTAAGTATGTTCTGGGTCTTTTATTAAACTGTGGTTTCAGCATGATCCCGGTGTCCAATTCTGCAAAACATGGGAAGAACAGCAAATGTTCTATGACTTGTGATTAAAAAAGATGAAATTTTGATTATTTCAATCAATAAATATCAGTTTCTCTACACAATCTTATCAGTAAATAGTTGTTTTGATATGTAAAACATCTAAATAAATGCTATTTCATATGACAGCATCACAGCACATGTTCTTCCTGTCACCACACATAAATATATAACATTTTTTAAAAATCCAAAGATAATATAATGATATGTGTATATATATGAATATTATAATTAATAGTACATGTAAAATATAAATTTTAGATATAGTGATGTGCATTCAGACTGATACGGAATGTTTTAAGTAAGTTCAGCAGTCAGGTTTTATAAAAGGTTAATCTACACTCATGTTCATGTACATGTATATTGCCTTCATCGGCTTACAGCCACAGGAAGTTTGAATACCTCCTGTACATGTGATTTGCATATTTATACCAAAATATCAAGACTAACCTTACTGTTTAGTGTCTTGCCAAAGAAAAATAACAACTTTGGTCTGGAATGTTAGCTAGCCAACAGTTTAGAATGCTTTTTTTTTAATATTACAGGTCACTTTGACACTAATATAACTTAGAGTAATGACAAAATAACATCAAATGCTCGACATACTAAGTGATTAAGTAACATCAATACCAAATGCTGCCAATGTGCATATAAAGTAGTTTTTCATATTACCACTCTGATAGAACATTCTATTTGAAAGGATGGTACATTTGATAAATTATCAGCAGCATAATTTCATGTTCAAGTTTTTACTTCAAAAACAGTTTATAAACCATTACCTAAATAACTATCTGTTATTTTATCACAACACATTTTGTAACATTTACAAATAACTTATTTCATTTCTAACTAGACGTGTTTTTCAACACATTTAATCTTTGCTATAAATATTTACACTTAATGGCCTATCAACATATCATCATCACTTGTAATATTGCAGAAAAATATTAACAAATTTAACTCTCTACTATAAATTTCTAAATCAAGTAACTTTCACAAAACAACAACTCTAACACTCTCAACAGTATTTATAGCCTTGGACTTTACAACATCTGACAACTATGTCTAGAAAGAACCAAAACTCAACCAATGAGATGTTTTGGTCCACAAGTTTCTCTTGACCTAATATATACAATAAATATATCATGTATATGTAACAAATATAAACTTTTTTTGATTTCCAACAATTCACATCACAGCTGGTACTCTAGACTATATCAAATTATAATACAATATATACACAGTAATGTAGGAGAGATAGGTCTGTATTTGGCAATGCCTGGTTAGCACTTTCTATGGCTTTATAAATCCATGGAAAATGGAATTGGTCACAACATGTGTAGTGATGTATCTCATAATCTATCATACTTGAACACAAAGGTAACAACATGTTACTTATAGAGTGAACAAGGCTGTTTATACATGATGCTCTTATGAATCATGAGTCATTTTGGCAAATGAGTCTTTACAAGTTTGATCAGTATGACTGTTCCCTTGGTGTTTGGTAAGGGACAGTAACTCCACGTTCTGAAGGTCGTTTCCGATGGCGATTGATAACCTGCATGTACTGGTAAATCAGATTTGATATATCTGAGCCTTGTTCAGTCTCTATGCGTACAATTTTCTGAACCATGAGGTTACCAAGTTTCATGTCCAAGTAGTTCTGGTTACTGTCACTTCGGTAACGCCTTGTTGAAAGAACTTCTCCGAAACTGTACTGCTGGATAATCTCCTGTGAACAGAGATAGAATAGGTTCTTTGACATTTCTACTTCATGTTATAGGTAACAATCAATCATATTCTTTGTTAAAAAGGTTTTAACTATTAGAAAACAAATTCTTGACATGGATTGTTTCAAGCTGTATAGTGTCCTGAAAATGTTTGTAAATTATACTGTTATACCAATTTGAGAAGTGCTTATTCCATATATTTTTATATCCACAAGAAATTTTATAGTTTCCTGAAAATGTCTGTAAATTATACTGTTATACCAATTTGAGAAGTACTTATTCCATATATTTTTATATCAACAAGAAATTTCCATAAACTAATTTCCTCAGCTATAATTTTTTCTGCCTTTTCTGACAAGGGACATCACTCTTCACCAAATGTCAAGTATAGTTAAGTGTGTTTGAAGATTCTTAAAAAAGCACAAGTTGCATAACTTGAAATAATCTCAGCCTTACCAAGTAATGTTAAAATAACCCTTAACATCAACAAAACTGTCAAACAACACTAAAAACTTACATGTGAACGTATATCCAGGAAAACTATACCAGTCTTGTTTACAGCCAAAATACACTCTCCATACACTGGCTGAGTTAGTACTTTCTGTAAACAGAATTTACAACATTGTATTGTCAAACATAGGAACATATCAACAAACAAATCAGGCAAACTTTTTTTTATATGACTTTAAATTGGTTTCATCAAAACAAAACTGGTTACCGCTTAAAAGGGGTTAGAATATTGCATTTTACACATTGTTTTAAAATTTAAAGTGAAGAAACTTTAAGCAGCTTTACAGACTTGACTTGAAAATATCTTCTGATATTTCTGCTAAA
This sequence comes from Cyclina sinensis, assembly GCA_012932295.1. Taxonomy (NCBI): domain Eukaryota; kingdom Metazoa; phylum Mollusca; class Bivalvia; order Venerida; family Veneridae; genus Cyclina; species Cyclina sinensis. Next base: position 24,339,026 of record JAAONU010000001.1, read on the forward strand.
TTTGTTTGTTACAATTTTTTGGCAATAACTGGATTTTTATAATCAATTTACGTGAGAAAAAAAGTCATTTTTGTGATAATATTTCATAAAGGGTTACAATGTTTCAAAATATAGCATGTAATTACAAAAAATAAAATCTTTCTGCGCAACACGAAAATACTGTTCAATCATTTTTGAGCTGTTGCCATGGCAACTTTTTTCTAAACAGCATGAGCTATTAAGTATATAAGCATCATATTTATAAAAGAGACAAAAGTGGAAACAGTAGGCAATGGAAAATGGTCCAAAATTATGGCTCTATAATTTTCATCTCAGCAGGGCCTTAAATACAGGAGTTAAAAACTCACCTTCACCCTGAAGAAAGTAGATCCAAACAAGGGCCACTGTGCAAGCACCTCTGAAACATAAACAGGACTTCATGTTAATAACAGCTCAAATGCAACATGAAATGCAGTGATCAAGTTATCTTGAAATACTTGAGCTAAATTTCATGCTATTCTCAAGTAAGTGTTTAACAGTATTTCTTGTGAGAAAAACTTTTGTTCAATCAGCAGGTAACTGGATCAAAACCTGCCCTAAATTCCAAAAGGCACCAGAATACTTATCACAGTATCAAACTCTTTTTTCTTATAAAAAGATCAGGTTAAAAATCACTTTTAACTTTAAACAGACAATTAGTAACTAACATGCTACATACCGATGAATTTGGCCATACACTCTGGCGGTGAGTGTCTCATCACTGTTTTCATCTCTTCATGTAGCCTGTTTAGCCATTGCTGGCTTGCATAGCTTGGTAACACTCGAACAATCTCTGGTAACAAGTGGTCAAGATCTCGCCTACAACAGTTTACAAGTATATATACCTTCATACTTTCAAATTTACATTAAATCTTTTGGATGACATATGTATTTAACATGTAACTCCAGCAAGTTTACTTGCATCCAGTAAGTTTGTTAAGTTGAGAACTTACTGTAAAATAAGACCATCATGGTCTACATTGTAATCAGTAGTTTACAGATCCTTTGCTTAAGTACTTTTTTTTCCTATGAATTGTCAAGTATTAGCCAAAAAGCTGATGTGTATTTGAGAAAGTAAGTTTTAGCACTATTACACTTACAATGTTGGCATAGTCACTTGATCAGAAGCCCTGTGTAACAGTGCAGCAAGGAACTGAATATCCATCTGTAAAATAGAATATAAATAGAGGCAAAAAGTTAAAACATAAGACTTTGGTGCTAGTCTTTATTCAATGTTCATCTTATCATATTGTAGATCTGCTTAATTTTTAACCAAAGTACTGGCCACAACTCCAGAAAGGTGTTACTTTTTGGAAAGAATAAATATATAAATATATAAAGTTCTGAAAAAAATCTTTTTTTAAAAACATAAAATTTTAATTGAAACAATGCAGTATCTAATAAATACTATCATTTGGAGACAGTATTTTGTGGAATTTAAAAATATTTCCATTTTAGAAACATACTCGGTAGATTTTAAACCCACTTCCCATTAAGGAACAGTTCTCCATAAACATTACAAGCATTTCCCATTTAGCAGTACTTTGTGGACTTTAGAGCATTTAGCAGTAGTTTGTGGACTTTAGAGCATTTAGCAGCAGTACTTTGTGGACTTTAGAGCATTTAGCAGTAGTTTGTGGACTTTAAAGCATTAAGCAGTAGTTTGTGGACTTTAGAGCATTTAGCAGTAGTACTTTGTGGACTTTAGAGCATTTAGCAGTATTTTGTGGACTTTAGAGCATTTAGCAGCAGTACTTTGTGGACTTTAGAGCATTTAGCAGCAGTACTTTGTGGACTTCAGAGCATTTAGCAGCAGTACTTTGTGGACTTTAGAGCATTTAGCAGTAGTTTGTGGACTTTAAAGCATTAAGCAGTAGTTTGTGGACTTTAGAGCATTTAGCAGTACTTTGTGGACTTTGGAGCATTTAGCAGTATTTTGTGGACTTGAGAGCATTTAGCAGTACTTTGTGGACTTTAGAGCATTTAGCAGTACTTTGTGGACTTTAGAGCATTTAGCAGTACTTTGTGGACTTTAGAGCATTTAGCAGCAGTACATTGTGGACTTTAGAGCATTTAGCAGTAGTTTGTGGGCTTTAGAGCATTTTGCAGTACTTTGTGAACTTTAGAGCATTTAGCAGCAGTAGTTTGTGCACTTTAGAGCATTTAGCAGTACTTGTGGACTTTAGAGCATTTAGAAGCAGTACTTTGTGGACTTTAAAGCATTTCTTAACATTTTATGTATGGAAAAAGTTAATTAATCACATCTGTTCAGTGGATATCCTACCTGGTATTGTTTATTTAGAGTACCATCATGTGTCATCACTAATAAACCATCTAGATAGTCTGGTAGGCACTGAAATGTAACAAAGATACATTCAATATCATGCCACATTTTGGAATGAAAATTACAGAGACACACACAGTGGATGCATATTTTTGTCATTTTAAAGATAATCTTAACTTTTATGTCTAACAAATACTGCTTCAAAGATGTATGCAAAATTTTAATTCAATGATTTTGTCACAATAAAATTAGTTTAGAGTCCTTTAGGATGAAAAAATACTTTTCCACAAGCTATATTTACCCGATTTTGTTTTTTTCTAAAATATCTAACATATATATGAAACCAAAAATTACAACTGAAAAAAATGTTACCTGGAAATACATTAGTTCATTGTAGAGCAGGTTATCTGATGATCTGTATGGGAAATACCAGACAGTTCTTTGGAAGACAAGGTCATAGTCACGTCTGGTACGTAACAACTCAGCGGTTACATCCAGTATATATTCCTCATTCCGAAGCCGACTAAACTGACCATCCCGGGTACGTAAGAAAACAGTGTACTCTTCAATCTCAACCTGGTCTACGATGTCAAGACGCTGACAGACATCTTCTACGCAGTCTCGCACAACCTGAAATGACAAAAGTTAAAAGATTTGGTGTGTACATAATTAATACTTATATTTTGGTTGTTGTGCTGGGTTTACATTTTAAATAGAACACTGTTTGAGTAATATAAGAAGAGAACTCAACCATTTCCTATTCTCTAGAAGAACCCATGTCTTATACAAGATATAATTTCCCTTTAAGTAGAAAAAAAAAATATTAACCATAGCAAATAAACAAACTTACTGTGCATGGCTTAATGTGTAACATGCCCTCTCTCTCTGAGCCACTGTAGATGAACGAAAACCTCTTCGAAATTCTCCCATTCTAGAAAACAATTACCAACATTATTTTTTTTTACTGACACAAAAAGAGCTATTTATTTATATGAAACAAAATTATGATATAAAACTGCAAAATTTCAACAATCACAACCTAAATGATAACACTGAACAATTATAAAACAGGTTTTCCAAGTTAAGTTTCACACTTAAATGAAGGCCTTTACATTTCTCTGTGAAGTAAAACACTTTGGGAGTAAACATGTACAAACATGAATGAAGAAAAAAGTGACAGTGACAATATGAATTTAAGATGGTGAGTTTAAATTAAGGTCCAAACTTAGGATTTAATACATGCACAACTGCAGCACCTGGCACACTGCACATACTTTCTTTTCTTGAACAGTGTAAAAGAAATTAAAAGCCATCACTCAAAAAATTTCAAAAGTAAAGTGACAGTATGGTATAGCATTTTTGTGACAACAACACATTTTCCTTTACCATACACTTTCTCCATCTTTCTCCCTTAATTTCCATCTCTATAGACTGCCTTGACTAAAATGTTGATAGACAAAGTGACAAATGACAAACAACAAACATAAACTAAGCAACAAACACAAATGATTTAGATTTATTACATGAAATGATTATCATTGAAAAAAAAATGTGAAGGAACAAACTAAATGTATATACTGTTTTAACCATTCGGATTCCTGACTGCTCGTTAAACCACAAAGCCGAGCAAACACTGTACACAGTAGCAAGTTTTCAGCATCATAAAGAAACATTTTAAAGCCATATCTCCATTCTATTCTGATCTATATCTAAAATAAAGATTAATACTTATGTGTACCAGTACATTTATCAACAAATACTTTTGAAAATTTCACTCCATAAATAAAACTTAACTTACAGCTAATGCATTTATTTCTTCCTTTAATGGCACATTTTTCCTTCCTCCATACTTAAAAGTTTTCCGTAGATTCTGTAGACAGATTGCGGCAGCCCCGCTGTATGTTCTCTGTGTATCTGAGGCAACCGTCTCAAGGTATTTGAACAGATATGGTTTGAAAGCCTCCGAACAGTCACAGTAGGCAGCAATAATGGCAAATAATCTCCAACCCATGATGCAACTTTTTCTATATTAAAAAACACCCACACACATTTACTTTACAGCATTTAAAATTAACAGCCGTTTACCAATAAAATGTATCTTTTTTTTGACTGAGAACATAGAACCAATAAAAATTTTCTTACACCATGCATTTCTTTAAGATGACTTGTATTCACAATAGAATTTCCAAAATTCATTATAAACATGCCAAATTCACACTGCACTTACGGTTTCATGCTCCGATTGTTTGTTGTCTGTTTGCATAACTGACAGTACACCTCGTCTCGTAACTCTGGATATTTATGACAAGTCTGAAGTAGCAATAAAATTTTCTATAGTTACTTCTGAATGATATTTATACCTATGTGGCTAATAAAATATTCATACAGCACTTATCAATATATATATTTTTTTTTACAAATGATGACTTCAAAACTGCTTAGTTTTCACATTCATAGCAATCTAGGAAATTTCTTAGCAATAAGGAAGCTCTTTAGTATATTTAGAAGCTATTCAGTAGAGGGAAACAACTCTAAAATTCAATAAACAAACTTAGAAATCCTCAAACTTAATTCCAATGTAAGAATTGATAAATATTTCTAAAATTGCTTTCAACCTTACCCTGAGAACTTTGAGAGCACAGTCCATTTCTGTCTGGTTGGAGGACATTGGGTAATCTCCCATGAACTTCATTATACCTGAAAAAATGTTTAAACTGTTCGGATAACTACAGATGAAAAAGGTGACAAGAAATAAAGATACTATAGAAGCAAGTTTTCTCCAAATAAGACTGTATTAAAGTTTAAATTGAAACCTATCACTTAATCTTTGTATCACTGTTTCTGCTGTGAAGTTGTTTAAGTTTAACTGACAATGCATGTACAAACAAAAAATGCCTATATCATGTTTTGGATGACAAGTTTGAAAAGTGATTAACTTACAGATGAAGCACTCAATGGCTAACTTGTTGAATTCAGGGTTATCCAGTTTGAGTAGTGATGTTTGTATTGGGGACTGCAAATAATACAATATTACTTACATTAAAGTATTTACAGTTTCAAATATATTTTGTATTTATCTAATATGTACTGTAACAAATACATAAGAGTACAAAAACAGCAATATTTGTTAATGTTAAACTGTGATGTCTATATGAACCAACAGAAAATGACCATCTTTAATCTTTTGGTTGTTCTGTTTTTAAATCTTCAAAGGCATTAGAAAAAAAATATGAAAAGTATGTTCAACAAAAATGACAATATACTTATGAACTTACCCTGGTCCATTTGACCATTTCAGCCTGTTCCTTCCAAGTCCAGTCCCCTGAACCTAAACACATTACCAAGGTAACCATTAGAATTTATTCATTCTATACTAATTTCATGTATATTATCATTTCTCGGAAGTATATTCATATTTCAGACTGTTTCTGTTATTTATATTTTGGTACACTTTTTTAATAACAAACTGAAAACTTCTGTTCTAATATTTATAAAAGTTTCAGAAAAAAACTGAAGTTATAGAAAAGAAATATCTTAATTAATGCATTTACAAAAGAGTTTCGAGTGAAAAAGCAAAATGAATGTTAGTGCAATTTCATGCAGCATTTCTGTGGTGCATTCATGTGAAAAACACTCATACCAGCCCATGATGTTCACCTTTCATAGTTTAAAGTTATTTCTCTTACACTGATTATTGCAATTTATATAAATCCCTCTCGATGACTGCTTCCTGGGTTCAAACCAGGCCTAGCAACTAAAGTGTGGAATGTGAAAAGTCAATGGAGACTCTTATTCCTTGAGGGATTCGAACCACAGCTCCTCCTACCTTTTGACCATTCAAGTGTCATATACATGACACTTATTTTTACAGGATTCGTTATATATATTTCCTTTGATTTGGTCCAATTTTAAAAGAACATAAGACATCAAGACTTTATCGCAAAATAACAGCAAACACTCTAATTTATTGTGCCTGATGGCATACTTTTCTCAATCTGCTCAAATTATTTGTAAATACTGCCTTACCCACACAATCTTGTAACAAAATGTAAGCATCACCGAATCAAATTTACAAAATTTCATGTAATTATTTTTGCATCAGTTAAACAGTATGCTTGATTAGAATGCAAGCAGTATACTGAAGTTAGTAACAAGTTAGTTTAGCTTTGACCATCACCTCTGCGTCGCCTTTCATGCTTCTGTAGATTATGCAGCTTCAATTTCTCTATTGATTTTATCGTGCCTCGTAATGAGCCATCATTTGGGCGCAACAAATCGTACCTTGAAAAATAATTAAATATGCAACAGTGTATAACAACTGCAGTTATGAGCTCATTTTCTCTGCCCATTGGTTTAACACTCTCAAAGCAGCATATATAAACTGACTTCTACACACATAAATCAATATACCTGCAGTGTATTCTTGTCTTAGGCTGTTACTGTGTGTGCAAAAAATGTAAAATATGTGATCAACAAGTTAGTTCTGATGCAAGAATTAATTGGCATTCATTAACCAAAATGAATAAATGACAGAAGTTTATATGAATAATGAAAGATATTTTTTTCCCCAAGTTTTTAAAATAAAAGCAGATGAAACATCAAACTCTTCGAATATGAAATGCTGGACCTGCAGAGAAAAGCTTAACTCATACCTTATAAGTCAAATAATTCTGATGGTAGTTCTGTTTCAAAAGTCACCATAAACACACCCAAAGGCTATGACTTGTGAGCTAAGATGAGAACAGGGGCTAGTGGTAGAGGCAAAACTACAGGCCTCAGTTTTGAAATGATAAAATACATGTATTGGGAAACATGGAAAATGTATCGACAGCATCAACAGTAAACTATGGCATAACATAGAAGAAAAATCTACAGCAAGGCAATATGGATGTCACTGAGAGGTTCTAGGACAGTAAACAATAAGGCAACACAGTAATTCTATGAAAAATGGAACTGCATAATGAATGAAATGATTGTATTGATAAAAGGTGAATGCTAAACACAACTGCAAATCACTGCATTCCAATTGTCACTCAATTGGTAAATGAGCACAAAAGTTTAGTGTATGCATCTGAGACCTTCCATCATTCTTTCCAGCTCAGCAAAATCTGGTGTTGCATTTCCTATCTGTTGCCGTCTCCATGAACTCAATATACTCAGATCAGTTGGTTGACTAATCATATGTAAGTAAAATAGCATGAATGGTGTCTGCAAAGCACCTTGCTGATGTAGCAATGCTTACTGACTTACCATTATATTAATGATGATAATATATTATACTATATACATGCATACAATATATAAATAATTTTACATCCCAATACCCATTTCTTACAATGCAAGCCAGTTATTATCAGACAGGCAATATATTTTCTAAATGCTTATCAAATCTCTGCTAAAGATGATGTCACAACTGATGTCATAGTTCAATCATTATTTCACTATTTTATAAAGTCAAGGCCTTGAGAACTAAAGGCTATTAGATGTAACACTCAAAATGTGTTTAATTAACCTAGTAAACAAGCCTCTTAATGTTTTGTTACTTACACCTTTACACCAGAAATTATGTTCAAATCTCATGAAGAACATGATGTTTAGAAAAAATAAACTGTGTAGCAAGCCAGTCTTTTACAGGACTTGACATAAACCTCTGTGAATAAGGCAGTGAACTTATGTTATGTAAGCATATTAACTTTGCATGCTTAACTGTTACAGTATATAAACATGCTAGTATAAGAATTGTTCTTAATTTCATCATAGCTCTACCTTTCTTTCTCATTATCTCTTTTCTGTAAAAGTACATGCATAGAAAATGATACTCTGTGTACAAAGACAACCACATCAGGATGATAGAAGAAATAAAGTTTAGTTAACTTAGAAATTAAGTTACAAAGGATCTACTGAGACAAATATGTAGATCTCACTCCCTGATTGGTCAAAAGTTTAAACATAGCTTCTTTTGAACCAATCATAATCTCCAAAAATGATGCTTAAGACAGGAATACAATACTTCATACTCAAGTACGGGATTAATCTTCAATGTTTGAAATCCCTCAATCTACCTGTCATTTCATTCAAATATTTCTTTACACTAAACTCAGACATGTATAATATCATGACAACTTACACAGATACAATCTAGATGGCATAAAATGTCTCTTCATAGAGAATCATAACTTAAGCTCTGATCTGTTATCTGAAAATGTTTAATCTAATCAAAAAATATATGAATTATAACAGAATGTTGTTTATATAACAGTTAAAAATATGCATAGTGTATGTATAACTTACTTCTCTACACTCTCTCTAAAGTGTAACAGTGCAAACTCCATCATGGAGTACTTTCCATCTGGTACGACTGTCCCTTGACTAGTTTCACTCCTGTTGTCTGGTGGGGGAAGGGCTTCTCTCAACACCGGCCCGTCTCGAATCATTTCATGAGAACCATCCTGTAGGTATTTAAGGCAATTTGATATCTTCTGCCACAACAATGAATAACTTAATATTTAGAAATATAATTATACTGGAGTTTGTCTTTTTACTTCAGCATTTAATCCTTAAAGGGTTAAACATCAGCGCTTTAAACTTTTAACCAATAAAGTAATTTCCATCAGGCTTGTACCCAATTTCTGAAAAAGGTGAGTGCAGACACCCTGTTATAGGAGAGGGTGGGTGGGGTTCGAATGTCTCAATAAGGAAAAAGAGATACCAAATACTATATCCTGCATTCTGGTGATTATTTTTACTCAAACTGGCATAGTTATCCTGGAAATTTATATGAATGTTTTAACCTCCTTATATTTCTATTTAAGGATTAAAAGATGCTGCTAGTTTTTACAAATGGGCATGTCCGAAGAACCTTCATTATCGTTTAAAATTGTAACGGTGCATTCATTTTTAAAAGATATTTTGACAATATTGTTACTGTAAGAATGAAATATTTAGCAGTAACTTACCCTACTAGTATTGTGGGATTTGTGGATCACTTTCTGAACTGTTGTCTCAGTTATATGTGCTGAAGGCTGCTGCTGGTTCTAAAAAAGAACAAAGTTTTATTGTAATTACAGCACATCAGTAAGTTACAACCAAAGCCTATTTTCTCACAATATCTTTGAATGCTATAGCTGAAACACTGAAATAAGCAAAAATATTGTTGAGTCTCCAGTGGTGATAGCAATATATTTCAGAAATTTATTTAATCTTAAAAAGTAAAACTGAAAAAAAAAATCTCACTCTAAAGCTTGGAGTTCTCTCAATGGCCTCTCTTCTAGCATAATCAATCTCATGTCTGGCTAGAGGTTTGACTAACTCAGCAGGGAAATAACCAAACACCCCGTTAGATACCCCGTACAACCAGCCTGAAATGACAGTATTTTTTACAACTTCAGTGAGTTTCTTTAGTTTTCACTCCAAAAACTGGCCCAGTAAGATCATGTAACAGCATACAGTTTTCCTAAAATAACTTTACTAAACAGATATACAATACTTAGCAGTGAATAACAATACAATAAATGACATAATATGAATGAAAATGATTGAGACGAGGACTTTAAGGCATTAGAAAATGCTTGAGTACTCAAAAGACTGAGTCAAGGACTCTGAGGCATTACAAAATGCTTGAGTACTCAAAAGACTAACTACAGGATGTAAATCCCATAGAATTTTATACAGATTATACATGTAGACTAAATATATATTTTCTATAACAAAACAAAATTATGAATGTATATGATCTACTAAATATTTATTTATGAACTATTTTATGCCAAGTCCAAAAACTGGGCAAGCATCAGGCACAGCTGAAATAGTTTGACTATAAGACCATCAACTGACTGAGAATTTCTGATGAAGCACATGAAGTATCACTGGGAACCACTATAAATCCATACTACTTTGTCTGTTACTAATATCAAATTTCTGTAGCAAAAAATGTAACTGATTACAGCATATGAACCTTGTTACAATTGTAACAGTTTTTTCCTAGACTTACAAAAAATATTGAAATGTTGGTTTTCACATGGCCAAGCTCCAAAATGAACCATCACCCTCTACTTTTAGCTTATCAAATAAGCTAAGACCCAAGATACCACTACAGGCAACTGATATGGTCTTCTTTATTACTTTAGAGTCATATTTGAAAACTTTTAGAATGCCAAAATTTGAAAAAGAAATTTTATGAATGGCAAGTGCCAGTTTTGAACCAATACAAATTCCAACTGTAATTTGAAGCACATTAAATCATAAATACAAACCACTATAGAAATGGCAAGATAATGACTACACATTTAAAATGTGAAGTACTGACCATATATGTATTTCAAATATTGTTTAAAGTGAAAAGTTTTAGAGAGTGAGGTACAATGAAATGGTGAGGTCAGTATACAAATGGTTTATGTAAAATAGGGGTTAGTAGAATATTTCAAGGCTGAAACCTATATAATGACATTATGAGGATCAAAATCTTCTTAAATATAGAACAGAACTTTGATATTTTTTTCATTTTAAGTGAAAAAACCAATATTGAAAGGTAAATATTTAACAGTGAAAGTGAAAATATGGGAGCCTAACAAGCAAACCTAACAAGGGACACAACTCTAGCATATATCTTACCTCTTCTAGCATGTCCTGTAACAATGGTCAGGTATATTAACATTAATTATCATCATATTACATTATTTCAATATCATTCTTTTCTTTTTTCAGTAATATCATTCTTTTCTTTTTGAATATACTGAAAATGAATTCAAATAAATTCAACACGTCTTTTTAAAAAGACTTAAATGAAATCCTTATTGTGCAATTCTTTATCAATTCTTCCCTTGATAAATATTTCTTGGAATTCTAGTAAGTATTCATTCTAAGGGAAAAGGTGCTTCAATTTGTTTAAATCAAAGCAAACCTTTATATTCAGGAATGTGAACAATAATCGAAGAATTTAAGAATGGCAAGCAGCAACAAGAGGGCCATGATGGCCCTATATCGCTCACCTGAATATGACTGCTTTTAACAAAGTTGCTATTGACCTGGTTAATTGACCCCAGGTGACACATATTCAAATTTGGCCAAGAAATTATTGAAACAATCTTTCTGAAAAATTTCAAGGTTATTTGGACTGAAAGTGTAGCCTCTAGAGTGTTAACAAGGTTTTTCCATATTTGGGCTCTGTCACCCAGTTTTTGACCCCAGATGATCCATATCCAAACCTGAGCTAGAAATCATCAAAACAACCTTTCTGACAAATTTCCAGGACATTTGGACTGAAAATGTAGCCTCTAGAGTGTTTACAAAGTTTTTCGATATTTAGGCCCTGTGACCTAGTTTTTTAATCCAGATGACCCATATTCAAAGCTGAGCTGGAAATCATAGAAGCAACCTTTCTGACAAATTTTCAGGTTATTTGGAATTAAAATCTTAACTCTATAGAGTGTTAACAAGGTTTTTCCATATTTGGTCTCTGTGACCTAGTTTTTGACCAAAGAAGACCCATATTAGTACTTAGAGCTAGAAATCATCAAAACAACCTGTCTGACAAACTTCCAGGATATTTGGACTGAAAATGTAACCTGTGGAGTGTTAAAATGGTTTTTACATTTTAGGGCTCTGTGACCTAGTTTTTGATCCCAGATGACCCATATCCTAATCTGGGCTAGAAATCATTGAAACAACCTTTCTGACAAATTTCTAGGACATTTGGACTGAAAATGTAACCTCTACAGCATTAACAAGGATTTTCTACTTTTTGGCCCTGTGTCCTAGTTTTTGACCCCACATAACCCATTTTCAAAACTGAGCTAGAAATCATTAAAACAATCTTTCTGACAAATTTCCAGGATATTTGAACTGAAAATGTTACCTCAATGCGTGTTAACAAGGTTTTTCCATATTTGGGGTCTGTGACCTAGTTTCTGACCCCAGATGACCTTTATTCGAATCTGAGCTAGAAATCATTAACACATTTTTTCTGAAAAATTTTCGAGAATATTTGGACTAAAAAGTAGCTTTAAGAGTGTTAACAAGTTTTTTTCTATTTTTGGGCTCTGTGACCTAGTTTTTGATTTCAGATGACACATATTAAAATTTAACCTAGAAATTACTGAAACAACCTTTCTGACAGATTCCAGGTTATTTGAACTGAAAATGTTACCTCTTGAGTGTTAACAAGGTTTTTCCATATTTGGGCTCTGTGACCTAGTTTTTGACCCCAGATGACCCAATTCTGAACTTGATTTAAAAATCATCAAAACAACCTTTCTGACAAATTTCCAGGATAGTTGGACTGAAAATGTAACCTCTAGAGTGTTAACAAGGTTTTTCTATTTTTGGGCTCTGTGACCTAGTTTTTGAACCCAGATGACCCGTATTCGAACTTGAGCTAGAAATCATAGAAACAACCTGTCTGACAAAATTCCAGATTATTTGGACTGAAAATGTTACTTCCCCTTCTACAAGAAGATTTTCAAAGTTTTCACTATATAAGCCTATGTAAAACCAATGACCCCGGGGTGGGGCCAAATTTGACTCCAGAGGTATAATTTGAATAAACTTGGTAGAGGTCTACTAGACAATGCTACATACTAAGTCTTAAGGCTCAGGGCCTTGTGGTTTCAGACAAGAAGATTTTCGAAGTTTTTCCTATACAAGCTTATGTGAAACCAATGACCCCAGGGTGGGGCCAAATTTGACCCCAGAGGTATAATTTGAATAAACTTGGTAGAGGTCTACTAGACAATGCTACGTACCAAATATCTAAGCTCTATGCTTTACGGTTTCTGATAAGAAGATTTTTAAAGTTTTCCCTATATAACTCTATGTAAAACAAGTTACCCCTGGGGCGGGGCCATTTTTGACCCAGAGGCCATGATTTGAACAAACTTGGTAGAGGTCCACTAGACAATGCTGCACACCAAATATCTTAGCTCTATGCCTTACAGTTTCTGACAAGAAGATTTTTAAAGTTTTTCCTATATAAGTCTATGTAAAACTAGTTACCCTTGGGGCGGGGCCATATATTACCCCAGGATCATAATTTGAACAAACTTGGTAGAGGTCCACTAGACAATGCTACATACCAAATATCTTAGCTCTATGCCTTACGGTTTCTGACAAGAAGATTTTTAAAGTTTTTCCTATATAACTCTATGTAAAACAAGTTACCCCTGGGGCGGGGCCATTTTTGACCCGGAGGCCATGATTTGAACAAACTTGGTAGAGGTCCACTAGACAATGGTACACACCAAATATCTTAGCTCTATGCCTTACGGTTTCTGACAAGAAGATTTTTAAAGTTTTTCCTATATAACTCTATGTAAAACAAGTTACCCCTGGGGCGGGGCCATTTTTGACCCCAGGATCATAATTTGAACAAACTTGGTAGAGATCCACTAGATGATGCTTTATACCAAATATCAAAGCTCCAGGCCTTGTGGTTTCTGACAAGAAGATTTTTAAAGATCCAACTTTTAAAATCTGTTTTTAGCCCCTGTGACCCAGAAATGCAATGAACCGGAACCATTTGAACAAACTTGGTAGAGCTTCATGCAAGGAACATTCTAGGCAAGTTTCATTAAATTTTGCCCAGTGGTTTCAGAGGAGATGTCGTTTGTATGAATTGTGGACGGACGGACGGACGGACGGACGGACGGACGCCGGACAATCAAGGATCCTAAAAGCTCACATGAGCATGCTCAGGTGAGCTAAAAATGTATGCAGGTCTTGGTTCAAAATGATGAAACATCTTTGTCTATCATCCTTTCAGTTCATTACCTGTCTCTGTTAATATGCAAATTCCCTAACAATCCTGATCATTCATAAAAAGATATTGTCTTCTTTCCAAATCAAAGCAATACAGAACAGAACAGAACAAAATCTTTCTTACAGATGTCATACTGTTAAATGTAATATAAGAGCCTTTATCTTTATACATTAAGTTACCAACACATCAACATTTATTATGTATGAGCATACAAATTATAAACTGAATCAAAAATAACTAAGACATAAATAAAATAATGATTTTAACAACAACAGAATTTTTTTGAGACTCAACACTGCTATTTCTACATAAAGGTTGCGTGAAACAAGTTCAGAGTTAATGTTTACCTTCATCAACATCGGCATCCATCAGTTTGATGACATCACCACGTTTGAAGGACAACAGAGTGCTCTCCCTTGTGATGTAATCTTTCATCGCAACAACATACCTGTTGGTCTGTTAACATAATGTAAAATTAATATACTAAATGTTTGGGTGAAGCGAACAAAATCAACAACAGATATGACACAACAAATTCAAACTACAATGTATCTTGACAGAAGTATCCCTGCATTCTAAATACACATAGTTTGAAATATATGAGAGAGAAAAACAACAGTTATTCTATTTTAAATATAGTCCTAAGACCTGGGTATCTACATGGCTTTAACAAAAAATACTTTCAGACATACAAATTTTGAATTTCAACATATACAGAAAGGAATCTCAAAACTTTATATTACCCTATCACTTTCAGTAAGGTAAAGGTCAATCATACCCTATCACTTTCAGTAAGATAAAGGTCAATCATACCCTATCACTTTCAGTAAGGTAAAAGTCAATCATACCCTATCAATTTCAGTAAGGTAAAGGTCAATCATACCCTATCACTTTCAGTAAGATAAAGGTAAATCACCCTATCACTTTCAGTAAGGTAAAGGTCAATCATACCCGATCACTTTCAGTAAGATAAAGGTCAATCATACCCTATCACTTTCAGTAAGGTAAAAGTCAATCATACCCTATCACTTTCAGTAAGGTAAAGGTCAATCATACCCTATCACTTTCAGTAAGGTAAAGGTCAATCATACCCTATCACTTTCAGTAAGGTAAAAGTCAATCATACCCTATCACTTTCAGTAAGGTAAAGGTCAATCATACCCTATCACTTTCAGTAAGGTAAAGGTCAATCATACCCTATCACTTTCAGTAAGGTAAAAGTCAATCATACCCTATCACTTTCAGTAAGGTAAAGGTCAATCATACCCTATCACTTTCAGTAAGGTAAAGGTCAATCATACCCTATCAATTTCAGTAAGGTAAAGGTCAATCATACCCTATCACTTTCAGTAAGGTAAAGGTCAATCATACCCTATCACTTTCAGTAAGGTAAAGGTCAATCATACCCTCTCACTTTCAGTAAGGTAAAAGTCAATCATACCCTATCACTTTCAGTAAGGTAAAGGTCAATCATACCCTATCACTTTCAGTAAGGTAAAAGTCAATCATACTCTATCACTTTCAGTAAGGTAAAGGTCAATCATACCCTATCACTTTCAGTAAGGTAAAAGTCAATCATACCCTATCACTTTCAGTAAGGTAAAGGTCAATCATACCCTATCACTTTCAGTAAGTTAAAGGTCAATCATACCCTATCACTTTCAGTAAGGTAAAAGTCAATCATACTCTATCACTTTCAGTAAGGTAAAGGTCAATCATACCCTATCACTTTCAGTAAGGTAAAAGTCAATCATACCCTATCACTTTCAGTAAGGTAAAAGTCAATCATACCCTATCACTTTCAGTAAGGTAAAAGTCAATCATACCCTATCACTTTCAGTAAGGTAAAAGTCAATCATACCCTATCACTTTCAGTAAGGTAAAGGTCAATCATACCCTATCACTTTCAGTAAGGTAAAGGTCAATCATACCCTATCACTTTCAGTAAGGGAAAGGTCAATCATACCCTATCACTTTCAGTAAGGTAAAGGTCAATCATATCTTTCATCTGTTGTGCTCTGTTTGTGTAGAATACGTATGGCTTGTGTTTGGTGCTGATCTGTATGGAGGTACGTGATGGCATAACAACATCCACTACATCCTCAAATCTGTAACATAACATACTCACAACATGATAACATGATGAAAATGTTATTAGGAAAATATTATGATCATATGATTATATGATATGTCAATAACAATATGATACTGAATGTCTTAACAATCGTGTCCTCAGCACTGTCACATACATGTACATGCTATTATTCAATTCACTCATTTTATGCTATACAAGTATCTGAAGCATTGATTACATTGTAACAATACAGCATCAAAAAAATATTTTTCACATAACTCTTTCAGGGAAAATTTCTATTTTATATGAATTTCTATCTAAGAACTTTGAGAAATGCAGTTTTAACTTAGTATTGATCAATTACAAAAACTATTTTTGAAAGTATAGGACAAGGCACGTAACAGAGTGTAACACTATTAATGTAGGGGGGGGGGAGGGGTAACAGGGAGATGTTTTCTTACTTGATGTGTTCTATAACATCTAGGTAGTCCTCTACCAGACTTTTCACCCTCTGTACCAGGTAGATTCCAGAATGACTTACTCCAACATAGTGTATACCAGCAAGATGGCCACTGGACTGTTAAAAGACAGAAATATAAGTCAGTTAATCTAAATGAACACAGAAGATCATGTCTCTAAGCCTTTAAAGAAACATTAAAGCAAATACACTTTTTAATTAGGTCATCACAAAATCAGTGTTAAGGCTTAATTAAATTCTCCATTTTCATCCTACCTTTAATTAACAAAATAATAACTATGGGAATATATATTTGTTAACTCGTATTTCTGCTCTAGTGACCAATACAATGTCTCAGCCTGCACAGCCAAGCATTCTTATTATTTACATTTGTACCACTTACATTTTTTTTCACTAAATTTTCAAAGAGAACATTTTTGAACTGCAACTGGTAGATATACTATAAAGAATAAGAAAGCTAGTACCTTTTATAAATTAAACAGGGTTAATTCTTGACCACCCAATTAGATTACAACATTATAATTTATCTGATACTATTATTTCTTTAGAAATATCTAGATTCCAAATAGCACATACAGCTACTGGGAAGAGTCTACAGAAGTATGTTGGCCATTCTCTGGCTGTATCCACTATGATCCTCTTCACCTGTGGCTTGAACGTCCCCGTCAGGTAGTTACCCGCATTTATACCATGGCTCTCTGTAAGGAAAAAAAACATCCTTCAGTGTACAGCCTGTAACAGCATGTTTATTGTTTAAAGTATGTTTCTTATTTAAAGTGGAATACTCTAAAATCTGGAGTATTTCATTTTCTTTAAAATCATGCAAATTAGAACGAATTATTACCTGTTGTCAAGGTGTCAGTCAAAAAAACATCTAACTACAACAGGTGAACTTAATGTATTACCATTAATCTTGATAAAGAGGGTCGTTAGTGTACCATTATTAGGTGGAAAGCCATATATTCTAAACGATCAGTTTCTAATCATGAAGGTCTGAAATAAAATCATAAAACTTTACCTAACATTCCTCTCATCTTAATTCTTTCGTCCTTGCTGATGCGTATACAACCGTTATTGTAGACATCTTGCACCACCTGGCAGAAGATAAGGTGTAGTGCCAGTGGGTTATCCAGTCTCTCACCTGGCATAAACACCTACAAATACAGTAAAAATCATCAAATTCTGAAGTTGACTTCAATCTTTTATATTTTTTAACATTCATTTACAGTGTTCCAAAAAATAGTCTTTTCCAATGCATTTTCAAATCAATGATTGAATGAAAATGTAACATAGCGTCACAAAGACCAATTATGAAAACAACATTCAGGTTACAAGAGATTTTCTTTCATTTCAACTAATGAATTTGGAAGGCATAACACAAACACAACACAAAATTCATTAGAACTGACAGAGGTATGAATTATGCACAAACTACATAAGGACAAAATGAAGATTTTTGTAACTGCTTAACATTAAATATAAAAGTTTTAGGGTCTAAACACTACGTCAAAATGCACAAGAAGCAACAGCATGACTTCTGTAAGACAGAAGTGCTAATAAATGTTAAGAAATGGTATCTTTAGGTCTTCAATTAGAGTGTAAAATGTAAACAGCAATCACTATATATTCTACCTCTTTTCTAACATGAAGTGTCCAGGGCACATTATGGTACATAAGGAAAGTATCTTTGTTCTGCTTGTATAATTCTGTGATGACAAGTTCTAGGGATTTGTAGTCGATCACATCTGGCTCAGGCGGTAATGGTGCCTCTGTAGTGGTAATAACTGTGGTTTGAGTAGCATGCTCCGTCTTTGCATGCTCCATCTTTGCATGCTCTGTCTTTGCATGCTCCATCTTCACATGCTGCTTTACTACATGCTCCTTTTTTACTGGCTGGGTCTTTACTGGCTGGGTCTTTAATGGGGGCATCTTAGGGGGTGGAGGGGGCTCTATAGAATACAACATGCAAGGATATGCTAACATGCAGTCATATATCACACAACCAAACATGACAATGTAACAAGGTAACAATAACATATATATAATATAACTCTGTTCAGATGCTGTAAGTTTCTTTTTCAAAAAGTGACAGTCCTCACATCAATACAATGTATTTTAATTAAAAAAAGTCTATTTATGGCCCAAAAAAAGGACTCACTTTGCTTTGCTCAGATATTACAAAGCCCTATTTAATGTCCACTGAACAGAATTCATAGGAAAATCTATCATTTTTCCTATAGACAAAACTACTGCATATGAACAGTACTGCATATAACAGTTAGTATTTTCAAAATGCAGAGAGATAAAGGAGAATTATATTAGGAGAGTCTTTGAAATATTTTTCAAAATGAATAATGACACTGAATAAATATTTGCACAGGAAGGAAATAGTAAAATAAAGCAAGCTTTTTGAAGCAACTGTCATGCCTTACATATAAATGATAATACAGGCAAATATACAGTTAACATTCCATAACATATGACAAGAATAAGCAATAATCCAAGTACTCTTATTCACCTTATAAAGACCACCTTTAACAGAATTACCATCAGTTCAAAACCTTACTCTTTATTTAAAAAAACAATCAGGACAGATTAGTGAATGCTACTCATGCATTATTTTATACAATACAAGTATATTATTGTAACAACAAGATTCATAAGTTATACAACTCTACTGACTGATATATCAAAGAACTAGAATATTACCGTATATACTCACTTATAAGACGCATTTTTAGGAATCATATTATAAGGTTGTCGAGGGGGGAGCGTCTTATAAGCGCGTCCTTCAAGAGAAAAAAAATCCCAACAAGAATCTGGCTTCTACAATCAAGATTTTGGCAACACCGTTATGTGCTGCAAACCGTTCAGTAACTTACCGGGGCTAAACATGGCAAAAAATTACCATTCCTGTAGAAATTTATCAACGACTTTTAATTAGTATGAAAAGTATTGCTAGATGTTCTTGTTTTGGTCTAACAAAGGCTTTTTTTCTCCTTTTTAGACAGCGTCAGCGTTACTTTCATTTCAACATCAGCCATTTTGCTAGGAGTGCTAAAGCGCATCCCGGGCCGTACCGTACCGTATTAAATTATGCTCAATCGGCGTATACTACTCCTTTTTTTAAAATTATTTTATGGTTTTAAATAAAAGAATGTTTGGCAATAAGTTAATTTTTTTTTTTTTTCAATTAAAACCTCATTTTTAAAACTGTAAATCGCAATTATTGCTTCAAGTCACGCTAACAATAATGTTAAATTCTCAGATTTAAAAAACTGTGAAATTTAGTAAAGGGGTCTCACTAATGAACAGACATTTATTTCAATGATTCGCAGGAGTTGATAGCTAAGACCCTTTCACTGTTGATTGTCTGGCATTGTATATTAATTATACGCCAATTAGATGCCAATTTTCAGCAATTTCTTATCGAAGAACGTAATTGTTGTATAAACACAACCAGCTTGTGATTGCATAATTGTGTCTTCTATTGACTGGTTTGAATTTGCTGATTGACAGTTCAGTATGCATGACTGCCGGCTCAGACCGCAACATGATTGGATAATATATCGATATGGGCATGTTTTATTGCTGATACTGCCGTTGGCGTTAGTGAGAAAATGGTTCGTGACTTGCAATCCAAACAGAGTTAATTGATGAATGTGATAGCGCCGTCGGTAAAAAAAAAATTTCCCGGTTGAAGTTAAAAGTAAAAGACTCAGTAAATGATTTAATTGTCATTGTTATAATTGGTAATTATGGCAATGTGATGAATTGTTAGTGCTACGGCTTGTATGATCATACCTTTAGGTAATTAACTGTTTAAAATTAATTAAAATACGGTACCGGATGTATACAGTTGCTGTTAATAAATGGATATTTATAGGAAGTTTTTCTTGGGGTTTAAGAAATAAAATTAATTCAGACCTTGTCAAAAATTAAATAAAATATGTTAAAATTAATTTTGTTTAAATATTTTCAAAATACCAAAAACAAATACAGCAGTTGGGTTTCCAAGTGAAAGTTCAAAATTTCATGAACCCCATGACCTCGGACGATGTGAAAATCTGACCGCGTCTTATAAGAGGGTCAATGCAAAAAGTACATATTTTCAACTCAAAGTTATGGGTGTGTCTTATAAGCGAGAGCGTCTTATAAGCGAGTATATACGGTATATAAACAAGTTTGAAAGTATATTGCAGATATCTTTAAGACTGTCAGAATTATAAATCAATCTTTCCTGAAACTACACAGTTTTTATATCATTTATATAATACATGAAAGTAATATATATATATATTTTTCAAATGCAAATTGTACTGCTGGCACAATAAGTATAAAAACAGTTTCTAAAGTATGAAGTAGATCTCTTAGTCTAAAATAGCAGAAAGTCATACCTATTGGTTTAGGTGCTGGAGGTGGGGATGGGGCTTTTGGAGGCTCGGGGGCCCCGCCCAGTTTCTGTTCCAGGAGTTGTAATGTAGCTAAGTGTACCGTCTCTGCCAGCTGTTTCTTCTTGTGTTCATGCTATGAAACAACAGTTCAAAGTCAGTGTAGATAAAAAAATACCTATAATACTTTCATATACACCAAACAACATGATATGTTTGCATGTGGAAAAGAACCTTGTAGGAAAATGTTAGACATTACACATACTGCAACATTTGCAAAAACCAGATTTTCAAATGTAGCACTTTGTTTACACTACAACAAAATTGCAAATATTCCATTGACAAGTTTGTCAAGTGTTATCTAGCATACCTGTAATCCCTGTAAATGATACAGTGTGTCATATAAAATACCAAATGTGTATATAACTGAACTTTCTAAGAGTATTGTAAAAAAACAGTGACATTTAGTTTTTGAATTTTCACCGATTTTCAAGTGTCTAGATAAAGAAGGCCATTCCTTGGTGTGAATGGCAGACAATGATATCTGCTTCTTTTTTCTATAGCTTTCAGAGCTCTTTCACACTAACCCCTTGATTTGCACTCACTGAAAAATATGCCTGCATTTAAGTTCATAATTACCAATGATATTAACTGCTAACAAACTGCAATAGGTTCTTTGAAGTGGTGAGTAAATCAAAATGAAGTTGATGAAAATCAGCAGCATTATCCCTTAAACACATCATTTTCTGTGAAGGATATAGCAATGAACATTGTCAACATCTTAAATAAGCTGCTGCCATGGTGTATGTATTGACACAAGTTTCTGCCTACTGAAATATGATGCTTTCTTATCTGAAAAAATGCCCATCAGTAACATTGTTCAAAGACAGAATAAATCATAAATAACTTACTTTCCTTTCCACCTTCGGTGACTCTGGTGGCTTTTTTATTGCATTATTTGGTCTAATTTTCTCATCCAATTCCCGCTGAACTTTCTCATCAATCTCTAGTCTACCTACGTCTCTAACTTTCTTTTCTTCCTTCTCCTGAGGTGGTGGCCAGACCACACGGCCAATACGCACTGTTCTAGCTCTTCCTTTACGATCTCTGAATGTAAAAGTCCCTTTGTCATGGTCAAATGTGTCTGGTCTAACCACTGGTGGAGGGGGTGGTGGAGGGGCAGGGGGAGCTGGGGCCATCCTTGGTGTCTGGTCAGCAAACTGTACAGGGGGTGGAGGTGGTGATGCTACCCTCTCGTGCACAACCTGTCGGTTCACAACTGTATCCCCCTGGTTAGCATTTACAGTCTCTTTCTCAAAATGTTGCCTAAATTTGAACACACGTTTTGCTCCACTTCTGTCTACCTCTTGTTCTGTACCTTGTACAGTTACTGGAAGCACAGGCCCTGCACTGACAGGTACTGGGGCAGCCATCCTTGTCTGTTGTGTCTGGCTGGTAAAGGTTGGCTGGGTAGAACCACCAGGAAAGAATCCAACTGCAGATGCTATGAAATATAAAAGTTAAACTTAATTCTGATTCAGAAAATGCAAGTGCAATCAAAATATGCATTTATCATTAAACTTATCTTTACTCTTGGGAAATCCAAAACAAGGATGCTCTCACCATTCAAATTCTGAATTCTAAAATTTCTAAGCTTCTAGAATTTTTCCAGGATGTATGAAATTTAGCACACTCATCAGAAATCAATAGGACAACTTCTTAAGGCTACACATTTATCAATATTATGAGAAGCTTACCTTGAGGTGAGCTGAAGCTGGCGGATGGACTGACAAGCTGCTGAGATGCTGGTTGCTGTAGTTGCTGCTGTATTGCTGCCTGTAACATCTGCTGTTGCTGCAGAAGTTGCTGTAACTGCTGTTGCTGTTGTATGGCAGCATACTGTTGCTGATTCTGCTGCTGCTGTTGCTGCTGGTAGGCAGCCTGTAACAGAGCTTGTTGCTGTCGCTGTTGTTGTGCTGCCTGGGCTTGAGCTTGGGCCTGTGCCTGGGCTTGGGCCTGTGCCTGAGCTTGTGCCTGGGCCTGAGCCTAGAATTAAATCAATAAGTAAAATTCTATAGAGTTTAATAACATTTTAACATTTAATGTTACTACACAAATAATATATCCCATGACTTTGAGGGTGTGATTTTGCAAAGTTGTATCAACTTTAACTGAGAAAACAAAACTTATTTTAGATTGTGGTTTGCCTGTATTCTACTTTGTTTTGCAAAAACATAAAACTGGAACAAGTTACTTGTCCTACAAAACTAAATTTGTGCATGTAAGGTTTAAGAATCATCCTTCATTATATAGCAGTTCTTTAAAAGTTGAATGCCAATACCCAGGAATGTGCCTTTATGTAACCAGCAAGACAATCTAACAAGAGTACTATTCTTACATAGGCTTGTAACACTGCCTGTTGTTGAGCTGCTATTTGCTGTGGGCTGATACTTGATGCTGAGAGGTTCAGGGCCGGAGGAGGGGGTACCATGTTTGGGAGTCCACCATTCATCTGCTGTACTGGAATGTTCATACCTCCATTCTGCATGCCTCCAGACACAGGCTAAAACAGACATTTAAGGACATTTAAAGGATACCTTATTCATACTGTATTTGGATGAACATTTTTAACATAATAACTCATAATATACCACACTAATAAGATTTGTTAGTCAGGACAAGATGAATTTTTCCCCCTTCGGATGTTAAAGCAACAACTGAATACATACCTACTGCTTTTATCTAAATATTATAGCATAAAAAATTCAGAACTTTGATTTTTTCACATTTTGTTCTGAAGAAGAGAAATATCTGGAACTGTCTGCAGGCAACATTTTTAATCATTTAATGGGAAACAGACACTATCCAAATGCAAATTACCTGGAACTGTGGTCCTGGTATACCATCTCCACCACCTTTACCACCTCCCTTTAACCTGTTCTCAACAGACCTGGCATCCGACAAACCATCTACATGTTCATTGAGGGCATTACTGAAAACATCCTCTACCCAATGTGACCAATCAGAATGTCCTGTTCCTACAGACACATTATCTATTGATCCAGCATGTCGGTCCTCACGCTGTGCTTTCCGAGCAATTTTGTCTGCAGCTCCCTGCCTACCAGATACTTTTGTCATACGCAAGTATCGCTGATTCAGTTTAGTGTTACTCATGTCATCGCCATTTACACCATTTATATACCTTCTGTTTAATTGTGTTTGTGACAAGTCATGTCCACTTTCATTTAAATCTCCATTAACAACATATCCATTGGTAATCATATGCCCGTTTGCTATGGGTGGACTGGGTGCCGCTTTTCGCTTTGTGTATCTCAGGTTGAGTTTATTGTCAGACAGTCCATCAACACTGACCCCATGTGGTCGTTTATTTAGCACACTTGTCATGGAGAATTCAACTCCGCTTTCTTGTTCCTCATCAGCAACTCTTTCACCATTCACTGTTCGTTGTTTAATACTTCTTTGCTCTATTTTTGTAACATCAATTTTCATTGGCTCTGGTAATTTGCCTTTAATCTGCATCTGTCTATCTCTCTCTGGATGATGGGGTCTATAAAATAGGGTATGAATCAAAACATATTGTTTCTATGACTATCAATATATCTGTTAAAAGAACTGATTGAATCAAATTATTTCATCAGTTAACAACTGTTAAAATATCTCGGAGAGAAATAACATAAGCTAAAAGGCACATAATGAATGCATTTATCCACATTTGAAAAGATAAAAATATAAACTTACGATTCACTGTAGAAACTTCTCTGCAGGCTGAGTGGCTCTCTAGTTCTATCTGACGAGACCAGGAAGTGTGACCTGCACACCGGGAATCCTGGTGGAACCTCCATCTCACTTATTAGGTCAAGGACATAATCATATCCCATCAACTCATAATAATCCATATCCTCTTGCAGGAGTACTGTCCAACCAAGGTTGTTCTCTCGCAAGCCCCTCTGGTTCAACAGATGCTTGGCAAACTCCTCCCCTGATGTCCATGACTCAACATGACCAATCATTGTTGCATCTGCAAACAAAATAGTACATGTAATTATCTATAGCATATTAAAGTACATGTCTGAAAAAAAAAAACACAGTGTAACAATTGTATACTTCTTTCTCTTAAAATTATGTGATATAACATTTTAGTCATGTATATTGTGTCTATGTGCAATCAAGTAACACTGACTTTCTCCAAAAATTATTTAAACATATCTGATCAATCAAAAGAAATTGCATCACATCTGAATACAGAGTTAAAAAGTCAACTAGTATACAGCAACAAATGAACAAATCTACTCACTATCAGCAAATCTAACTTCCAGTGCCATATTTGCCTTCCTTTGTGCAGCTCTCCACTCAAGGAGGCAAGGAGGGTATACTCTGCTCAGCTGAGGCTCAATAGCAGCACACTGTAGGGCTTTGTGTTGGCAAAACCATTTGTAGCCATCTAGACCAATGTCTGATACATACCTAAAAACATGGGAAAATTACTCAGATCTTAATGTTATATTCTTGTATTTTAAAATGTTCAATAGGTTTGACCTATTCAAGTAACTAAAAGAAAAAGCAAAAAGACAATGAAATCATTATTTTCTTTAACTACAAAGCAGCCTTTAAAAAAATTCAGCTAAGGTTTTTTTAAAAAAGCAAATTTCATAAATCAAAAGCCATAAAAAATAAGCACATTTTCCTTGCTGGGATGTATATTTTGTTTTATATGTTAAAAGTAAATGTTAACTATATGTTACAGTAAGACATATCATTCTGAAGGAGATACATCATAACATCATTACATCTCATTACAATGTTGTTACCCTTGTTTGGTATATTCAGAGGTGAATTACAAGACTTCTACTAGAAGTGAACCTGCATGACATCTAATTAAGATAAACATTTGCTGTTGGAAACACATTAAAAATAACAAGACTACAGAGGAAAAACAGAGTTTCCAGTTTCAAACTTTTTTTAGTACACATACCATGGCATATGAATTCTAATAAACAATAATTCAACTTGAATTAAAGCAATATGTAATTATAAGGTAACACTTAAACAGAAATTCAATATGGAAGATTAATGTTTGTTTTCATCTGTTTTTAGGTTAAAAAAAAAATATCATTTGTAAAATGGTTCTTCCCTTGCACAGGTTTGTTACAGGAGTTTAGCTTAAAAATTATTAAAATGACATAAAAAGGCTTACTTGAGGAGGTATTTATATAGTGCATGGCTGGGTGGGAAGGCACTAAGGCAGTGGGCCATGAGTTGCCACACACGTTCTGCTGTATTGATTTTCTGGTTGTTCCATGTTTGGTTGGCCAGCTGACAGTAGATCTCATCTCGTAAACCCTCATTCTGAAGACCCTGTGGAGACATTTTTGTATAACATGATTATTTCGGACACTTTAATGACTGCTGTATCAATCTTTATCATTGATTCTCATATAAAAAATTTTCTTGTTATTCTGAAGACCATATCTGACACAAGATTAAATAGAAAAAGATGACAAATAAATTGAGACAACTCCAAAACAATGTTTCGATATAACAACTTTTCATAAATTCTTTGCATTTCTTTATCTTTGCTACATATTCAAGACTTTTCCCGCCATTTTTAGCAGCAAGGTCCCTACCAGTTGTACAATATAGTCGGCCATGGCCTTTTCTTGTCTGTCACCAAGGTTGCGGTCATACATGTACTTCAGGATCTGAAAGCAAGATTAATAACGTACTTGAAAGGTGTGCAACAACCCAACAATACTGTCAACAATAAACAGCATACCATGATAATTACATGTTCATACTAAGACATATTGGTGAATGATGTAGGACTTAAAAAAATGAAAATGTCGAAGTAATAATGTAATTCCAGCAAAAAGATATTCAATAGCTGTAACACATAAATAATGGACATAAAGCCATGTGTTGTAGTCCCTATCACTGGATTTCTTAAATTAAATTTTTCTTCAGAAAAAGCTTACCAGTTTGAAAACGGACTGTGCCAATCTGTTGTTCTGTTCTCCCTGTACTTTGGTCAGTGCTGACTTAATTGGTTCAACAGTCACTCCCCAGTCAGGGTTCTGTAACAAGCACATGACAATGAATAGAACTATAGATATGTCTTTTTTTTTTCAAACAAAATTTTTTTTAAGCTCAGAACAAATTAATTTATATTTCTGATACAAATATAGACACATTACAATGGTATGAATGTAAAGATACCCTTGCTGATATTTGTTTGGATTTAATTGTGTTTGGTTTGTTCTGATCAATACTGTTCAACAGTAACCCAGCACTGTAAGCATACAGAGTAATTTATCATGGGAAGTCCCAGTACCCGATTCCTTCTCTCCACAAGATACTGCCAAATTTTTAACATAAAAAGGAAGTTTCCAAGTTCTTTATAATCTATATGAGTTCCATATAGAACTCAACCTTTTCTACAGAATGTTACTGTTGAAACAACTTCCTATATATGATCAAGGTGTTTAACTATCTATACCTAACATAGCAAAAAGAAACTTCTATAATACCTTGAAGTAGACACCAGTATATTTGCTGAAGGCATGGGAGTTGATGTCACCAGGTAACCGGTACTTCATATCCATGGGAACTACATCCCCAATCACAGAGATAATCTGTCTATCATTGTGCGGAGCTCTCCATCCTAAAATATGACATGAATAAGCTTTTTTTTTCTTCCAAAATAATTTCATCAAACAATTAATGATTAGCAACTGAATTTTAGCTGAACTTGAGCATGTAAGATAAAATCATTTCAACTGCAACACTTTTGGATAAAAACTACTGAAATATGAAATTTCCTGTGTTGGAAGCTGTGTCCTAGGAACACAGAAAAAGCCTCCAACCCTAAGAAGTCATTTTTTGGAAGATTCAAATCAATGAAACTGGAACTTTGAGCAAATGAAATAGATTTTTCTTTTTTGAAAATGATCTATTACAGGAACATCCAAAAGATCAACATCATTAATGTAAAAAAATCTTAACTCACCATCTAACTTGTTATACACATATGCCAGTTCTCCTGGGATTTCCAAGTTCAATATGCTTGCTTCTGCCTTCATGATTTTCTCCTGAAAATATAAAAATAACAAGGTCCATCATTCTTTCAAAAAGAAATTTCCAATTCAGATCCAATCCATCATTGGCATCAGCATATATCTTCCAAGTGTGTAAAATGTGTATCACTATAGCTAGGGCTCGACATAATCATGATAGGCATAGTAATTCATAAACAAAACCTGGCTAACGGAATGATAGTGCTGAATTTTTTGCTTTTTATTTCTTCTTACTGTTTTGTACAGCCTCCTGCACATAAATGAATGAATATAATACAATCACTTGATAATTTATTGCCATACAGCCAAGCAAACACTGAATGAACTGTCGGCAAAGAACACTGTGTCTGATTTTAAAGGTTTCACCAAAACTGTGCATCGCAGTTTCATTCATCATAAAGAGCATACTAACAGAAAAACACAGAACAGAATTTGCACAACACTGCTTGCACAACCTGATAACCGCATTAAGCAAATGCATTAGAGCACTTCTATTCATCAAAATTATGTAAAACTTTTTCAAGCTCCTCTTTTTACAAAGGTAATGCTGGTTAATGTAATATGGTGAATGAATTAGTGCATCTTAATCTATCAGAAAGACTAAAAACAGAAAATACTTTAGAAGTTCCGACATCCATTAATTGCTAATGAGACAACTTCCATTATCTTATTTCAAAAAGTGTGCCTGTTCTTTAACTGATTTCTGCCTTCAGGAGAAGAAAATTAGCAATAAAACTGAATCAAATAACTCAAAGAAAAAAAAATGGCATGTTTGTGCAGTCACTTAATGTTCAAGTGGTTTTATAACCTGTATTTCTAAAGATATCTTAAAGTCATAAAAATGCAAAATTACTGCTTTACTTTGTGAAGTAAAAACAAAAATCTTGAAATAACCGAAAAATTCTGATACGCATTTATCTAAATGTAATTCAACACTATAGATTAAAATGAAAAAATATGAACATATTTTATGATTTTATGATGCCTACAAGGGATTATCTTATCATTATGGTTTAAGCTAACAACACCATTAACATGAAAGATGATTTTAAAAAAGTGAAAGATTGAAACTGAAAACTCTTTCACTGGTAATGTCCTAAAGTCCTTTCTCTTCTACTACACAGATTACAACCTAGTCTGCATTTTTCAAAAACTGAAACACATTCTTGACCTTAACATTTGTTGCAAATTATCTCTACAACAAGTCTAAGATAAAGAGAGTCCAAAAACCAGTCAAAAGACTGCAGTGCTGAACTGAAGACCCAGTCTATTTACTTTGTTATTTCGTTTCATTCAAAACCAAATGAAGTAGTGACAAAGAATCCATATGATACAGTTTATACTAAAATCCTGCAAAAAGAAATGATCATCACTTCCTTTCTATCATTCTCTGTAATCTATGAAACATTCAATAAATTTGAAGTTATCTTCTACAGAATCCAGTGAGAAAGCACAATATTTCTTGTGACAAAATACTTATATAAATTACACTTTCTTTAAAGTCCTATAAATCATTACCTAGAACTTTATCAGTAAGATAAAATAAACATGTGGTATAAAGGCTAAAGATAATCAGTAGTTATCTTCACTGAAATCTTACTGCTGCATGTTTGTGCATCAACAATTACCCTACATGTAAGATGAAACTTGCGGGTCAGTTTACATCACTTTCTGACAAAACTTCCTTAACAAAACTAAAAAAAATCCTGTGAAAAGTTTTACACATTACAAACTTGCCACAACTCACTTATTGAGAAAGCCATAACATGCTAATTTTGACATAACTGAAAAAGGCACAACCTCTGATATTTCAATCTTTCATGTACAACCAATGACACATTTTATAAGAATTTTCTGACATATGTTTAAATACTGGATTTGAACTTGCACATGAAATATTAAAAATAACAAGATCTTCATTTTAAACACCTTGTCTGTTGTATGGACATGTGGAGAGAGGCACATCTTACATGAAGCTGGATCTTGTAAAAAGCCAAAGTAAAATCTTAAAAACACTGATAAAAGGGATGTTTAAAACAAAACAAAAAAAGTTTTTCAGAAAGTATGTTTATTTTAGACTGATGACCTGTTTTAAGGTATATGAAAGCTTTTGATTGTAAAAAAGCCTTGACCTCAAATTTTTAAAGGTTGTCCAAATGCAGTTGTAGACTTAAAAATGCTTATTAACAAATTATATGAAGAGGTCATTGTACTTTATTATTCTAGGTGATGAATGCTCTTTGAATGCCATTCTGACTTTATGAAACCTAACCCAGTTTTTATTAGCCCTAAGACAAACAGTAAGTATGGGTGGGGTGCATAAATCTCAAACGCATTTTGTGTTTGTCCCCTCAGGTGCAGTCTACCTAACTGAAGTAAGTTCATTTACACATAATAATTAGTTTCTCCACCTATTACTTAACAATAGTGTTTTTCATTCAGGTACATAAAAAAACAAAGCAAGTGTGCCTTCTTTCAGGATTTGAAAATACAGATTTACAAGTAATATTATATAAGTTAAAAGTAAAGGTAAAGTCATGCTCAATGCAATTCACTGTGAATGGGTGAATGCTATTTACTCATGAATACACTGAACCAAAGCTGTTCTCACCAAGAGAAAAAATATAAATAACAAATTAAATATTATACTCGATGACAAAAAGAAACCACAGTTCATTTTAAGTACAGTGTGAAAGAAAACAGAGGGTCATCCTAAGTTTTCTGAGGTTGGTCATAAAAAAGCAATCCTTTACAATCATTTATCATTTTTCTGTGCCTGACAAAAGCAATCCTTTAAGAAAAAATATTGTAGTTACCACTGTACAATGATCAAACAAATAACTTCATCATTAAACCATTTACAGCATGCTATGTTCTAGTTATCCATTCTCAAACTTGCTTGGAAACAAAATGACACAAAATACTTATAACACCACCAAAACATATCTAGTTTTAGTTTTGTTTACATATTTCTTCATATTTCACTTTCCAGATAATTAAATTTCATTACTACATGAGGTCAACCATATAAATCTATACTGTGAACTTAACAGTGTGATAACATCAGTATGTCTGAAGTCTAACCAGCATGATAATTAGAAGATAATCTACTATCTTAAACATTTGACAACAGCAGGCCGTTTATCGTAAATACATTAAATTTTCAGAAAACAAACAAGCAAATTCGTTAAATTTATATCCTCAGCCGTAAAATGTTCATTACTTTTGGAACGTGAGTTTAATAATAAACTCTTTTTTAAATATAAAAGCATGGTTTTTGAAAGAAAAAAAAACTCTAAGTTATACCGATTAGTATTGTTTATGAGAATGAAAGTTGGGTCATAAAATATTTTAAATTAGATATCTTAATGCCTCCACCTATAGCAGATGACCACAATACCATGTCACACGCTTAGTATCTAAGCATTACCTAGGCTTTGTGGGTTGACAT
The DNA here is from genome assembly GCA_012932295.1 of Cyclina sinensis. NCBI lineage: Eukaryota > Metazoa > Mollusca > Bivalvia > Venerida > Veneridae > Cyclina > Cyclina sinensis. Next base: position 24,370,565 of record JAAONU010000001.1, read on the forward strand.
TTTTTCCCCCTGTTTTTCTTATATACTCATAAAAAACTTGGGACCTCAGGGGCATGGTCATTTGAGATCTCAGAGGCATAATTAAATATTCTTTCTAAAAGACCAAAGTCCAATTTACAAGTCACATGCAACATATCTAAGTCCTGCATGTTGTGGTTTTGGAGAGGAAGTATTTTTCCTGTTTTCCTATTAAACTATTTAAATCTGTCAACCCTAAAGGTGCAACCTTTTCTGGTCCCTGAAGTATAATTTTCAGTATTCTCTGTACAAGATATAAGTACAAGGTATAAGATGATGCCACATACCAAATATTATTGCATTATGCATTATGGTTTCGATACTAAGACTATTTTTAAAGATTTCATAATTTTTACAGTTCAGTTACCATAGCAACCACAGTTCTGGACAGAATGGAATTGCTTAGAAAAATTTGGTAGGAGTTCATGCAAGGAAAGTCCCAGGAAGTTCTAACATATTATGAAATGCAAAAGTATTTTTTTTTAATTTTCCCTTAAACCAGTCTTTTGTATAGAATTAATCAAAGGGTCATAAATCTGAGTTGATCAGACCAAACTTTGTGCCTGCAGCATCTTATACTGATGTTACATATATATATTGAGTGACATGATTATGTTTTCTCTATATAAGAATATATGACTGATAAACTGTAGCCTTGTTACACATGGTTAATCCCTTCCCCCCCACCATACCCTGCCAGGAAGAAGTTACCTCAAGGTTGTACTTTCAAAAACTAAATGTAATAATGTGCGTATACAGTTTGAAGAAAAACCCTCAAAAAATAGGCAAGGTAAAGTTATTGTTCTTGACACTGCACTTCCTACCTATGTGTTTTGTCAGTGTATGAAGGTTGAAGAAAATCGCTCAAGTACTTTTGGAGTTATGCTCAGGACAAAATTGGGACGGACGGACGCACGGAAGGAGACCATTTCTAATATCCCCTCCACCATTAACTAGGGGATAAATTAATCAAAGGGCTTGAGTTACTGATCTGATTGGAACATATTTTGTGTCAGGACCATTCTGTACTGGAGATACATTTTTTTGTTGAGTTTCCTTAAATTAAGTTCTAGGACTGGACGGTTAGAAAGATGGATGGATAGACAATGTAAAAACAATATCCCTCCATCTATTGCAAGGGATAATAACCTGGGCATAGATAATAAAGCAACCATTACATTTTTTTTCCATCTAATTTTTTTTCTCCTTTAAGAGTACCCCCGTGAAAACTTGTTATGCAGTACTGATTCCCCAATGCAGGAAGGTAATAGGTGCATCATTTAAGTATTGAATTTAAAATCTTTTTTGCACTAGGGTCTCAAGCTGCCTCATATAAAAATTCTTTTTTTTCTGGAATATACAGTCTTTAAAGCCAGGCATTCTATCAACTGATAAAAAAAATATATTCATAACTGAATTCATACCTGTTCATACAATATTAAAATTCTTTTTTTGCCACATCCGTCATTAATGTCAAACCCTTTGTGGTCATGACTGTGCATCAAAATCGTAAGAAGTAGAAAATAAAAGTATTTAAAAGATGATAACAGATACATTTTGATAAAAGTGTTAAGATCAGGAATGAGGGCAACTCATAATGCTAGACTCGCTCTATGCTAGATAAGGCGGCATTTAGTTGTTTGAATAATGCACATGAAGATAACACATCACTAAGACCTCCCTGACTGGGACCAATATCTCCCTGTCTGAAAACCAAACTCTCCATGAGAAACCCTTCAGAAAAATATGGGAAGTATGTAATTAGGCTTTTTTGTTTCCAAGAATAGTGTTTTATTTATGCAATGACTGACAGTCTACAAGGCAGTAAATGTTTAAATACTAACTAAATTAAATGTATAAGGAATCTTGACATTAAAATTTAAGTTCTTAGTAAACATTTTCCTCATTTTTTGATAAACTGAAGGACATTTTATATGATACAGTAAACAAGAATTTAACAACTCCTCATATTCCCTTCCTATTGTCTGACGACATTTAACAAGAAAAATATGATACCTATATCATGTTTTACATGGACCTACATGTTGGCCTGTCATTTCATCTACATGGTCTACTCAAAGCTATGACCTTGAAAAAAGTCAAAATAATTGAATTCTATGCACAAAAATGCCAAAGTAATAAACTTTTTTTTTTTAAATCTAAAAAATGTTCAATCCAATCAATCTATAATTCAGAATACAGTTCAATTTTTACCGTATTCATTAAAACATTTATAATACCTCCAAAGACCAACTTTTCATGAATTAAATTATTCTCCAATAAAAAGCAGCATCAAGCAACAGACAAAAATAGTTCTCTGCCACAAAACACATTGTATGTTTCTATCAGATATTAGGCCAATTTGACTTTCTTTTTCAAAAAATCACTTTTTGCCATTACCTTTAAAATGGGTAACAAAGAAGATACACTGTTAGAAATAAATAATTTGACTTACAATCTCAAGAAACCCATCCTCAAAATATGGAAATCCAATGTATAATTTACTGCCAACTCTCTCCAAAGTAAATTCCTTCATTTTTTTCACGAATATAAATGATTAATTCACAAATAAAACTACTATCATAAATCCTATGTGCTCATTCACATATTTCCATCATTTCGAGAAGTATAGTAAATCATCTGTGCCCATCCACACATTTCTATAATTTCTGTAAGTACTGTCAACCCGTTGAAAAAAAAACCAACACTATATCAAAAGAATAAAAAAAAATCAAGCAAAAACAACCTAAAAAATATTTATATAAGTGTCTGTTGCAGTGTAATACATATATCTAGTTAGCACCTTCATATGACAGTAACTACATGTATTAACAGATCAGCTGTCAATCAAATTCTCATTACCTGTCATGTGGTCAACAGCCCTTGATCAATTTCTGCTAACAAGTTCTTTTTCCTCTTTAATTATATGAATACATACATTTTTCTGCATCCTTCAGTAGTTATCTACATATACTTAATTTATTCTATGTAATGTCACTATCAGTATGTGGAGAATTTGGCTGTCTGATTAGATGTATATAAATAGAAAAAAACATAATTATATACAGTTACTTATGCATAAATAAATATGAATACATGAATTTAATTTATCAAACATGTCAACTTGTCACAAAAACATCATACTTCATAACAGAGCAATAAATACAGTACTTCCAACTTCTGTATCTGCACCTATGTTTGTGCTTACAAAGGGACTTCACTCTTGTACAACATGAAGTCAGAGTTAAACTACCTGGATAAAAAATCGTCAGAAACATTTCAGTGATGAAGACAATGAAATACTTACAAAAAAGTGATCAAAATTGATTAAATGACAGATTTTCTTTTAAAGAATGGGTATGTAACAGTTAGTAAAACTACTATTTGCATATCATGTTTCAATATACATGAATACTGACCCTTCTTTCTTTCTCCATCTTGAGGCGGGCGTTTTCTCTCTGTTGTGCAATTTTCTCTTGTTCTTGTCGTCTCTTTACTTCTTCACGCGTCTGAAATTAACATACCAGTATTTCATTAAGACAGCTGGTACATGTGATTCATTGCTATTATATTCAAATATATATACATACTGGAATACACCTTTCATCTTATTAATACATACCTCATGCATTTTTATTGTAATTTTCCAGATGGACACATTGTTCATACATATAGATACATTAATATGGAGCCCCAAGACAGTCATACCAACATTATGAGATGGAAAGACGATGCTGATAAAATCAATATGAACTATGTAGAAATTTTTTTCACTAACATACTTCTCTCAGTTTGCAATGTCATTTTTTTTTCTTTTTTTTTTTTTATACAACATACTTCTTTTACTCATACAGATTTGAAGATTTTTCCACCATCTCACAAGCTGTCAAGGTCATTATCTTCAGGGGGGTGTTTTATTATCAAAAATGTGACTTCTACTCCCTTATTAACTCTCGAGACTTTCTTGAAAGAAAGAATTGTTCAAGTGATCCACCCGTCAAGTTGCAGAAGTAAAAATTCAGTATGACTGCATGATGACTGATCTGCCACAAAAGGCTAAATTAACAAAGAGACGAAGCAAATGTTTTAAAACATAAGTTTTCCTTCAATCCTGTCTCATTGAAACCATATCCTAATTAATAGTTACTATTGTTCCACTACCTTCCACTAGATATTGTAGCAGAGTATATCAGAGCAAAAATAAAGAACTAATTTTAATAAGATTGCCACCTTTCTGGCATCAAAGTAGTATACTGGTATTACTTTTTTCTGATCTTGAATCTTTTCAACTTTATCCAAATGTAAATTAAGACAGCCCTGGTTGAAACTTTCTAAGATCCGCTTTTTTTTCAGTCTGCCTGAGTTGTACAACGTAATCATTTTTCTTTACCTAAATACTATACTGAAAAAAGTTTTAGTTGCAGACCATATTTAACCCCCTAGTTTTAAAATGGATCAGTTTCTTCTGCTATTTTTGGATGCTTTTTCACAATTACTTCTTTTTTTTCAACACCTTATTTACCATTCTGACACTTGTTTGGTATGTCAGTGTTCATAAATTTTATTTGTGACACTTCATAATATGTATGTTCTGTCCTTAGAAGCTTATGTAAGCATGCTAACACTCTCATATGCTTATTAATGCTAAATGAGGAGCCATTTTCTATTTTATACATAGCTACCTCATTTTCAATATAAAAAAAAAATTACTATTCTATCATAATCAGTTGGTTAAATTGATTTTACCCCCCTCAAAAATTCAGTAATAGAAAGCAGTTCACCTAACCAGTGTTCCTTGGAAGGACCAGATTAAGTCTCCAATTAAGAAACTGTCAACTATCTCATGGTAACGAGGCTTGAACACCCATGACCATCAATTGGTGAGAGGCTAAAAGACTTGAAGTAACTTTAACCACTCGACTGCTGAGATGGGTCCTTCTACATGAAATGTTCAATGAACTCAGGGACTAAAGTATTTCTCTATACGTTTTAATCCGGCAATATCTCGACACCTAGCTTATCTAAATAAAAACATATCCGTTTTTGTGCAGTATTGCAGATTATCATAGCGTTAAGTGTACAACATACCAGACTTCAGCTGGGTTTTATATTAGAATCAATCAGTCCTCAATTAAGACAATTTCAAGTCCCATTTTCAACATCTGTCAGAAAAGCACTGCACTTAAATACTTGGAGTTTTTCTCTTATCTGACAAAAACCTTCCTATGTTTCAATGAATTAAGTCAACAGAGCATAAAAATAACCACCTTAAACTACTGTTTTGTATTTTCAACAACAACAGCAACTTCTAAGATTAACTTCATTGTATACATGATCTTTCAAGAAGTAAGAGCTTTCAATGGCATTTTCTTTATATACCACTGATTCACTTTCTTATTTTAGCTATGTAAGTAATTTCAACAGATATATCAAGTGACGACTGTTTCTTTTCCAACTCATCTTAGCACCTTTTAGAAGTTATATAACCATTTTAACACTAACTAAATTTGTCAAGAAATGTGTTAAAGCATATATGGTGATTATAGCAAACAAACTGAAATATGTATTTTCATGAAATAGATTTTTTTTGAAAAAAGATGAGCAATATAATTGTTTTGTTTACAATGTTGTTATTTAGTGCCCTGGGGACAATGTTACATTTCAGATTCTCCATTAAGATAATTCCAGCAACATTGTTTCACTGCTTGCTAAGTGATATATCCTTTAGGCAGATACAACAAGGAGTGGATATTTTAGGTGGATCAAAGAATAACTGTCAACATTATTCAAATATCAAGGTATCACTGAGAAACAGTTGTACATGTATAAATACCTGGTAAAATATTACCAGCTTGCTGGGTATTGATGCCAAGTATTTCAACTATTTTAGACTCAAAGTTGTTTCAAACAATCATCAAAGAACCAATACAAGATCTTTATCATATGCCATTCAAAAAGCATTGGGACACAAAATGGGTAAAAGTGCTCTTACACAAAGCAAGAGAGTATGACCTTTTACCCAATAGTATTTACAGAGCATTAGTATATTCTTTACAAAAAGTAAACACATCCTCCTGTAGACTATAGAACTATTTAACTCTTACACTTTCAGGACTGACCTAGACAAGACTGACAGTGACCGACCAATTTAAAATTCTGTTGTACCAAATGGCATTATACTGCAGTACAGCTCTGTTTAATGCAATACATAGAGGATATTTGTTTGTTTTTGTGGAAGATGAGAATTTATTTCATCGAGTGAACACCATATGTGATATTTTCACGAGTGGCGCAGCCACTCGTGAAAATATCAACATATGGTGTTCACGAGATGAAATAAATTCCCATCTTCCACTAAAAAACAAACAAATTTTCTTTTTATTTTATGCCAACACGTCAAAAATGGGTTTTTTTATGATATTTTTAATCAGGGCCTTCAATAAATTCCCCATGGTTAGCCCCAAATCAGTTAATGCGTACTTTGGTTACTGCGCACAAAAAAAGTGCAGACAATCTCCAATACATATGATAACTTTACTTCTGCTGAAATAAACTGAATACACTTTCATCAAATAACATTTATTTTTGTCTACACAGTTTATCAATATTTATTGAATTTTTGCCATACATACTTTAATTATAAAAGTGGATTAATACCGAGTAATATTCAATAAATTGAATTGAAAGTCGGCCATATTGGATATTGTCCATGTGAGTTATGTAAACAAATCAGACATTTTAAATAATTTATGGCGAATTTCATCATTGTTCACAACTAGTTAGGCTCAGGAATTCAATATTATAATTGGATTTAACAAGGTAAATAAATTTCACTCGCTGTCACAGTCTGAAATACAGCGGATTCTCTTGTGGTGGGGAAATTCCTGAAGTTTCATCAAGCAGTAGTTCCGGCACAAACAGTGTATTATCAAAATGGTAATTAACTGATTCATAACAGTGTATTATCACTTTTATCTCACTGATATTTCCCTATATTTCATTGGTAGGCATAAAATAAAACAGTGTTTCATTTGAGAAGGTACATTTGAGATGGCACATCTACTTGTCTGCCCATCAGCTAGCTTTTATGGTGATATGACAGCCAGTCAGCTTTGTGAATAAAAGGTCTTGAGAATGAATCCACCTCAGGGCAAGTGGACTTTTATGGGTTACATTGTTGCCCCAAGTAAATAACTCATTGGCGTTGATGTCAAATTCCACCAAGAAGGCCCTATTAACATTATCTATAAAAGAATTCATGGAAAGATTTGGAGGATGGGGTGTATATAGAACAGGTATTATACCGCATTTCTACTCACTTGCCTATAAGCTACCTTTTATGGTGACATGCTGGAGTGTCTGCTTTGTGAACTACAACACCTTAGTATGAATTCAGCATGAGACAAGTGGAATTTTTGAAGATATTTAGGAAGGCACAAAATCACTCCAATTAATGTTTCTTAGAAGTACTAGTGCAGGAGAGAAAAAATGACAACTTATTCATATGCTGTCAGTCAGATGGCATCCTTCAATAAGTGACAGGTTTTCAGATGTTTACAATCTGAAACCTTTTCTACTATATATTGATAACGTTGCTGTACACCTCTAGAAAATTCTGAATCTGTGCAATGTAACAATAGAAATATGCTACAAATGCTTTCTTGCAATTGGTCTGCTACTAAATCAGCAGATAGAAACATCTTCATGTAACAGATGTCACCATTGAAACACATTCAATTGATTTCTGAGCTCTTAAAGAGTCAAGAGCTTTCTTTACAAGAACGCTGATCATCTAACAGTCTGCAAATACATGTACAAGAAAAAAAGCTGATTCCAGTCAGAGCATGGGTAGTATAAAGGAATGAATGAGACACCAACTGTGTGTGGGCTTTGCCTACAGACATTCTTCAAAGAGGAAATGGTTTATAATACATGATTAAGATGAATTAGAAGGCTAAAGTTCAGTCTAAACATAGTATAGCAAAAATGTTCCTACCTTCATATACTTTTTCCTCTCACGGTACATACGAAACTGGGCCTGGGCCTGAATGATGCCATTCTGTATCACATTAAATTGTTTCCTGAAAAACACCAAACAATTCCAAGAAAATGTTTAACATATAAACTGCGTCTTTTATGTAATTAATTCCTCATGAAGCTGAAAAACACATAAGATCCAAGTTTGTTACAGCAACATATGTCATACATATGTGGTTATATGCTGCGGACTTTTAATCTAAAACAAAATCCATGAATGCCAACATTCTTGTCATTGTAAACACTACTAAAAATATCTTCCTTTAATCCAGCTGAATAGGACACTCAACAATCCTCAATGTTTCTCGGAAAAGGAAGCAGTAAAATAATACTACTGTTCACCAGATTTAAATTACCTAGGTTATAAAAATAGTTCATCCAGCCTCTTGAATAAGGAACATTAATTAAACAAAAAAGAATCTGAATAAATTTCAAAGAAATCAGACACCTTTAGTTCCTCTTCTCAAGTTTAAAATGTTCGTGATATGCTTTTCTTCATTTCAAAAAAAAAAAAATCAAAATTTATTTTGCACCAAAAATGAGATTGTTACTACCAACCGATGATACTTTACTGACTGCAGAGCAAACTTTGGTCATTTGCACGGTAGATTAAGTTGCCCCCAAGACAATACATGATGTCATCTAAAATGTTCTTTCAACACAAAAATATGTCACCACAATTAACTTAAAACCTGGACACAAGTTTGATAAATTATGGGTGGTAACTTTACTTGTTTGCTTTTATACTCTACTAACTAGTAAACTGTTTGCCAAATCATCCTTTTATTTCATTAATTTGCAAAGTGTTCATGTAAACTATCCATGAATTTATGTATTTTATGATGTTTTAATGGACTTGAATGGAGTTATCAGTCAGATGTAAAATGCTTGTAGCCATTGTCTACTTGTTTTTTATTCATAAACTGATAGTAGTAGACCAACCAACTTTCTATGTAACAGGTTTTTGAAAGGTATTTTTTTAAACTGAACAATAACAACCAATTATTCAACATCTGGCCACAGTACCTGCTGTTCTTGGGTGTTTTTTTTTTAAATTTATTTATCTGTGTGCAATACCATTTCCTCATATCTGATCACTCAGTACGAGAAAGAATGGCCAGTACCTTTTTTTGTTTGGAACATTATGTTACCACTTACCAGTTTAGTGTACACAGATATTTATTTTCTTTCTCAATGACTGAACTGGGATTCAAACCAGCCATTTCCTTACCTAGCCATAAAATTCTATAACAACAAGCCTACTGAGATTTCTTAAGATCATTAAATAAAACACTCAAATTACAGCCAATGACTTCATATCTGAACAAGCTTTTTAAACACACAAAAAAAATTGTGCTTGTAGTGAAATTTTGTACCAGGATTTTAAGCCATCCAAAACTTGTTGTTTCACAATGTGGTTAACAAGTTTGCACTTAGATTACCAACTGAAACTAGAATTCTGAATAAACAACATATATCATTCTTTTTTTTGACAAGTTCTAATATGAAACTGTAAATCTTTTCACTTTTATCATAAACAATCCATATGTTATAATATTCAGCTGCAACTGTGCATCTACTTTGCTTAAGTACAGCCATTTTTCAAGTTCATTGACAAAAGTGCTCAAGCAAAGGTTTACGCCCAAACCTTCCACTGACAGGGCTGGTGTGACAAATGATGCAATTAGACCAGCTGTCTACAACACCTTAAATACCACAGCTGACCTAGCTCTTTGCCTTTTATGGTCAAAACAGCAGATACACACAATCTTGACACCCTCCAAAATGTTCATTAATACTTTTCCTCACTTTTTATTGAAAACAATTTATAAAGTCTCCTTTTAATAGATGTTTAGATTCACCAGCTACAATTCACTGGCAAATATATACAAGAGTACTTTAACATAATGAGATTGAAAGTTCTAAGAATATAAAGCAAATGTTAAGGAACATTTTTCTTTTTTTTACAACATTCATGTGATGTTTTGCAGTTTCCTGAGCAGCCAGAAGGAAATTCCTAAAGCATTTTTTAAACATTTCTAGTGATTATGTACGGTATCACACAGTGATTAATGTATTCTATTTCACATTTAAATGAAACATAACTTCTTAAAACAGGATTTGTGAAAATTTAGGACACAAACTAGTAAAGACAAAGGATGTTAAAGTTTGTTGCAAATTAACATAAGGTAACTCCTATTCAGATTTCAGAAGCATTTCTGACCATAGAAAGTGTCTGGTATAACTTATTCACACACTAAAGACATACAACAACATTGTTCTAGCATCCCAACTTTTCAAAGAAGTCTTTTGAATGTTGAATTCCTTTCAAACTGGAGATGACTTTTTGTTTAGTTTTATCCCTTTAGTACCAAAACAAAGGTCTTTAGTTTAAAGTCTCATCTGAAAGATGAAGAAGTGAGAAAGGCAGAGAAGCTGGGGGTCTGACTCATGACCCCTGGATTACAAGTCCTGTGAATTAGAATTTATCTGCCTTCAAGCAGTGAGGGTTACAATACATTAATTTATAACTTAACCACATTACAGATTAATGAATGACAATGGATAAAAATGATAATGACTATATATCACTTACCTTGCTCTGTGCATCCTGATAGCTGCCTGAATTCTCTTTGTCTTCTCATGTATCAACAAGAACTTGCGCCGAGTAAGGAACATACGTGCATACTTCTGTATGTGGAGTGCAGCTTTCAGGTGAATCTTACGAGCTTCCATGTCAAGATGATGTTCAAACTCCTCTTTCATAAACACCTGTTGATCAGAAATCATATCAGGGATAGATGTTGAATGTTTGTAATTGGTAAGGGCAAATGTTTCAGGGGAATCAGAACCATGCTGAAAATAATACTTGTGATAGGCATTATTGAAATCGAGTTTACTCTGCTCTTTTTGTGGTACATGCTGTTTGGTGTTGGACTTATTGAGTACTTGTTCTGACTTTGGTGGGACAGTCTTAAAGTAAGTAAAATACTGAGCATCACCAATCCTTGTTGGGGAGACTGCATAAAACAGTTCATCTGGTGAGGACAAGTTTGTACCAACATTTGGCGACAAGTTTGATGCAATAATCTCAAAGTCTTCTGTTTTCTCAGATTTTCTTCTTTCAGAAGATGTTGGTATACTGTTATGGTTATCATACAGAGGTGAATTCAGGCTAGACAAAGACTCACACACATTAGATGGTCTACTTTCTTTCTTTATACTGTTTACAAGATTATAGTTTTGAGATGACCTTTCTACCATCTTTGCCTCAGAGACTTTTTTTACGGGAACCAAATAACCACTTGCTGACATAGCAGTGTATATCTCCTTTCTACCATCATCTGCATCTATTTTGACCTGGTGTTCATTTAGTAGACTATACACATTACTATCTTCATGCAAATCATGTCTGCCATCATGACTTGAATGGTTTGCAGTAGTTTCAGTGTCGTATCTTATTATCATACTTTCAGCTTTTTGAAAATTTTCATTCTCATAATCAGGTTTAACTATTCTAGTCAGTACGTCAATGTCAAGTTTTTCCTGAGATGAATCTGGTTTGTTTATGTCTTCATTTTCATAGTCATGTTTTATTCCTCCTTTATATAAATCATAATAAATTTTCTTATGTTCATAGTCAGAATATATCGACCCCCTCTGAGAACCAGAATACCTTTTCTCATATTCTTGTCTAAAATCAAACTTTTTCTTAAGGGAACCATTCTCATTCACATAATCATTTTTAATAGTTTGTGTATGAGAAGAAAACTGACTACTCTCATTCTCATAATCAGGTTTTACGGTTTCTTTTAGTGAACGTGACACGAATCTCTTGTTTCCATGACTAGATCTGCTTTTTTCATGAAAACTGTCATTTCCGTAATCAGGTTTTACAGTTTCTTTTAGTGAACGTGACACGAATCTCTTGTTTCCATGACTAGATCTGCTTTTTTCATGAAAACTGTCATTTTCGTAATCAGGTTTACTTTTTTCTTTAAATGAGCTGGAATTAAATTTCTTGTTTGCAAAATTAAACTTTGCTGCTTTCTGGAACTTCTCATTTACATAATCAGGTTTAACCTTTTCTTTCAATGAACCAGAATGAAAATCATCATTTTCATAGTCCTGTTTTGTCTTTTTGTTTTGTGTATGATATGAATATTTCTCTGTCTTGTAATCAAAACTCTCTTCTTCATTTTGTGATTCATCATTTTCATAGTCTTGTTCAATCTTTCCTTTGTGTGAGTCAGCATGAAATTCATCGTTTATGTAGTCAGGTTTCAATTTTTCGTTAACGGAACCTAACTGATACTTTTCACATTTGTAATCAAATTTCACATCTTCTTCTGATACGTCATTTTCATAATCTGGTTTTATTGTTCCTTTCTGTGAATCCATTTCAAAATTTTCATTTTCATAATCAGGTTTTACTATACCACACACAGAAGCTGACTGAAATTTCTCATTTTCATATTCCATTTTTACTGGTTCTTTTTGGGAGTCAAGATGAAACTTTTCATTTTCATAGTCAGGTTTTACTTTTTCTTTTTCCACATCTGTGTGTGGATCAAACTGATTTTTCTCATTCTCATAATCATGTTTTGTTGAACTTTTCTGTAAGTCGTAATGAAAAGTTCCATTCTCATAATCAGGGTTTGTTGTTCTTTTTTGTGAACCAGACTCTGATTTTTCTTTTTCATGATGTGGATTAACTGGTTCATCGAAATCAGAGCAGAAAGAACTGTCTGACATTACCACTTCCTCATCAGTTTCAGCCCCTTTGAAGGTGGTTAGCCTGGTCTCATACTGTCTTGAGTGAGCATCACTTTTTAAACCATGACCAGTACTTTCTATTATATGTCTACCACTACCACTTTTAACTGACCCAACAGAACTTTCAACCACAGAAAATTTATCCAAGTTATCATTAGCATTTCCTTCATCTGAATGTTTCTGGTATATATGTGCTGAATCAACATTTTGCAGATCCCCTTTCTCTGGTTCTGTTTGTGTGCTGATTTGTCGAAACAGTTGTGTCCTCTTAGTTGATTTTGTGGATTTTTTTTGCTTCACTTTTTGCTCTTTGTGTCTATCAGGCTTATCATGGAAGGCTGTCTGCAGATTGTAACCTTGGAGATATTCATGATGATGAAGGGGACTGTGTTTAAGTCTTTCATATTTTTCAATCCTGTGTTTATCTCCCTTATGTTTTCTAAGAAGAGCTGCTCCATTGGTTGACGTATCAGGAAACTGATGGCTCCCAGCAGCAGCAGCTGGTACCACTGTGTTGTAGGCATAAGGGTTAGCATAGTACTGTTGTTGAGTAGGTGGTGGGACATAAATCGTTCCCCCTGGCAGAGGTGGTGGTGAATGCCGTCTCCTGAAGTCATGATGAATGGGATAGTTATAAAGACCTGGCTGGTACTCATACTCCACCCTCTCCTGCGCCCCTTTTCGTCCTCCTGAGAACACCCATCTTGAAACATTGCTGTATATCGGATAGTGTGACATCTTCAGATGTGACAAAGAACACAAAACTTGTGCACTTGCATTAAACGTCACTTAACTCAAAACACAAAATCCATCATTTTACAAGTACTTTATCCATGCAAGTTTTAGAAATTATTTTGTCAGAACTTCCATCTTATTCATTTGTACACTTTTCATAACAGACTTCACAAAACACTGACAAATTAAATACTAATCAAGTTAAAAGACTGGCAATGATGTCATTAAAATGCCTTATCCATCATTTTTCGACCATTATAACTTCTCATGCATATAAAGTTAGCTTGAATATACAGCTGAGCAGACCACATTGTCTCATGAATCTGTCATTCTTGAATTATATTGTACCATAGTTTTAAAACTTTTGTATTCGCTGAAAGCACATTTGCAATGTATTGAGAACAAAACATTATACAATATATATTCATTATTCAAGTAAAAGTGAGCAATCAGTTTTATAACAACTTAAAGGGAGACAAGTTCATATCAATCAATGGAAGTGATACTTTGTGTTCAAGAACCTTGAATCTGCTTTTCAAGTTTAACCAAAACTTTTGTAAGCAGGTCAGTAAAAATATCTGGAATACAGTAGAACCCCTCCAAACCAGAACCCCTCTAAACCAGATCCCCCTCTAAATCGGATAAATTGGCCGGTCCCAGTTCTTTCTCTATGTAATTTACCCATACAAACCAGATACCCCTGCATTCTGGATACCAGACAATTTTGCACACAAAAAATTAGTCAATTTCAATGTAAGTCTACCTCTGAAAACTGGTCTTTAATTCCCCTGGCTAAAAAATTGGTTATGGATTTCCGATTTTAAAACTTGCAAAAATCAAGTTCTGTGTCAAAATAAAGAACATAACCTTCTATATTTGGAGGCATTCGTGGGTTTAAATTTCATTACTGAAAATTGTTGGTTTGCAAATTCCTTCAGATTGTAAACATACACTGATAAATTTCAACTGGCCAACAATTAAATACTTTTTTGTAGAGTTTTTTTCTTTGTTTGGCACTGCTTTAAAATTACTATTTAATGTCCATTTTCTTTTACCAATTACAAAATCACTGGAATATTACTGAAAGCAGCATAAAACACCAAACAAAATACTCTTGTATTGCACTGAACCATGACAATGGTGCAGCTGTCATCACAAAATACAGTCATGCAAAGACAGACAACAACCCCTGTGTAGGACTCTGCTTCAAAATATAGAAAACCCCTCCAAACCAGATACCTCTCTGAACCGAACAAAAGGCCCAGTCCCAAGCTCCTCCAGTTTGGAGGGGTTCTACTGTATATAGAATATTGTTAATTAGACTTCTCAATTATTTATCAATTGTTTATTTTTAACATTTTCCCTAAAGTCACAAGCAGTGACAATTATCTCTGTTGCTAGACTGAGTCCTGAGGTCAAAGACTGCATTATAACTATAAATTAAGAAAGATAATAGTCATAACAGCCATGTATAACAGTTTTCTTGTTTCTGTTTTACAGTTTGTTCATATTTAAATTCTAACTGAAAGGCAGACATCCTCCTGTCTGTTTTACAAATTTTTTTGTGTGATTCATTCTAAACAGATTTGAGTCACCTCATGCAAGGTCTGATCTATGCAGCACATTCATGTCTTGCAAATTTCAATACAATAAGAAGCCCATACTTTGAAACACCTTCAAGAAGTTAATTAATGTTACACACAATTATTCATACTGTCACAGCCAGTAGTAACTGTCAACAGTGAAGAGTTATTAAATAATTAGTGATAAATCAAGTACATTTATTTTGGCAAAACAACTGGAACATTGTTCTCAACTGCAACAAATTCAATCAAACAGTTTCATTACTGAAGTCAACAAATATACGGTGACCTTTTTCTTTTACTAATAAATCACAAGAAAAAAATTAGAGATGAAAGGAAAGAAGGATTTCATTTGAATGCTATTATAGACAAGATGACATTTAGAGTGCTATAAATCAATCAATACAAAATGTATGTTACTATAACTGATTTTGTTAAATCAAAACTTGATCAGTTATAAATTCATCTCGTAGGTCAACAGGCAGAAATCACTTTGTTCAAATATCAATGATACATAAACAAGCACAGTTATAACGCAGATCTTTCCACTAAATATTTCTAGTAATTTATGGGAAGATTTTTTTTCTTATCCTCTATCAAAGGGTGTCAATATGGTAGGACTTAAACAGAAACTTTGAAAGGGGATGAAATTATTTTGGATGCTAAGGTCAAAAGAGAAAGACATTTTCTCCTGCCAACTACCTGGTAAGTCCATCATCTATACGCAATCTGAAGACAACAAATCTGCAAACTGGGTACCAGTTGTCAGTACATAAGCCATGAAAAAAAAAAAAAGAAAGGAATTTTGTTCTGGATGTAATGAGAAAGTCAGATGACAATCATCAAATTCTAATTAATAAGTTAGGAATAAATTTCATCCTTCATAATAACACCTTACCAATTCATATATACGTATTCCTTTTTTATCAGATCCACTAGACATTTTTAAAAAAAATATTCCTCAATAAAGCTCATGCACTTGCTCTATTTAGCTTAATTTTCAATCTCTGATCTTTCAAATGACTTGTCCTCAACATATAAAACTATTGCATTTCTAAAATTACACATGCCATCGCTGTTATGACATACAATCATAATATTGTTTGACGTACTTATTTATCAGAAACACCAGCAACAGTCATTACTGTCTATATATTTGTACCAAGGCATTTCTTTCTCATTTTTTAAATATTTCATAACATATCATCTTTTGCATTGTTAAGCATGTACAGCTGAACACATATAAACAAAAATTTTGTTGTAAAATGTCTGAACACTTTACAATAGGGACAGAGATGAAATTGTTATATATGTCCTTGATTTAAATAAACAAAGCTAATGAAAAACTTAGACCTTTCAATAAGCTAAGCAAGTAAGATCTTCTGTTGCAACTTCTGTTTAACAAAACAAAATAACCACTAAGCTGGTTTGTTCTGAAATGATTCAATCTCCTGCTGACTGTTCCAAGTGATCTACTGCTGAATATTCTGTCAGAATATGTTCCTAATTTTGTTCCAAGTGATCCACTGCTGTGTTTTCTGTATGAGTATGTTCTAATGCATTTGTGGTGTCATCCATTAGCTCCTCTTATAAAATTGATCAGGCAGTGTTCAGAGGTAACAACTAACACAAACCCTTTTCTGATAAAATGCTTGTCTGCATTTTATATTAAAAATGAGGGCTTGGCAAGGGAACAACAGCCAGTATCTTTTGATGTATTTTTTGTATGTATTGAAATAAATGTCCAGTATCTTTTGATGTATCTTTCATGATTATGTAGTGAAATTAATGTCTAAGTTTTGATGTGCCTTACGATTAAGGAATTCCATTGTATGCTACTGGATTCTTGTAAAACTGATTTTGTTTCTGTTAGGTGGTGATAGTTTTAATGGAGCCTGTCAGATATTTTACTTGAAGATTTCTTTACATATAAACAGAGATGTAAAAGAATAATGCATTACCAAAGCACACCGATAAAACTCCTGTATTCTAAGACATCAAACAATCAATATTATATGTATTATTATAAAAGTAAAGACCTGAAATGTTCATGATAACAAAAGACGAATGATATACTGGTGCACCATCACAACAACAAACTTTTAATAATTGTGCTTCAACTTGAATTAATCTCCTTCCATTGTATCTTTTAAAATTACATAAATAATCTCACACCTATTACCTGGTACATTTCTACTTTGTTTTAGATGAATATTCAAAGCAATCATTACATTATATATGATAAACATGGATATAACTTTGTTCCACAGTTCTACTTAGAACTCTTAACATGTATATAATGGAGTTTTCCACATACCAAGAGGTTGAAAACCCTTCAGACCAGACAAAATGTCAGCTCTGTGAAATAACTTACTGGCCTTAACTTACCTTAGTAAACCTGTGCATTTAAGTAGAAACATTGAATGATTTAATTTAAAATCATTAGCAAAGTGTTGTACACATTTCTAGCACTCTGTAATATCAACTTCATTTTCCTTCTACAATAATATACCTTTGTAGCTCCTATTCTATACAGATGGGAGAAGACTGAGGGTTGTGTGTTCAGGATCATCAGACACACATCTGTCGGTAGATGCTTCACATGGATTTTCTGCCCTTTCAGCAAACATCGATACCTGAAAGCATTAAAAATAGTTATGTTACATTAAATGGACTAATCAAACTAAACATTATTTTTAAAGCTAAAGTGTGTTATCTCCCTTGAGCATTCACTGCGGCAAAACGTTAGTTTTAGGAAACAGTTGGTCTATGTAAGGTTGCTATCAGGTGAAACAGCTCTCCTGTTAGGGATGAAAATAAAAAGGCTACTGAAAACCAAAATAATCTGATTCAGCTGTAAAACAATGAGGTGATGTTTAATTTTCTTTAAATTCATAATTTAATCATCAGTGGCCAACTTATAATATTTATATTCTTATTATATTTTGAAATTATGGAAATTTGTTATTTTTAGAAAAATAATACCGAAAGAAAATGACAAGGAACAAATGAAAATAAAACATGATTGTGCACATATTTAACCTAGTTATAAACAAGACACCTTTGAAGAGTAGTATGATTATGTAACAACAGAAACATGTTATAATCTCATTTATCAAGCAGACTTACAACTTGAACAAGTACAGTCTTACAGATGGATTACAGTGTCTGTGCATCCTAGGACATCAGATATTCATATTTACATTTTATATTTATCATCGCAAGTCATGGGACTTAAATTCAACATTCTTCTGCCAGTTAACTTTTTGATACCTTTTTATACAGTTTAAATTTTTTCAACTTCTATCTTGACATTTCTAGGTCATGTTAATGTAACTGTATATATGGGCATGTCACAACAAACTCCTTGTGTTGCAAGAAAATGAAACAGTCTTATATCACTGAAAATTTCCTTACAGCTAAGACCATGGACAAGTGGATATTATCTTTCAGCACAGAAACTGATATGTTCTATATTTAGAAACAGGATCCTTCATATGACCTTTAGAGAATTTTGAATTACCTGCTTAGAAATTCTTAAAATTCTGGCACATTATATTCAGAACCTTCAAAAAAAAGGAATTCTGCATTGAATTTGATCAGTTTTCATTTCTATATTCATGTAATAAAACTCGACAAACTTCCTCACCTCTCGATAAAATGATAGAATTTAACTCGAATAGGAAAACCAAGCTTCCGTATCCGAATAGTTTCCAACATTCCTGTGTAACGTAGCTGGTCTAACACCACATGTTTTTCAAAAGTCATTGGGGCTTTTTCATTGTTTGGTTTGATACACCTCACAAAGTATGGATTGCACCGTGACATAGTGTCTATAAGAGATAACAAGGATTCACAGAAATTAGCTGCTACAGTTGGTGTCCTTGGCTTCATTGTGACAAAACGACCAGTCGTCTTACTTAATGTTTTTGTGATCAGTCTATCCCGCATGTCCTTAAACATCTGAGCAATCAGCTGAAAAATAAAGTCATTCATGTTTTTCACTGTTGCACAGCTGGATAACCAGGGAAAAGGTTAATATAAACTATTTCTAACATCACCAAAATTTCCACAATGAGACCAGTAGCTTTTTCTCACTTTTATGAAAACTGATAGTATATATATTTCACAAGAGAAAGTCAGTCACTATACTTACTTATTTAACTGTTACTAATATTACAAAGAAATTATATAGTTTGACTAAACCCCTATCCTTAAACTTTACATATGGGTGTGAAATATAAAGACTGTGGTGACTTCTACATACCTTATTCTTGCTTTCACACATTAATTCGACCACATCACTTCTCAATGTATCTTTGTTCTTCTCCAGAAAATGGACAATCTGTAAATGAAAGATGTAAATATTTCAGTTTCATTTCTTCAAAGTTTATCAGCAAATATCTCATTCTGGTGTATATAAACTGCAACACTTTAATGATCTTTTTTAAGCTCTAAATAAACTGTGTGAATAGTCCATTTTTATATGTATGCCTTCCTTGAATGCAACTGTTTTAAAGTCATAATTATGCACTTCCTATGATGTCACCAGTGTCACAGATCTAGAGAGATTTCAACCATCCAGCTGACCAAAAAAGATAAGCACGAAATTTGGACAAAACTGTTGTACAGGTAACCTCTACAGGAAAGCATGGTGAAATTCAACCATTTACCTTCCTGTGTCTTAAATATTTTTAGACCTTACCTGGTATTTAATTTTCCCTGCATAGTGTTTGATCGAGAACTCTGGAGCTGACATACGAGGTTTACTATACAGACCATTGTCATTGTGGTGAAAATGGCACTTTTCTAAGAATGATCCATCTGTTGCCTAGGTAACAAATTTATAATACAGATTAATGTCATTTTATATGCAATAATCCCATTTATATGAATCTTCTTTGGGGGTCGTTTCAATTACCAGTGAGACGGTATGAAACGGCGGTTCGTATACTGGTTTTTATCGTATGCAAATCTGCATTTCCACTTCCTTTTTCATTTCGACATTGCAGTTGAATTTACTTCTTCTATTTATTATAATGAAAAGGCATATACAAATGATAAAAGTCACTGTCTTGTGATAAAAGCAGTCAAGGAACATCTACTGTCCATCAATTCAATAAGATGGTCAAATGGTTGAAGCTTACTTTTCAAGCCGATAACTTGACTGATTATATTCAGAAAATAATATCCTAAATGTGTTTCAGAGAGATTGACAGTGCAGCATTCTGATTGTTGACAGTACCTGATTATGTACAGATACCTGCGTAAAGTGTATCATCTTTAATCTACACATCAATTAATGTCTAGCACAGGATCAAACATGACAAAGTGAACCATGTGATCTTAGCTACTCTACTATTTGCAAAGCATCATTTTATAAACTTAAGCGGAATTGAACAATGAAGAAAATATCAAATTCCCTGATAATATTTTTCTTTCGTCTAACTGAAATACATGTACTTGGGTCATACCTGCGGGAAGTTACATTCATCATCGAGTATATGCATGATACCAGCTGGCTTACTGGCTATTAGATCAATGACTGGCTGGTTGTCCTGGTAATCTATGTTCGACCAATCAATCCTCTCTTTCGCATATTCCTTCTGCTCTAGCCGGAACACATGCTGGTTGAAAAAGAACTGCAGTGTCTCGTTAGCATAGTTGATACACAGCTGCTCGAAGCTGTTCACATGGAAGTCCTGAAATGTACAAAGGCAGAAAAAGGTGTATGGATTTTTAATAAACCTACTGTATGACTTGTACATCTGAACAAGAAAAGATTAAACCAGAACAGTTGTCTGACAGAATATCAAATATTCAGCATTTAACTTATTTCTAGGGTTGCCATGCTGTGAATATGACTTAAGTCCATTCCAGTACGAACATGGAATACAGTCAAATGACAAACTGGAGAAACTGATACAGTGACCCTTCAAGCTTTATTTATTCAAGACAAGCGAAATATGAAAGGATTTTCTAAAAACCATCACAGGATATAGTTTGTCTTCATGTAACTGTAACTTTGTCAAAATTATGTTTACATGCATCTTTGTCTTGTGACATTTTTATTGTACAGCCACATCTAGGGAACTAGAGAGGTTATAGTTCAACCAAGAGCTGTTTGGTCTCTGACTATCTCACCGGAAGCCTGTCTATAAACAATATCCTAGTATACTAATGTTACAAAGAGGTAAAATCACTGAACTATTACCTCAAATCCAAATATATCGAGGACAGCCAGTGATGTGGACCTGTCTCTTTCTGCTCTACAAACAATCATGTTGATTCTCTCCACTAACCAGGTAAACAGGCGACTGTACAGCGCTTTGGCTATCGCATCCCTTAGAATCATAAACAATCATAACATTCCCAGTCATTCACTATTAAAACACTGTTTTTGTAGTTAATATTGTGACATTAATTTGTGGTTGGTCTAAAGCCCTGTGATTGTGTACCCTAAACACGATTGCTACTCTTTTTCAGTAAGAACAAATTTTAAAACTGTCAAAAATGGGGCTTGAACTGTGATATTTGGTTAAGTAAATGGATATCATCTGTACATACAAAATATAAAGTTTAAGCCTTTACCATTTTTCTTTATACAGCACATAGTTTTTTTATTACAAGGAAACTGAATTACTAAGCTGGTGCAAAGAAAAATTACAGTATTTTCAAGAATGAATGGATAACACAATCTTATCAGGTAAAATAGAAGTAAAGACACAAATTTACAAGTCAAGTTACCTGGCATCCAAAGCTTGGTCTATGTTATAAGGTGTAAGTACTCTGTCTCCCCTGGTTTCCTAGGTAACGAAACATCAAATTAATCAGTATAAAACTAAGACATAATCTCATTCTCTAAGCATATTCTTTCTTTTGATAGAAATACATTTGAGATTTTAAGAAGCCTTTACAAATGAGAAAGTAAAGAATATAGAACTTACTTTGTTTATGTGTAAGAAGTTTTTATTAACACCAGCTCACAACGGTCAGAGATTATAGTGTTCTGATGAAAGACAATCACTCTGTCACTGTAAAAGCCAGTAGCCTGGTGCAATAATGAATTGGTCAAACCAACTTGGAAATAAGAGTCATACAGTCTAGTATAAGTCAAGTATGTAGCCTGCAATGTTCCAGACTGAGTCTGTGTGCCTTAGGCAGGTGACTTACTGTGACTTTCTGTGTGAGTGCCTGTTTAAGCCAGTCCTCTGACAGTTCTAGTAGATGGGAGATCCACTTCACCTCTGCTGTACTGCCCATTTCTACAGTGTCATGATTGTCAACCTAAAAACACATTAGTCATGTATGTAACCAGCTTGCTTTTGTAACAAGGTATCCACAAAAAATTTTCTTCAACTAAATACTATGAATACTCCAACTACACCTTTACGGTAACATACAAATATCTTCTTTCAGATATATTTGCCACCAGGCAAAACTTTTGCCCAAATATTGTAAATAATAAAAATAATAAAATAAATAAAAATAGAAAAATATTATAAAAAAGAAAATAAATTAAATACATGAAATATATTTTGAAAGTCAACATATTCTTAGACTTTCATTCAAATTGGATTATTTTATTAAGTAAGACTTATTTCCTTTTCTTTTAATGCACTTTACACTTTCAATTGTACTGTATTTTTCTAATCAAAGGCATTTCCTCTTCTTTTCTGAAAGTGTTAAACATTTAGCTGACATGTGTTACTTCTCACTTTTACTACTTTTGAGACTTATGAAATGTTTTTATATTGAAGAGACATTAATCAAGAAATAAAGAAAAAATGAACTTAATCTTAATATATTTTAGCAGCTTGGCTCTCCATTGATTATTTTAAAAGATTGTTGATTATTTCCTGATTGAGAAGCCAAAGCTTTATGTCATTAGGGTTTAACTTTTAGATTTTCTTAATTTGCATATTTGTTAAAATTATTTTAATTGGTTAACTTGTACAATTACTTCGCTTCTTTCATTGGTTACTGGAAGTAAGAAAAATATATTCCGTTGTTAATATTGGAGACAGTTCTGGATATATAAGAGGAGAGTTTCTTGATATAAGGAGATAGTATAAACTTTAGGGAAGCTTATGATATAAGTCAGAATGTTAAGTATTGTGACTAGACTGAAAAGACATTAATGTAATTTAATTTTAGTCTTGGTAAAAGAATCATTATTTAACTTAGTTCAAAATATTCAACTGGGTAAATACATTGGATTTTATATGAAACATCTTGGATATTAATAGAGACCTTAACTCAAGACTGTGTTGGGTTATTCTTCATAGTGGAAATCACTTCATCTACACTCTGCTAATACTTAGTAGAGTGGACCCCAGCGACAGCTCCCTGAAGGATTACTAGGGCTGTAGCTTAATTCCCCATATTAACTGCTATCTACCAATAGCCCTAGGACTCTGGTGCATCATAGTCCTCCAACCCCATTAGGCCAGGCTGGGCCCCAGGGAGAAAGAGGACACGCAAACGTGCAACCATAAGGGGAGCCCGACCCGTCGTCCCATGCGGCGACCCCTCCGTCGCAAGTGGTGGAAGAATTCGCGAGTAACGATCTACATTGAACTCCAGATTGGAACTTTAGATTTAAAATACAGATAAATTACCAAACAGAGGAAACTTAAACAGAATACAGAGACTTTGTTTCACTGATATGATGAACAAGTTAAAGAGACTGAGCTACCATCAACTAATCCAGATGTGAAATCCAGATGTTAAGCCAGGCTGAAGACCAGAACTGAGGCACAAATACAGAGGCAGAAGCATTGTGAATACAGAAGACACAATAATCCTGAGGTTTTCGGTGAGTGCAATCTTTCTGTGCATAGCTTTTGTATACCTGTATAAATGTGACCAATTATTTGTGTCTAAGGCTAAATTATTTTGAACATAGGGTGCTGAAATGTAAATTCAAAAGTCAATTTTCTCTGAAAATTTTATCCTCAGAAATTTTTTTTTTTTTTTACGCTGAACACACTGTTTATATACTTTATTATCATTCTTGAACAGGTGCTTTAAAGTCTAATTTTCTGTTACATACAAACAACATACTCTGGTTGTATTTTAGTTACCTTTTTTTTCTTTGTTATTATTTTGAAATTTTACACGTAATCCATTTTTTTAATACACTTTGTATAAAATGGCTCCCAAAAAGGAAAACTGGTGCTGCTCAAAAGCAAATTGTAGGGTTAATAGTGCTAC
Organism: Cyclina sinensis; assembly: GCA_012932295.1. Lineage (NCBI taxonomy): Eukaryota > Metazoa > Mollusca > Bivalvia > Venerida > Veneridae > Cyclina > Cyclina sinensis. The sequence goes on from JAAONU010000001.1 coordinate 24,394,930, forward strand.
TTTGAAAACCAAAAATTTGATTATGGATGTTGGATTTAGGCTCAACTTACATAAAAATCTCTTCGATATTGAAATAAATTCAAATCCAGTGCAATGTCTATTGGATTCTGGTGCTGACATAAGTGCTATTAGTAAATTCTTGCTGGATAAAGTCGCTCCAGAAGCTAAATTGTACAAAAGTCATCTTCAACAGATATTAGGTGTGTGTGGTGAAATTCATCAGGTGCTAGGACAAGTGAGTTTAACATTTTTATGTAATGGAGTGGAATTAACGCATAGTTTCCATGTGTTTCAACACCTTCATAGCAAAATTCTTGTTGGATTAGACTTTCTGAAGAAATATCGTGTTAAAGTTAATTTTGGACTAGCAGAAATGACAATGCCAAATTTAGCATCAATACAAACGCTAAAGGTTCCTGTCATTACAAACACTAAAACACAAACTGAATATGCTAAAACAAATGAAGAGACTGTGATACCTCCACATAGTGAATGTGTGATTCCAGTATGGATTCCAATGCCACCGGATTCATTAGTGCTACTAGAGCCAAACAACTGCTTAACTAAACATGATTTAGTAGGAGGAAAAACTGTGATACAAGTTAATAATTTTCAAGGAACTTACAGACTTATCAACCCTACCAGTGCTACCATTTACCTTAAAAAGAACTTTACTGTGGCTAAAGCAAATTTAATTGACAAGTCATCAATATCAGTGCTAAATGATGAAGAAACAATTACTGCTTCAGTTTCAAACCTCAGTGCTAAACAATCAACTAAGAATACTAATTATGAAAAACTTGTAAAAGATTTAGGAATCAAAATTCAAAACAAGAACCTTTCAGAAGAACAAAAACATAAATTATTCACAGAGCCAATGTCATTTCCCATACCAAATATGACTGATGTTTTTGACACCCTGGCAGATGCAAAGGCTTCAATTTTCTCAACTTTAGATTGCAAGAGTGGATTCTGGCAAGTTCCTCTGCATAAATCTACAAAGCATAAGAGTGCCTTTATCACAGAAACTGGAATTTATGAGTTCAACAGACTAAGTTTTGGACTGATGAATGCTCCCATGACATTTCAGCAACTGATGACCAAGGTGCTAAAGAATCTAAACTTCAAGATAGCTTTAATTTACATTGACGATTGTTTAGTATTTTCAAAGGACTTTGACGAACATCTTCAACATTTAGATCTTGTATTCAGTCACTTAAGGGCAGCAAATTTAAAACTTCATCCCGAAAAATGTACATTTGGAACAGACTCTGTGAAATATTTAGGACATATTGTAACAAGTGAGGGCATCAAAGTTTTACCACAGAATACAGACAAAATCAAAAATGCTAAACCACCCAGAAATGCTAAAGAAACAAAGAAAGTGCTAGGACTCTTTAATTATTACAGAAAATTTGTGAAAGATTATGCCAAAATAGCAGAGCCATTGACAAACTTATTAAGAAAAGAAACTGAATTTAAATGGACTAAAGAATGTGACAAAGCCTTCATTCTTCTTAAAGAAAAGCTAACAACAGCACCTATTTTAAGATATCCAGACTTCAATAAAGAATTCATACTAGCAGTAGATTCATCGGACTACTCAATCGGTTATGTATTATCACAAATGTTTGATGGAAAAGAGCACCCAGTTTGTTTTGGAGGAAGGAGTCTCAGAGATGCTGAAAGACGATGGCACATCACAGACAAGGAAGGACTTGCATTAGTGGAAGGCATCCAAACCTACCGGCACTACCTGACCAACAAGAAGTTTACAGTGTACACAGACAATGTCTCTGTAAAGTACCTGAAACAGATTAAGGATCAAAATGGCCGCCTAGGAAGATGGAGCATACTTCTGCAATCCTACCAGTTTGATATTAAGCATCGCTCAAGTACAGCCAACAGAAATGCTGACTTCCTTTCAAGACAGCACTACCAAGACTCAACACCAGCAGCTTCAAGTGACCTTGCAGATCACATTGGTATAGCAGCTGTTGAATGTCCTGAATACACTAAGGTTTCATTTGTGTATCCAGGTGAAGACGAGGTTACTGTCATAGCAGCCTTGCAGTCTGTAAATGAGAAACAACCTGAAGAAATGAGATTTCCAGATTTAGCCAATGCCCAAAGAAATTGTCCAGATTTCAGGGATATCTTCAACTATCTTGACAACCAAGAGGTTCCTGAAAATCCACAAAGAGCTCGTTCAGTTGTAGCTCAATCATACAACTACGAGATTGTTGATGGGGTACTTCAACATTTCTACTCTAGACGAGGAAGACAGATACCAAAGGAAGAAAGGTTAGTGCGTCAAATTGCCATACCAAGAATCCTGAGGGATGATGTCTTAAAGTCCTATCATGATTGTATTGCTGGAGGAGGACATCAAGGGTTTGAAAGGACGTATGCATCTCTACGAAACAAGTATTTTTGGCCTTCAATGTATGAAAACATTAGGCAATATGTAAAAACTTGTGAAGTGTGCCAACAGTCCAAGAGAGCTTTTAATGCAAAACCTCCACCTCTACATCCACAGCCAGTTGATGACATCTTTAGCCGTTGGCAGATGGACATCTTGAGTGGACTTCCAACATCTAGAGAGAAGTACAAGCACATCTTGTTGGTTGTTGATAGCTACTCTAAGTGGGCAGAAGCATTTCCGTTACGCACCCAAACGTGCGAAGAAGTAGCAAGTGTTCTGTTTAGGGAAATAATCTCAAGGTATGGAGCACCAAGGGTTCTTCTCAGTGACAGAGGGAAAAACTTCATGTCAAACCTGGTAAAGGCCTTAGCAGAACTGTGCCATATCAAAACTACATACACCAGCAGTTATCACCCAATGACGAATGGTCTTGTGGAATCAAAGAACAGCTACATTCTGCAAGCATTCAGAGCATACTGCAAAGGACAGCAGGATGATTGGCCAGATCTTCTACCAGGAGTACTGATGGCATACAGGTCAACACCAGCCACTCAGTCAACTGACTACAGTCCATTTTTCCTACTGTATGGCAGAGAAATGAGACTACCCTTGGATACAGTGTTGCAACCAAAAGATAACATGCCTCAGAGTTACAAGGTTCATCTCGGAAAAATGCTGCACAACCTGGAGATATGCAGGAAATTAGCCAAAGACAATATTCAAAGGGCACAAGAGAAGTACAAAGGTCAGTACGACAAGTACTCAAAGCCACCAGAATATCAACCTGCAGATCGTGTTTGGCTATACTGTACAAAGGTACCTCCAGGCAAAGCACCAAAGCTGCACCGAAAGTGGGTAGGTCCATACTACATTACTATGTTAGGGCCTAACTACACCTACAAACTGCGACATGTGAGGACAAACAAAGAGGTGAAATCACTGGTCAATGCCATGAGACTTAAACCATATTTTGATCCTCAGAATCGGCCAACCAACCCACCAGAGGATATTGCAGAGGATGAAGAAGAGTTGGATCCTGAGGAGATTGCAGATGATCCTCAAGATAACCAAAATCACAAACAACAGAACACAACCAATAGTCAGACCTTCAGTACAGAAGAAATGACACACAGAGAGAAAGCTAGGAAAATCATACAGGAAACAAATCCCAAGAATCAAAACAGAAGGGAAAATAAAAACAATAGGAAAGATGCTAAACAGAAGGAAGTAACTGCACAGACAGTGAATAATAAACAAAATATTAACAGAGGCCAAAGAGCACAAGATAGAAATAAAAGTAATCAAGAAGGTCCAGAGAGACAAAATAGAAATGAACAAGCAAAATATATTGAACATGATAAGAAACAGAAACAAAGCCAGCAACAAGAAACCCTGACGTCAAACAGACAAAAGGTAGCAAACAAAGAATTTAAAATAAAGAAGAAAGTAACATTTCAGCAAGATTCATACAACCAGTCACAAAGGAGCCAACAAACATCATTACCACTAAAGCAGTCACCTTCAACACAGAAAAAAGAAATTCACACAAGAAAAATACCAAAATGTAAAGACTGTGAAAATAATTCCTGCAAACAATTCAAAGAAGAAAACATAAAAGAGATTGTTTCATCAAGTCGCAGCAACAAGGCACAATATTACAAAGTTAAGTTCAAGGACCACCATGCAGAATGGCACTTCCCCTGCAAAATACCTGACAAATTAATTCGAGAGTTCCATACTAAAAGAACAATGTCAGGAAGAAAAAGAAGAAAACCTCTGCAGAAAGGTCCCAAGTATTTCACAGAGGCACAGCCAGCAATAAGCACAACAACTGTAGAAGAGAAACATATAAATTCAAACAAGATAACTGGAATAAAAATAATTGAAGGTCGTGCATATTTCATTAAAGGTACTTCAAAAGAGCCCAAACTGTATCACATCACAGCTGTCTATGAAGAAGCTAGCCGACTTATTGAACTTTTACAAAAGAAAACTGATGAGAAAAACCTCAATGCCAAAATTGCCTTCCTAAAAGAACAGAGAAATCCACCTCCATCAGAAGATTCAGATTCATTTGACTTTGATTTAAAAGCAAATGCAGCACAAGAACTTAAGATTGATGAAAAGGGTGAAATCAACATACTGGTTGACTATAGGAATTACAATATAGCACCAGAATGGCTGACCATAGATAGTACTCCTTCAGGAATACTGTTTTTCTTTATTAGGAATTTGCAAGACCAATATAAAAGACATGTGTTACGTTCAAAACAATAATTATGTTCTTTAATTTTTCAGTTCAGTAAACTTTTTTGATATGAATTTGTTGTTGTAATACTAAGTACATTATAAAACTTTTCCTCTTTATTTTTTATATTTGAATTCTTATTGAAATTAACTGAAGTTTGTTCAGGTTCATACAGTAGGCAGACTAATCTTAGATTCTGTAAAGGTATTCATTTTTACCTTTCTAAGGTGTTTTATTAGTGCTGGATTGATTTGTAGTTGCAAATGCAAATCTTTCAACCAACCTTTACTTAGTCTGACATTAGCTAAATTTTATTTTTTTGTGTGTGTGTACTTAGAATCAAACTTTATTTTTCTATCAAACATATTCTTTGAAATAGTATTTTTTTTTTTTTTAATTTTTATTTTGGTGAACTCTGCCTATGTACTGAATTATATAATTAGAATACTTGTGAGTTACTGTTAACAGTGCAACATGTTGAATAAACTATATTTTAAGGTGTAAGGTTTATTCCCTTTAAAGACAAAATAATATGATTAATTATTCTCCTTTTTAATTCAAAGCTAAGGGTAAACTGGTCACATTTATTCAAGGGTATAATTGTTATGTGCAGATTTCTGATTGCACTAAAACAGGACTCTTAATAAAACTTTACACAGTAACAGTATATGTTCTTGTACAATTCAAATTCTCCATATACAGAACAGGGATTATTGACAACACAGACACTTTATTCAAATCATAATTAACTGGATAATTTTAAGACTTTTTACAGACTGCAACAACAACTTCAAACAGAGCTGAAGTGATGATCAGTATACTATATATATGTACAGTAAAGATGACTGCGGAAAACAGATGACAAACTTAAATACAGTGACAAAAAAAACTAAAAGCAATGGAGAAAATGGTGCTGGCGTGTAGAAAAAAAACTATTTTAACATCATTCTTAAAAGCATGCTTTGTATATAGTGATGTACATAATTTCCAGGGAAATATTTTACCAGATTGTTATAACATATGTAATGGCATATCTTGATTCATTAGTTTTTCAGTTTTTTCAACTTTCATACCTTACTTGCATTTTTACCTTATTTGCTTGTAAATATTCTTTGTACATTGAATTTTAAATTGCAGTCCGAGGACGTACTGCTTAAACGAAGGGGGTATTTGCCACCAGGCAAAACTATTGCCCAAATATTGTAAATAATAAAAATAATAAAATAAATAAAAATAGAAAAATATTATAAAAAAAGAAAATAAATTAAATACATGAAATATATTTTGAAAGTCAACATATTCTTAGACTTTCATTCAAATTGGATTATTTTATTAAGTAAGACTTATTTCCTTTTCTTTAAATGCACTTTACACTTTCAATTGTACTGTATTTTTCTAATCAAAGGCATTTCCTCTTCTTTTCTGAAAGTGTTAAACATTTAGCTGACATGTGTTACTTCTCACTTTTACTACTTTTGAGACTTATGAAATGTTTTTATATTGAAGAGACATTAATCAAGGCACAAAGAAAAATAATGAACTTAATCTTAATATATTTTAGCAGCTTGGCTCTCCATTGATTATTTTAAAAGATTGTTGATTATTTCCTGATTGAGAAGCCAAAGCTTTATGTCATTAGGGTTTAACTTTTAGATTTTCTTAATTTGCATATTTGTTAAAATTATTTTAATTGGTTAACTTGTACAATTACTTCGCTTCTTTCATTGGTTACTGGAAGTAAGAAAAATATATTCCGTTGTTAATATTGGAGACAGTTCTGGATATATAAGAGGAGAGTTTCTTGATATAAGGAGATAGTATAAACTTTAGGGAAGCTTATGATATAAGTCAGAATGTTAAGTATTGTGACTAGACTGAAAAGACATTAATGTAATTTAATTTTAGTCTTGGTAAAAGAATCATTATTTAACTTAGTTCAAAATATTCAACTGGGTAAATACATTGGATTTTATATGAAACATCTTGGATATTAATAGAGACCTTAACTCAAGACTGTGTTGGGTTATTCTTCATAGTGGAAATCACTTCATCTACACTCTGCTAATACTTAGTAGAGTGGACCCCAGCGACAGCTCCCTGAAGGATTACTAGGGCTGTAGCTTAATTCCCCATATTAACTGCTATCTACCAATAGCCCTAGGACTCTGGTGCATCATAGTCCTCCAACCCCATTAGGCCAGGCTGGGCCCCAGGGAGAAAGAGGACACGCAAACGTGCAACCATAAGGGGAGCCCGACCCGTCGTCCCATGCGGCGACCCCTCCGTCGCATATTACAATTTTATGTACCGGTAATCTTAAATTCCTTTGTAAAATGTAAATGCTAATGCGATTTTGAAAACCAAACTTTAACAACTCATAATAATCTTGGTGAATAAGATGTTTTCTCCTGGAACACAGCATGAAACTGAAAATATTTCAATTACAAAAAGGAATAGTAAAAACATAATACGAAAATGAATCACCTACCATGATTTTCTTGAAGTAGATGTTGCCTGTGTGTAAGACTGCAGCAAGGATTTTGTGGATGGATTCCTCCTCTTGCTTCGAGAAGTTGAGCACATGCAGAGCATCACACAACATGCGGAAGTTGCTGGCATCATCTCGACTGGACAAGGTACAACTGCTTCCCTACATTGAAATCAACTCCTTATTAATGTTGATATTACATTCTCCAGCAACCCACTTGTTTCATAACTTAATTCATTAATGTGTCTCTTCAAGGGAAAACTAAATTTTGTCAGTGGAAACATAATAAAATTTAATCTGTTTTTTTTCTATATTCTTTATGGATAAATGCTATTTTCATTACAATGTTCAAAACCTCTGACACTTCAGTTGAAACCACACTTGATATGCTTTTTAAAAAAGCTATGCAGTTTTCCTTCTTCATCAAGAAAAGAAGTCTGGTATTAAATAGCATACCACCGAGTCCCTAGAAGGAAATCATTTATGTAACACACAAGACACTGTTTGAAATAAAAACTACTACTATTTAAACTTAAGTAAATGTAAACCATGTTATTCAAAATTGAATTCTAACATCTACAAATGAATTTGACACCATGGTAACAACCTTTGACCTACTTACCAATTAGAAGAAATAAGACACACACAAAAACAACAGCTATAAATGCTCTAAAGCCAGATCCAAGAATTTTTCAATTTAAGTTCTGAACTCCACATTATGTATAAATTATAGACTACTTTTCAGCAGTGAATTATTATAAGCTATTGTAGATCTCTCAAAATTTGACAAAATAAATCAACTGTGTTTGTTGAATTTCTCTCATGTCATGCTTCTTGACCTTCCAGGGTCATCTATTTTAAGTAGTAACTGTATTTAATCATTATGTACTCATCCAAAAAAAAAAAAATCACTCATAAAGATCTACTTTGGTTTTTAATTAACATTAACCTTGACCTTTGACAGTTCTTAATAAAATGAATTACCAACATTGAAAAAAAGAAGGAAAACAACCAATATTCTATCCTAAATTTGTCCAGAATTTCCAGACAAGTATATTTTTCCCACTGATTTTTGACCCCATCATCATGTACTGACCTATATAATTTTTATATCATACGAGGTATCATGATAAGTCATAACTGAACAATACCCATAAGGCAATCCTTCTGAGCTTTAAAACCACTGAACAAAATAAGCACATCTCAGAAACCTACAGTTCACCAAAGCAAAAGACAACCATAGCAACAAAATGTTTTAAATGAGCTATTTCTATTTTCAGCTAATGATTTACTGAATTTATTAACATTTCAAGTCAGGTTTGTCAAATGAGGGATATATGGTAAGGGAAATTACATGTCCAGTTCTCTTGAACAGAACTTACCAATAGTGTGATAAAATGGCTAGGATTTGTGTAATGGCATGAAGGGGTTTATGTACTGATATCATTGGGGTATATGTATTGAAAAGGGTTTTTACAGATGGGATTTTCATGTTGTAATAACATTTGCATAAAGCAATGGCTTAGGACACATTCCACATCAAACCTTTTAACCTAAAAATTCAATATCACAAATTATGTTATGCACATATGTGTCATCAAATAAATGCCAGAAGAAAAGTCGTGTTTAAGATATCATTTTGTAAAATTGTACTTTTTATTAAGACATAAATAATCATTTTTTACAATAAGACAAACATTTGAGTGAAAGTTCTCCTTAACAATTTATGCTTGAGTAGTCAGAAACTCAAAGAGAAAAGATAAAGTTAGATCTAATGAGAATATCCAAAAATATGAATCCACTGGGTTCAAACAATGGTTCAAACAATTAACTATGGCCTTACCTGGCCTGCTACAGAAAGATTAAAGAATACTAACAGGGTAGGAAAATTTGCATTGTGTGAAGTTAAATTAAAATTACATAAAACGAATTAAGCTGCCAAAAATTTAATAAGTTGACAGAAATAAATACGGTTTGTGTAACTAAGGGAATTGTGGAACAAAGCATTAACCTTCACCTTGCTAGAGGCAATTGACAAAATCAGTCTGCACAGTTGTGCAGTCTGATCATAGTCTGCACTATTTGCCATTCAGTCAGTAAATTTTAAATAAGCACCCTAATAAACAACAAGATTAATTTTGATGCAAAGCATCAAAGGCGGCGCACATGGTTTTGAAATAAGATAAATAATAAGTGTATAAATTAAACTAAACAATTGTACACGTGTGTAGTACATGTTGTACATTTTGATGATATAATCAAGTTATTTACAGATGGGATGTAAAAAGATTTTAAAGGGGGACATTTGAATTATATCCATGTTTTAATCACTTTTACTGAAGATGTGAAATCATGTGAATTCACTTTTCTTCAACAAAATGACCAGATATGAATGACTATATTCTCATAAAAAATCATTTGATCTTTCACTTTTTATGAAAATTGCATATTGTCTCCCTTTAAAATTAAAAATTGGGATAATAATCAAGTGTTCTTCGTCTGCGACACAATTCAGCACTTGAATATCCCAAATGTCTACTTTTGCTTTATTTTAACAATCTATACCCTTTTAATGATTTTAGTCTGTTTAAATCCTACTGTTTTGTGTCCTTTTCTGTTCTATCCTGGTTGCGCAACCATGATAGACAGGATATAATCCAATTTTTACAAACTCAGATTTTCAATCTATTTCTTGAAGAAATGTTATGTTTTCATTGTTTATATTGTATGCATGAAGAAAATACCATCACACATGCACATGCAGTGGTCATAAGCCTTCAACGTACATTAAATACTATACTTTATATAGATTTGCTGCGATTGACCAAGGAACATTTTGGAACCATCGATAGCACATTAAGTAAATTGAAACAAGGATGACTTCAGTGATCGGAAAGTTTGAAAAGGGTTGCTAAGTTTACTGTTCAAAGTTTCTAGGCAGCCCAAGACATGTCAAAATTTCAAATTTAAACCTTGAATGACAATTCCAAGAATATGTTTTTCTTCCCACAGAGAATGAGAATTTGAGATCCATGGACGGTTATTTCTGTAGAAGAGAACTGTAGAAGAGAATAGTCATTATAAATTATTTAAAATCACCTCGTAATCTTGCTTTTTCCCCGGTCTGTGTTTAAGAGAAAATTATATCTAAGGAATTACCGTCTCTGGTAGGAAACGGGAAACGAATTTTTGTGTAGCAGTAGCAGTGTGAGTGTATTTCTGAAATTGGAACAAAGAGAGCTGCCGACTTGACAGTGCTTCCGATAGGTAATCAACTATGGAGTACACATTCTCCTATAATAGATGAAGGGCTTTACTACTAAATATTTTCTTGTACGCATAATATTCCCAGATTTGGTGAAAACTATACCAAGATACTTGTCTCTGAAGGTGTGTCCTCGATTTTGATTTAACAATTCCAATTTTATCGACATCCAAAAAATAAAACCTTACATGTAACATCTTTGTTCGAATTCCACATTTCACAGTATGGTATTACATCATTTCAAATATTTTGTAATTTGTCTGCACTAGATAACACCCGAAGTACAACTGGTACTCTATCATATTCATGGTTTAACGGTTTAGTGGCGTAGTGAAAAGATATGTTTTTTTTGTAACTATAACGACTGAATTGACTCCAGCAAAGTAAGAGTGTTCTTCAAATTCATCCTTGTGTCTGTATTCACAAAGACAGACTCATTCTTTATTATTGCATTAAAACGACAGATTTTGTACAATTTTTATTTTCAAGTTAGTTTATACAAATAAATTTTATTTCGATTGTGACGAAAGCTTTTAGCTAATAGAATCATTCTCACATCCGTCCCTGGAACCAACCAGTACTAAGTAATGAGAATAAAGTTTCTTGCTGAAGGAAATAACCCGGATGCCGACACGGCCGCTGACGGGGTTCGAACTCGTGTCTTGACTAGCTATCCATAGAGTACAAGTCCGACCTTTTAACCACTCGGCTTCACCTTTCTTTATATAGCTATAGTTGAAAAAATTAACAAAGATTTGCATTTCAGATTAAGTAGCAACACACTGCTAGATAAATGCTGTGAATACACAAGTACTTGCAGCGCTTTGATTTGTTTTGGGAAAAGTAATTAAATCTGTAATTTTTGCATCAAAAACTTTTGATTAAAACTACAAACTTACCTGATTTGGATCAATTTATTTTTAAAATTAATAAATACGATTTATGAAGTGACATATTTTAAGTGATGTACAGAATAATTGGATTTTTTTTACATTGATAATGATCCAAGATTCTCCCAAATTGATTACGTCAGCGCATGGTACAAAATGAAACACTATTCCAATATAGGCGTCGCCGTTCTCGGCGCCGCCAATTAATAGATCTGTCCAAACTGAAATAAGGACAAGTCCATAAAATTATAAGATATTTCGCATGGTAAAGGTTAAACAGATAAAAGGCTTCTGAATCCTTAATGTTGAAATTATACAACTTTGAGCTGATTTCAGTGTTTCCTTGGTAACTTTGGCTAAAAGGTTTGATGTAGACTGCATCACAATGTTGGACAGAAGGTGTTAGCAAAGCAAGGTGACAAGCAACTGACCTGAGAGCTATCATCATAACAGTTCTGAAAACATGAATACACATGTAACTCACATGTTACACATGTAAAAGAACAAAAACAGAAAAAAAACAAAAAAAAAACACTGTACAACATGCATATCAATGGTGCATTATTTTACATGTACGGGCATGGTAGATTTAACATTACATCAAACCCATATTAAAATAAGTGCAAATGCACTTAACTAAATGATATAAATTGCATTTTTCAAACAAAAGAACACATTAAATTTCACCTTACAATTTATTAACAGAACAATAATCACCGAATGTTTGAAATCATTAATTGTACATATATCATGGAAGTTCAAACATTTCATCTTCATTTGTTTCTTTTATGCTATGTTAATCAGAACAAATCTTTCTAACTGAAATATGCAAATAATGAACATCTGTGTGAGGCAGACCTTGCAATTCAATACAACTGTAAAACAAACAAGTTTACCCCCCAACCCCAAATTCTGTTTTTCTAATTCATGTCAGACAAATCCAACTTTCATATTCCATTAATATATTAAGATATTTCAGATTTTGCTCAACTTCAGGATTTCAGAAAGGAATGGAGAGCTTCACATGGTAAGAAGCAAGAACCATATTTTACCTATATTTAACCCATACTTAGTTGACTAGATTTTTTTACAAATTCAAGATATACATCATGCAAAACTTGTGAAACGTGCATTAAGGCACATTACCATGACAGTAATATTTACAATATAAAGTCAGCTATTACCAAATAGGCCTAGCATGTGAAAAAACAATGTCTGATTAAGTATAAATGTAGACACAGCATTTTATACAGAAAGATCTCTTGATAACAATAGAATCAGAAAAAATCCACTGAACATTTTAAAGTCACTCTTTTGCACTTCAAACATGTTACTATGCCCGCTTCTGTCTATATAATTTAATATTTTAAGAACATTCATCTCAGCTGTAATACTGTGAAATCATTTTTGTTCGCGTAGGACAAATTTTTGCGTATTTCGCGCTAGGAACAATGCGCGAATTTAAGACCGCGCTTTTATTAAACTAATAAAACACTTACGTTATCCGAATCTTGATCCTGTCCGAAATACCTGCATATATTTTTCCACTCACTTTTTACCATTAGTTGTTGTTTTAAGCCAATATAACTTGAATAATCGGATGTTTTGGCAAATTCTAAATATCTAGCAAAATTAAAATGAAACTTATTATGTTTTCTTTTTAAGTATGTTTCATTTGTATTTCCTTAAATTGTTAAACGCTTGTCTGAAGCGTTTACTATTTCGTTAATTCGTGAAATTCGTTAACTTTTCAATGAGAAACAAACTTTTTTTTGCTATTGAAACTTATTTTATTCTTTGAGAATTTAAGAATGAAAGGGAATAGAAGTAACAACACATGAATAGGACACGAACGAGTAAAGGTAATTTTCGCAAGCGGCAATGATTTTTTTAGCGTAATTGATTAGGGACCGGTTACAAAAGACCTGTCGGTATCGATCTTTTAATCTGTGCACACTTAACCTGTGTCAATTAACGTCAACTAACAGTTGGACCTGTCAGTTTGTATATTCGAAAGCGGACCGCGGTAACTGACACGTATACATCCAGCGTCATGCAGCTGTCGTCTGCTTTTTATGCTGATAAAAAAATTGAATCTGAAATTGAAAATGCGCGAATTTAGGACCGCGCGAACGTACTGTTTTTGCCGTTTGCGCGAAATTTCATCCCAGCGAATTTAAATGATTTCACAGTACTATGCATGTTTTAACAACATAATATCATCTTTTTTAAAATAAATTTGTTAAATTCTGTGCAATACAGAGCTAAATTCTGTTTATATAGCAAAAGCTGTGTATTGTAATATGAGTGTTTTATACGGCTAGTTAATAAAGATGGTACCTGGTTAAGGTAGAAGTATTTGGGAGCTTCCTGTAGGCCAAGCTTTTTCTTCTTGTCATCTTCAAGTCCCGCCAACAACTCGTAGAACACATGGTAGTTGCGCTCCTCAGGTGCCTGTTACAATGATGATGAAAAAATGAAAAATACATCTATATGTAATCAAAATATACATAAATATAATGTATTAAGCTGAGAAATGTTATTTCAATATGGTGTCTTGATAAATTACAAGAGGGTAACTTAACAGTTAGGAATGAAGGTCTAAGATGTAATTTATAAAACCATCATTTATCGAACTTTCATTTATAAGAAATGTTGAAGAAAGGTCTATTTCAAGAAGCAGGCCTGCCAATCCCAACCCCACCCTACACCTAATGATGCTAAAGTGAGATACGGGATCCTGCATTTTACACAAAAAAAAGAGGAATATTCAGTAACAAGGACATGTACAGTGTGAAAATAGTACATTGATTCTACCTGTGTAACAATCCTTGACTTCTCTAGAAGGTACTCTGATGTTCTTGCACCAACAATAGAACCTCTGAAAACAAAGCAAAACCACTCAAGTTAGTTGTCAATTTTCAGATTCTCCTTGAAAGAAGAAACATACAAAGTACATTATTGGACATGTAATGAAATATAGACCTAAATCAAAGACTTTTGGTATTCATGAAATATGATCAAAGCTTTTAATTTCTTCATTAAATTGTTTGAATATATCATTAGATGGAGTATATGTTCATTCATCAATATGAGAAAGTAAATTTAATCAACCGTATCAATGTACAGTAAAAAAAATTAATAAACAGAAAGCTGTTAAGAGACAATCAACTACCCTGACTATTTACAGTGGCTTGGGTTAAAGGTACTAGTTAGTTTCACATTCTCAGGTAGCTTATTTTAAGCACTGTTAACCGTGTATCGGATAACAATCAAGGTAACAGCTGTCCTGAGCAAACACCCTGGGTCGTTACAACTCAATTTTGTCACCATTGATTTCTCATTTAATTGCTTTATTATGTATCAAATACAACAGAATCAATAATACAGGGTAGCGAAACTTATCTTCAGAAGTTCAATAAGTAATCAACATTGTATATCAAGAGTCGGTCAAGCATTTATTCCACATTGATTTTTTATTGTTACGTGAAAAAAACAAAATACAACTCTGTGTGTGATTGTGAACCCAGAGACCTGTAATCTATTTAAGGTCACAAGATTTTGATCATAACCAACTTCAATTATAACATGCTGACTTTTAGTACATTTTAACCTGGTTTACCAGATAACCTGACATACCTTTGTATGACATAGAAGGCATTTTTTTTTTATCAAAAATATTTTCAATAAAGGTTTACTTCTAACAATAATTTTAGAAGATTACTTGTGTTGATGCCCCAGGCAGTTGGTGACACAATTTTATGACTACAATGAATTGGTTTACATTCTGTAAGCTTGCTTTCTAAAGAATTAACTGATAAAGAAGCCTTCAACAATAGTCTCTTTTTACATACAAAAGCTGCTACCCTCCGACAGCTTTTCCAAGGGTTTAGGCTTAAATTACGGACTAACAATTCCACATTGAGATTTATAGTAGCCTTTTACTTCTGTTAAAGCTATCTTATTCAAAACTGTTTTTTTCCATTGAATAATAAAATTCTTAATATCCATTTTAATACCATGTGTATTTTTATAGCTTTATGCTCATTTATCTATCTTTATTGTGAAAATATCCAACAACGAAAAAATCCTCACTCCTTAAGACTAAACTAATCAGTGCTGAGAAAAACAGCATGGATTTCCACTTCAAGTACTCAGTCAGTGCAAACTGAACTACAGCTTGCCTGGCATTAGTTGTCTTGTTTTATGACATTATAAGTTAATCTTGATTAGGTTTCAAACCAAAGACCAACTTGATAGTATATATTCACACACTTCTTTCTTACTTACGCATTAATTACTTACGCTTTAAAGAACACTTCAATATATTTTCCAAATCTACTAGAGTTGTCATTTCGTATAGTTTTTGCGTTGCCAAAGGATTCCAGTAGTGGATTTGCCTCAAGGATCTGTTCTGTGATAGTGTTGCTGCCTGACTTGTTGACGGCGGCTAGATACTGCATGATCAGCTTGGTGGCCTCTGTCTTCCCAGCACCACTCTCACCACTGTAAGCACAAATGAATGTGGAGGTTATCAATTCAGTAAAACATCAACACTTTTATTTAAATACAAAACATGTCAATATTATTTTCACAGGGTTCAGTTAAAGCAACCTTAATTTACATTACATTTAGTAATTAATTTATTCTAACTAAGTCTGACCAGTTGGAAGTACTCAACAAAGCTGCTTCACCACATTACTCTATAGATTACCTTTGGTAAATCTACGGAACTATAAATCTCAAACTTTAAGAACTGAAAATGAAGAAGTCTGATTGAAGGTGTTTCAATATATCTTGCTCCAGTTGCTCTTCCATTTCCCTACCATTTTACTTTTAAATCTACTTACATATAATGGACTGCTAAAAACATTATGAAGTCAGATAATTCCTTGGCATTGAAAAAGTCCCAGCTTGGTACTAGAATCTTAGGGAATGAATCCAAATAATGTCATAACTGCATAAATGTAATTTTTTCCCCAGTTTAGAGGGTGAATGCTAAAATGTTTTAATGCTATAAAATAAAATAGCAAAGAGCATTTTTTCCAAATTCAGCTCTGTTCTGTAACAATGAAGTAGAATCAGGTGTGTGGATATATACAAAATCAAAGCACTGAAAGCACTGGGGCAGCAAGGTTCTCTCATGATGAACTTTGATCATAGTAATGCATTCAATGGTGTGTTAAAACCCTCTACCTACTCTAAGAACATACTTTTTAAATTGGACAATACTGAATGACAATATACACGTCAGCTTAAAAATCTCTCCAAATTAATGAAAAGTTTGTTTTTAAGTATAAAGTACAGTATTATTTTTCAAAATGTTATCAAAACTGATTAGAAAGGATTGCTACTTAATATATAAACAGCAAAAATTGTTTGAAAAGTTTTATGACTGAATTTCACAATATATTTCCTAAACTACAGCAGACGAAGATTAGTTAATTGCAAACCTTTTCACCAAATGTCCATAAATTTGGCAGATTATGGGTAATCTGAGTAGGTGAAAATTATTGCATTGATATTTTGCATAGTGCTGACAATGCAGGGGGGGAAACCCCATCTGCAACAATTAAATAGTACTCTATCAGAAACATATATTCAAGACTTTACAGCATAGTGTTTCATAATATAGCCGTCTACTAACAGATCCACACTTAAAATGGTTTCTGTCACACCCTTTCTTTATGACAGAAATAAATGTCAGTTTCTTAAACAGAAACATTTTTGTATTTGACTAAAATATTTCATCAAATTTGTGAACGAGGCTGCTTAAAGGCTGACTTTACCATGAATAGGAAGCTCCCACTGATAAGCAGGGATCTAATTCGAAATAGCCAACTACTGACTGTAAATGTTTGAACAACCTTAATCCTGTCCTGCCTCTGTGTTTGAACTTTAAATGATCTAATAAACTTATGTAGAACTGTAGAAGTACAGTTAAATGCCTGGACCAAACATCACTGAACAAATATTTGAACAAAGTAATTGGTATGTAAAATTCTCAAGCATTCTTCACCTTTAAGTACCACTAAACATAGTTATACACAGCAAAAGTGAAAAACTGGAAAATATATGTAATCAAAGACCACCTTAATAAGAAATTCATACTGTCTATTGTATGCCAAAAAATTGTGGCTGAAATTGTTAAATGTTGAAAATTGAACAAACTGAACTACTTTGAAACAAGTTTCTGACACCTAAATTGGACAAGCATGTGTTAGACTCTCTTTTAAATGGCAAACAATTATTGGAAACTATGACATGTTTTACATAAAAGCGCACTTATGTTTTTTCAACTAAGCATGCAGAGGTAATCTATTAGTAAACACTAGTTCATCTTACGATTTGACAAGTAAATTACAGAAGATAGGCAAATTAAACATATCAGTGGCTGATACTTGGTAGGGTGCAGACAATGATTTAACTACTGAAGAATTTATCTCCCATTATAGAACTATTAAAAAATACTTATTAATTTTCTACATGATGAAGAATTTTTAAATAAAATTCTATTGTAAAACAAGTGAGCAACAAACTTTACACTCAACTTGAGATGGTAATCAATCCACTGTACCTTTTATGCTCTATCTTTAGCAACAAAAAAGTGGATTTGAAAAGCCACACACTAAAATATGGAGTATTCTGTTTTCTTTAAAATCATGTAAATGAATGAAATTTAAGAAAATATTACTCAATTTCAGGGTGTCAGTAAAACAAAAATTAGTACAACAGGTACACTGAAGGCATAAATACATTTATTAGTCTTTATAAAGAGACTTGTTGTTGTACAATTCTGGGTGGATGGCCATTTATTCCAGACACATTGTTAGTGTCTAAATGCCTGAAAGAACACTATCTGAACATATGTTCTTCTTTAAATCATTTTTCACCAAAAGAACCAGTAAAATAGATATGTAATTTATCGTTGTTTAATTTTCGGGTATCTCCCTTTCAGAAACTTTATCTTCTATACAATGGCAAACTTGTATATATAAACTAAATACAAATGGATTCTTCATATAAGACACACGTTAAGTTTAACTTGCACTTGATTCAAAAGCATGCACTGATTTATAATTGTTGTTGTTGTTACTGTTGCTGGAGGTCATGATGGTGTTCCTACTGCATTTTGTTGCTGCTGCTAATGATGATACAGCTAAAATAATTTGTGATAAAACTGAAAAGTATAAATCTAGACAGCCATCATTCTAGTGAAAGTAACGTTGAACACAATTAATTTACTATTAACTCTAGAGAGTATAACTCTAGGCAGGCATCTTTCTTGTGACAGTATTGAGAAGCATAACACTAGGTAGCCATCATTCTTGTGACAGTATTGAGAAGTATCATTCTAATACAGTTTTACAAGCAGCCATCATTTTGTGACAGTATTGAGAAGTATCATTCTAATACAGTTTAACAAGCAGCCATCATTTTGTGACAGTATTGAGAAGTATCATTCTTATACAGATTAACAAGCAGCCATCATTTTGTGACAGTATTGAGAAGTATCATTCTAATACAGTTTAACAAGCAGCCATCATTTTGTGACAGTATTGGGAAGTATCATTCTAATACAGTTTAACAAGCAGCCATCATTTTGTGACAGTTTTGATAAGTATCATTCTAATACAGTTTAACAAGCAGCCATCATTTTGTGACAGTTTTGGGAAGTATCATTCTAATACAGTTTAACAAGCAGCAATCATTTTGTGACAGTTTTGGGAAGTATCATTCTTATACAGTTTAACAAGCAGCCATCATTTTGTGACAGTTTTGGGAAGTATCATTCTAATACAGTTTAACAAGCAGCCATCATTCTTGTGACAGTATTGAGAAGTATCATTCTAATACAGTTTAACAAGCAGCCATCATTTTGTGACAGTATTGAGAAGTATAATTCTAATACAGTTTAACAAGCAGCCATCATTTTGTGACAGTATTGAGAAGTATCATTCTTATACAGTTTAACAAGCAGCCATCATTCTTGTGACAGTATTGGAAAGTATCATTCTAATACAGTTTAACAAGCAGCCATCATTTTGTGACAGTATTGAGAAGTATCATTCTAATACAGTTTAACAAGCAGCCATCATTTTGTGACAGTATTGAGAAGTATCATTCTAATACAGTTTAACAAGCAGCCATCATTTTGTGACAGTATTGAGAAGTATCATTCTTATACAGTTTAACAAGCAGCCATCATTTTGTGACAGTATTGAGAAGTATCATTCTAATACAGTTTAACAAGCAGCCATCATTCTTGTGACAGTATTGGAAAGTATCATTCTAATACAGTTTAAGAAGCAGCCATCATTTTGTGACAGTTTTGGGAAGTATCATTCTAATACAGTTTAACAAGCAGCCATCATTTTGTGACAGTTTTGGGAAGAATCATTCTAATACAGTTTAACAAGCAGCCATCATTTTGTGACAGTTTTGAGAAGTATCATTCTTATACAGTTTAACAAGCAGCCATCATTCTTGTGACAGTATTGGAAAGTATCATTCTAATACAGTTTAACAAGCAGCCATCATTTTGTGATAGTATTGAGAAGTATCATTCTTATACAGTTTAACAAGCAGCCATCAATTTGTGACAGTATTGAGAAGTATCATTCTTATACAGTTTAACAAGCAGCCATCATTCTTGTGACAGTTTTGGGAAGTATCATTCTAATACAGTTTAAGAAGCAGCCATCATTTTGTGACAGTATTGAGAAGTATCATTCTTATACAGTTTAACAAGCAGCCATCATTCTTGTGACAGTATTGGAAAGTATCATTCTAATACAGTTTAACAAGCAGCCATCATTTTGTGACAGTATTGGGAAGTATCATTCTAATACAGTTTAACAAGCAGCCATCATTGTCATGACAGTTTTGAGAAGTATCATTCTAATACAGTTTAACAAGCAGCCATTATTTTGTGACAGTATTGAGAAGTATCATTCTAATACAGTTTAACAAGCAGCCATCATTTTGTGACAATATTGGGAAGTATCATTCTAATACAGTTTAAGAAGCAGCCATCATTTTGTGACAGTATTGAGAAGTATCATTCTTATACAGTTTAACAAGCAGCCATCATTTTGTGACAGTATTGAGAAGTATCATTCTAAATGTTCTTACATCTTGAAATTTTTGCTGCACTTGTGAAGAACATATTTAAACTAAGTTACTGATTCATTTTTTGATACAGAAAAACATCAATATATAAAGTTTTACACACTTTTATCGGTAAAAAATTTACCCCGTTAGTCACGGGGTAGATACTCTAGTTATAACATTAATTTTGACGCATTCTGACAAGAAAGCGCTGTGGCTCAATGGTCTAGATCGTTGCTCTATATTTTACTGACCGAAAGGTCGTGGGTTCGAATCCTGGTTAAGTCAAAACTTTTTTTTCCGTTTTCATGGTGTATAGAAGCTTAATATTATGTTTTTTCCATAGTATATTAAATTCTCTTAAATTTTAAAGAAAAAAATTCAGCAATAAAAAAAATACTGTTCTAATACAGTTTAACAAGCAGCCATCATTTTGTGACAGTATTGGGAAGTATCATTCTAATACAATATGACTATGTCCACATTTGGCATAGCTAAGACCCTACATCCAAGAATTTGAACTTAACAGTTTACTGTCCTAAACAAACCCATTGTAACATAATGAAACATGATTTGCTATGACAGAAACTATGAATGAATAAAAGTCAAACATCAGTAAAGGAATTTCAGACATAGATAGAACATGGCACATTACATGCATTTATTGCATTGTAAAGGTGAAATGGGCCAAGAATAGGCCATGTATAAGATATAAATAATCAAGGTGACGTTTTTGGTATAATGATACCCAATGTCATGTCCTATAAACTTAACAGTTTTGAAAGCATTCACTGGTGCAAAAAATTATTTTGAATTTTCAAATGCCATATTTAAACTAGTTACGATGCTGTGAAGTCCTGTAAATACACATTTTATTCTATTACTTCTTCAAACAGGAAAAGAAAAGAAGAAAACATGGAAACATCGAAGGATGCCAAGTGTGATATAAAAACAATTTCGCCTGATGATCACATAGTCAAAGTACATACAAATGCAGTAATAATTTTTGCTTTAATATATTTAAACCTTTATAAAAATTCATATAGAAGACAGAAAAAAAAGATAAAAGAAATCTCTTATTTTGATCCAGTCACAGTCCAGTGGTGCTATAATCACAATATTTTCATGGATAATGTAAATTCATAACAGGTTAAGATTGCAATCTGATTTGTTGCCTCTGAAAACAACAGCAAAGTGAAAACGGTCAATAAGAAAAGGTCACATAAATCAGCTGGAAATCATTTTTGCTATCTGGTAATTTTGAACATGAACAAAAACTTGAATGAAAGTACAAAGACCATTTAACTGACATTACATGAATAACAACTAAGATCACTCACAACCTTTTGAGATAAACCCCTATAAAAATACAATGGACAAAACTTATCAGCATAAATCATACATCTGTGGAATTTCCATTTTATCTTGTTCACTGACAATGAAGGAATTCAATGATTTTTAAAGCTATCTTCACTCAGTCATAATTCAACTATATGTTTGTATTGATATACCGGTAATAATAAAATGGTGTAGTCAATCACTGAAATGATTCACCAATTTCCAAACAATAAAAATCAGAATGACATAAGGGACAATTTTAAGGGCTAGCAGAATTAGGTACTTGGTCCTCTGTTTCCTTAAGTTGTCACCCTACCTTACAGGAATTCAAGTGCAGGCTCGTAAAAACAGATATTTACAAAGCAGTGACCTGATCACTGTTACAGCAAACAGGCTGAAGTGGTAGGGTGCTTTTTAATTGAAATTTCTCCTGAATGACCAATGTAGGTAATTTTCACAGTAATTTGTTTTACAAACTGGGTATCAAACAACATTTGTGTGACCTTTTTTTAATTTAACACCATTCCAATTTAACCTACTTTTTTCAAGTTAAGCTAACAATCAGGATATGTTCATATCTTCAAGCCTTTAAGTATCTTGTACATATATAATTTCATTCATCATTCCATAAATTTTGCCCTTGGAAAAAACTGTGCTTAACACTAGCACAGTCATGTAAAATTAATGATGATCCCATGTATTTTAGAGAACAAATCTTCCAATCATTCCTTGGCTCCATTCGGCATGTTCAATAATGTTCAACAATATTTGGGAGTTTTATTACCCTACTATATGAACAAACCATGAGAGTATACTAAATAGACCAAACAGATTTGTTTGTATAACAAAACCTTTTGAAATCGTTCATTCTTCTTATTAAAGCACTTAAAATACCCCCATCATACCACTGTCAGCCGTATTGTCCTCAAACAAGGTAACAACCTATTTAACATTTTAGACAGATTATGGACTAATTGAATTTTTCATTGAAAATCTTAATTATAGTGAGATTTTGTCATGCGATACCTGTGATATATAGTTATCGGGAAGACAACCTAACTTGTTATAACATCATCTATGTAGACTTTAACTAACGTTATTTGTAAGTCATGTTTGACACTCAAAAACTCATTCATACTCGAACCAGAGGACAAACAATTGCTGACGTTAGCTATTACTAACAAACATTTTTGTAAAGTGATACCCGGTAAAATTGCTTTGCACCAAATTTGTTGAAATTCTTTGCAATCAAAGCCAAGTTCCAGTTCATCAATTACTGCAAATCAATATCGAAACAAGAAAAAAGGAGAAATACCGCAAAGCCGTGAAACCAGATTTTCAATAATATAAGCAACATCTTTTCCAAAATGTTGTTGTAAGCTTATCATAATGGACTGCTGAAATTCTAAGTACAACTGATTAATTTCTGTAAGTTGTAAAAAATGTATGGTGACATCTACCTTGATCCCAAGGACCCCTTAAGCAATCCAAACAAAGGTTATGAAATAAGCTACCTTATAATCAAGTCTTAATCAAATATGCCAAGTGGAACTTATACTGTGCAAAAACCAAAAAACTATTTTTGATAACACTGTCACTCCCTGACCCCAAAGACCCCAAGACAAGTTCTTGCTATAAGCTATCTGTCTGTGCTTGGTAAAAACAAGCCCCATGGAAAAATCTATTTTTGGTAACAATGTGCTATCCTTGAGTGACCCAAAAAGCAGAATATATGTTACCTTATTATCACGCCTTAATAAAACACGCCAACTGTAACATTTGATATTGAGCTGAAACCAAAAAGTCTATTTTTGGTAATCCAAGACAAAGTCTTATTATAAAGCTTAGGATATTGAATCGCAACCAAAAATCTAGTTTCAGTAACAGCCTGTGACTCCAAAATCAGTCCCAAGCAAAGTCTTACTATAAGCTTTCAATTCCCTAAGTTTTGTTACAATATGTTATTTGTAACAAAAGAAAACGAGCAAAAACCACTGAGTTTGAACAGCCTACCAGTCTGCCCACCTAAACGAAGATGACATCATTTTTACAACCAGTCTCCAACACTGTAGATTGTTTTCAACAAACAGAACTTCAAAGAACTTTTTTCTGCCAGTTACTGTGAAATCATTACAGAAGACTGTAGGCAATATGTACAGAACATTTTCTGGCTGCTTTTCTGTTTACCTACATAAAAAAGGCCTTTAACTACGCAGTCGATTTCTAATACACTTGCAAGAGTTCTTAAATTTCCAAAAGCAAATATTTGCCATTAAAATGCTTTAGGGAAGAACAAATAATTGTGCAATGTTTAAAATGCAAGTGAATTTACTTCCACACACTTGTACAATACTGACAAAAAAATCAACACCTCTTTATATGCAGAAGTACAAGCATTAGTACTTTCAGTATAATTAAATTACTGGTTGAAAAATTAAAATGAAGACTAGGTATATAATTAAGGGTAATTCAAATTGCAAAGAAGGCCCCAGGACTGGTATTCTGTTTCTTTCTTCTCTTTCAGAAAGGAAATGTCAACATATATATTTATTTTTACAGAACTTGGTAAAAACATTTCTTTCAGTTATTTACAATATTACACAAAAAAAAATTGTATAAAAGTCTGAAGTTGTGTGAAGGCATCATGCAAAGCAATTACTATAACATGTATAAAGGTAATTCTTCCTTTCATCATTATGACATATGAGATTAAAAGCTTTAAATGACAGCAATAAAGTCCACAAGTTGGTTTAAATCTGCAAGTAAGAAATTTTTTTGTGTCAAAAGTATTCCATGTACTAAAATGCCCACTTCACCAGGTAAGTAAAATGCTTAAATCTGTTAAAATTGGGACATACTGTCATTCAATTTTTCTGAATGATAGAAAATCATCAATGAATTGCCTACACACACATTTTTCAATGAATCTTTTAGAAAATGGATTAAATTCTACAGCTGTGTAAACAGACATCTAGGCCAGCCATTTTCCATCACAAAATGAACTTAATATTACACCAGATATCACAGAAACAGTTAAAACACTGCTTATTTTTTCACAAAGTCGGGACAGGGGGTCTTCCTGTATATTATCAAAATACTGTGCAAGCAATGCCTGGAAAATTAGTTCTTAAAGGGACATACCCTATAATTAACCAATGACATACCGCAAATCCCTTTTATTAACTCATTCAATGTAAAATGAAAAATAATACATAATTTAAAGAAGAACACATACTGAAAATGGATTCTTTTACGCATTTAGACACTAAGGAATGTGTTGGAATGAATGGCTATCCACCCCAAAATGGTACAACAAAAACAACAACAACAACACTGTATATAGAGACTATAGTATAACCATGCCTTCAGTTTACATACTCTACAATACCATTTACATAATCAAAAGAAAAATGAATACACACAATTTTTGAGTGTGCATCTTTAAATATAAACATGTGTGCAGGTCTGCTCAATGGCATTTGTTGTTTGAGCTACAAAGATATGCATCAATGCATTCAACAACTGATTTAAAAAAAACTTGTGAATGACACAGTATGTAACATATGTAAAACAAGAGCTTACATGCGCTTTGTTTTCATGCTGAATTAAGAAAAACAAGATGGAAAATAAGCCATAATAATTGTCTGTATCAGATGTTCAGAGCTACATAACCAGTACAGGCCTGACTAATAAGCATCTCCCCTGACAGTCTTCCATTCAAATGATACAGATTTGAATGCATTCTTATCTACAGTATGTTCTGAGTCTATTTTCATTTCCATGCATCATTAACTCTGACAATATGTTGCCTTAAAAGTCAATACTGGTTAAACAACTTGCACAAATTCTTGTGCTGTCAATAGCTTAAGAGATGAAATTAATGTATACCTGATAACAATCACTTGATTTTCTGTGTTTTTCATCATTCTTCCATAAGCAGAGCTTGCTAAGGCAAACAAGTGCCTGAAAACAGAGATAAAGTCATATGAGCCTCTTTACAATAGCAGTATCAATAGTTTAAACCTGTCTTCCAGATTACTGCATTTACAGCTGAAGGGGAATCCAGGACTATTGCTACTGGTAAATCTATTTTACCTGTAACAGAATGACAGTGTTAAGGTAAAGTCAGTAGAAAGACTTCGACATGTGTCTCAACATCCATGAGAGGTTAAGATTTCTGTCATCCTTGATCTTAAGCAAAGGTGACCCAGATGTTGAATTTCTTACACCTCATGCTACACATTAAGGTCTGGATTTTCTTTCTTCTTATTTCTATAAACTTATAAAATATCTATCAACCCTGATGATTTATAAAATAACACAGTGACTTCAGTTTTTTCAAAAGCTGTATAATCAAGGGTGGAGCTCTTTATAAGTCAATATATCAAAGCATATCAACTACTGGATCACTTAATTTAGCTATATTTGAAAGCCTGTATGCCTACACACATTCATAAGGTGAATGCTTATCTACTGTTTTACTTAAAGTGATTGAAAACTGTTTCAATTTTATGATAAGACAAACAATTTCAATCTCAAGAGTTTAAAACCAATTTAATCTATGCAGGAGCACATACAAGAAGATAAAGATGGTCCTATTCTACTCACCTTACAACCTCCCAACAGACAATACAAAAACAAAAAATACAAGCCTATCTAGAGGTCTTTATTTTGAATTATTCATAGGGCATCCTGGACTGAAGCATATGAAACTGAAGAATATTAACAAAAAGACTGATTGACCATAAGTAATATAAGACAGGCATTTCACACCATAGGTCCATTACACCATACAGAAATTGTGGTTATAATGTTTGAAATAGCAATATCCTCATAAAAAATTACATGAAAGACATTCTAATACTTACGGAGGTAGGGATCCAATTGGCTGACCTTCATACCTCTTCACCATGTCAAGACCATAGATGTTAAACATATGATATGGGTTGACAGACACCAATATACTGCCACAGTATGTCTGAAATTGCATAATTTAGCACTCATTAATACCAATATACTGCAACAGTATCTCTGAAGTTACATGTGCACTTGTAAACACCAAGATTCTGCAACAGTATGTCTGAAGTTACATGTGCACTTGTAAACACCAACATACTGCAACAGTATGTCTGAAGTTACATGTGCACTTGTAAACACAAAGATTCTGTCACAGTATGTCTGAAGTTACATGTGCACTTGTAAACACCAAGATTCTGCAACAGTATCTCTGAAGTTACATGTGCACTTGTAAACACCAACATACTGCAACAGTATCTCTGAAGTTACATGTGCACTTGTAAACACAAAGATTCTGCAACAGTATGTCTGAAGTTACATGTGCACTTGTAAACACCAAGATTCTGCAACAGTATGTCTGAAGTTACATGTGCACTTGTAAACACCAACATACTGCAACAGTATCTCTGAAGTTACATGTGCACTTGTAAACACCAACATACTGCAACAGTATGTCTGCCATGTGCACTTGTAAACACCAACATACTGCAACAGTATCTCTGAAGTTACATGTGCACTTGTAAACACCAAGATTCTGCAACAGTATGTCTGCCATGTGCACTTGTAAACACCAACATACTGCAACAGTATCTCTGAAGTTACATGTGCACTTGTAAACACCAACATACTGCAACAGTATGTCTGCCATGTGCACTTGTAAACACCAATATACTGCAACAGTACCTCTGAAGTTACATGTGCACTTGTAAACACCAACATACTGCAACAGTATCTCTAAAGTTACATGTGCACTTGTAAACACCAACATACTGCAACAGTATGTCTGCCATGTGCACTTGTAAACACCAATATACTGCAACAGTATGTCTGCCATGTGCACTTGTAAACACCAATATACTGCAACAGTATGTCTGCCATGTGCACTTGTAAACACCAATATACTGCAACAGTATGTCTGATGTTTCTTTAGAGGTCCATTTGTTATTTTGTCTAAAATCTGTCCATTTGTTGAGAATAGAACAAATCATGCATTATACTCACATATATGTGATCATGGCTGTATCTTAGCTGAAGGTTTTCTAGGATTGTTCTCTCATCTAACACACTGAAATATAGAAATTACCAAATAAGGTCAAATAAAACAAACTGTATTTAAATGAAATAATTATATTTTATGTGCATTAATTAAAATGAAATGCCTGGGCTCTTTCTCATTTAGTAAACTAAAAAGATGCCATAATATGATTAGCAGTATTACGAGTCCTGTTTCTAGACAAAGAGAAGTAAGTATTCCTTTATTTTAAAACATTAGAGTCCTCTTTGGCAAGAGTAGTAACTGCACGTGAAATACTCCACCAAAAAAAAAAACAGAATCCTTTGACAAAAGTTGCATATTGAATTTCCAATAAAGACATTCATTTTTTGTTTGGTGCAAACTTTTCCTAATCAGTTTAAGTTTTTTGGTACAGAACTACAAGAACGAACAATTTGCCAGATGACATATACTAGCAGATGGATGCTAATTCAATACCAGTTGATGACTGAACTCTAATTCATGACTCTAATCAATGAGAAGTTATCAAAGTCAGTGACCTAAAACTTGTCTCTTCAGATCATCATAAACAACATATAACTTTCATTTTTTTAAAAAGATGGAAGCATCTGCTCAAAAGCTATGACTGTAAAATGACATATCACACAGTTTCCCATTGACAGACTTATTAACCTGAAGACAGAAGCTTTCATGTAATACCATACTGCTATGAATTATTCATTAACTATCCTATTTTATATTCTTATACAACTAAACCAAATCATTGATTAATTTTTAACAAGGTAATTACTATCTCTCTGTAAGCAACAGCTGTCAAGTTTAAAATGCGTGTCCTGTTTCATACAAAATTCAGAGATTTTTTTTGGGGGGCTATTAATTGCTGATATATATTCATGTCCATTAAAAACTGCTACAATTGGGCCATTTTAATATATTTACTCATAATTTCAAGTTGTGTTCATCCTTCATGAAAATCCTGATAGCAAATCTTGCTGGTCTATGGCATAAAAGTCAAGTTCATATTACATAATGTTAGACCTTTCTCATCTTAAAATATCAAAATTCAAAGGAGCTGGACTTCTGATAATGATGTGACCTTGTCCTTTTGCTTTCTGCCAAACTCACTGGTGTTGATATATATTATCAATGGCTTGAAGCATTAATTCTTTGACATTTTTTAACATATTTGCACCTTAGACATTACTGACTTGACACAATGTTTTATAGCTGTAGTTTACATTGTATATGTGCATTACAGAACCTCCTTCGTCATTTGGGCTCTGAAGTCAAAATGTCCCTTAACAACATGGTTATTATTGGTCAACCCTTTACTATAAATTAGCAGGTAAGCTGATCAATTGGCAAAACTGACAAGACCACTCACAATTCAGTAAAATTTGATTGATATACAGGTAATAAATGAACTCTTTTATTTGTTTAGAAGTCAGGTTTTGTTGCTATTTTATTTGGTTGTGAATAAAACTCATTTAAAACCATGAATTTTTTGTGCTCCTCATTCTAAATGTAAAATGTTCTCTGAACACAGGTAACATGTTAAGTGTTTAAATGTTCATATTACTTTTCTTAATTGTAGGCTATAAATGTTGTAACATAAAGTAATGGATTCCTTGACAATCTCACCTGATAATCTACTCAAAGTTAATAACCATTAGTCCTGTTCTGAAGAACAGGGGTGAGTTTTGCTTGAAGGTTTAACTGAGGACCTTTTAGATGAAATTTATTTCCCAATCAAACATCTCAGGTACATTTAATCACATTTCTTACTGTTTTAAGTTGCTACCCTGGATATGTAATTCACTGTTCCATCATTCATTTTGTGGGCCTGATCTCTTGGTTAAATGCTTGGCTAAATCAACAATAACTACATGAATACTGGTGGCCAGCTGAGCAAAACAACTGAATTAATGTGTGGCCAAATTGGATAAAACCTGCTAAACCTGACTGGGATTTTGCTACAATTAAAAGGAAAGTTACAAGATCCGGCTGAACCTAAATGTCAGGAGAACATGGAAATAGTTTCAATTGACTTTGGACAAATATAGTAGAGTTAGATATCACAACAGCAAGTACAAGCCCGAAATCTAATCACCTGCTTAATGCACCTATGAATGCCCGAGGGGTACATGGGACTTTTGACAGAAGACTGTTCCCAACAGGCAGGAAATTGACAAACAGAATGGTTCCAAGTCCTTGGAAAAAGCTTTGGCCGATTTTAGATCCCAGGTCATTTAATATAATGAAGCATCTCCCACTTTGGGGATTTTGACAAATATAGGATAGGGATTTAGACTCTGAAAAAGAAAAAAATGTGAAAGTCCCCTGGGTCAGCCCGCACTCCCTCCTTTGGGCAAAACATTGACTGGTGCATAAAACACTGAATGCACAGGTGCACAAGCTTCAGATTAAGCTCCATATATACTTGCTTACAATATTGAGAATTTGTTAACCATTTCAACTGTTAATTTACACTACACATTTAATTGACTTCATGGTTCCAAGCTAATACACAAGGTCAACTTTCAACCTACTAAAATTTAAGTATTATGCATGTTTGTATACCATTTTGAAACGATGCCAAATATAAACCCCACATTATCTATCTTACAAAAAAAAAAAAGAAATAATATCTTGAAAAGTGACAAGATTGATAACATTTATAATATGCAGAAGATTAGATTCCAAGACACTTCTTTTCAAATGTGTATGGTTTAGACTTAAAAAAACATTAACAAAGACCAGGACAAACACTTAAACTTGATTAATACTGTATTATATACAGATAGTGGATATTACACTTTTAGAGATTGACCTTTATTCATATCTAAAAAGTTAAATCTTTCCATACCTTTTTAAATAACCAATTCAAGTTTTCCTGATTTTTTTTCTTCTTCACCTTTTTAGGGTTACATAGGTGGCCAGTAAATCATTTGAAAATAACAATTATACTTGACCATCAGCTCTGTAAGAACCTTCCAATTTATTCAGTCAGACTGGTTTTCTGAACCAATGTCCCATCATTAAAAAGAGGCTTCAAAAGTCAGCAACCAGTCCATTGTTATTTCTGATTGGCTTATATCCATTTATAGTGTTACAATGGGGGAAACATATTGAAAGACCCAACAACGGACAAATGAGTGCCGCTAATTTTTAATTATAGGGGCATCAGCCTTCTGTCATGTGTGAACAAACTGTACACGTCATTTATCAACAAAAGAGTGACATCATTTTTGGAGTGCAGTAACTTACTCTCGGATGAACAAACTGGATTCAGAGCCCATGGATCTTGTGAAGACCACATATTTACCTTAAAGAGTGTCGATTGTAATAATAAAAACGTATATACATTGTTCATAGACCTAAAATGCTTTGATTTTGTCGATAGAAAATTATTACTGTATAAGCTTCTACTGTATAACATAGACGGAAACATTTCAGGGTAAATATAGTGAAGACATACTCTAATTTAATCATGTCCTCCAACCCCCTCTCTTCCTCTTCTTCCCTGCCAACATCATTATGGTAACCATTCATTTCCATGGTTACAACAGATGACTGAGTACAGTTCCTGGAATAAAACATCAAGACACTGAAATTATAAGCAACAACATTTCTGGATAAAAGCCACTCAGGTACAGGATCAGACTTCCATTAAGTTTTTTTTTTTTGGACAAATTTTCCTGTTTGAATGCAAGCACTTTACAACGCTACCATCATTTACAATATACCAAAATAAGAACTGTATCATCCACAAGAAACTCAATATTCACACATAAAAAGTATCACTGGCAGAAGAGCTTAAATTCATACCTGCTATTCAGTGTGAGGTTACAGTAATTTTATTTCAAATATGGTGTAACAACTAAATACAAGAATAGCAACAACAATGCTAGTACTGCTGATGTTGAACAAACATAGTGAGGATAATTATGCTGAAACCAAGTGGTAACACCTTACTGTACACCGTATTGTCCTATGAAACAGATGTCTCTGTTATGCATAGACAATGTTTTTCACAAAACAAAATGTTTCAATGTAAAAGAAAAAAAAGTAAATTACTTACAGTTACAATCCAAACTTGGCCATGTTAGTGTTACTGTCTACATGATGACCTAGAAAACAGGGAAGAAAATATAAAAAGCTTCAACAGCAGTATCATTTGGTCTTATCTAAATAAGATGATATCTTGTTTACAAAATAATTTAACACTCTTAAATTACTTTTTACGGACATATAAACCTCCCTTTCAAACCTAGAAATGTACCCTACTTTGCCTGTCAATGACATTGGTATTTTGCAAACAATTATGGCTTAATGCCTATTATTTACCAAGAGCCGTCTTAGATAACAACTATCTGCTATTTCATATTACAGTCTACAGAATCAATTCCTTGAAATTTCAAGGCTGCTTAAAACTTTTTTAAAGGCTTACAATTTTCCAAATGTTTTCGCCAAAACAAACTTCACAAAGGATCTCTTACAACCTTATTTCCTATTACCTACTGTGTTTCAATTAAAGCAAAAATTGGTGTTGCACTGTATCATTAGGTCATAATAAATCAAAGACTTTGCACACAATCCTCAAATCCTTGAAGATTTTTAACTTTTACGGTTTAAGTTTTGGGTTTTTTTAAAGTTTATGACTCTAGAAGATGTTATAAATATTTTATTACATTCCAAGGTTGCTAATAAACAAGAGGGCCATGATGGCCCTGGATCGCTCACCTGAGTACTTAAGTTTGCTGTTAAGCAGTATTTCATTTTTTAATTGAAAATATGTAAGTGCCTACAAACCAAATATGTAAAATATCAGTCAATAAATAAAGGCTCTATGACAGAAAGTAGAAATATCTATTATAAGCTATGGTGACCTTGACCTTGACCCAGTGACCTCAACCCTACCCATGGGTAGAGGTCCATTCTATACTGAATATCAAAGATATTAGTCTATAAATGAAGGCTCTATAAGGTACAGTAGATAAATCTACTTTTAGCCTCCCTGACCTTTAACCTAATCCAATAATTTGAAAAAGCTTGATAAAGCTTGCTTCATGCCAAATTTTAAAATTCTAGGTCTTGTGGTTTCAGACAAGAAGATTTTTAAAGATTTTCTTCTATATTGTTATTTAAAACTTGTGACCCCTCGGGCGGGGCCAATAGTGACCCTAGGGACATTTTTCTAACAAACTTGGTAGAGGTCCACTAGACAATGCTACACACCAAATATCTAAGCTCTATAACTTACGGTTTCTGACAAGAAGATTTTTTTAGATTTTCTTATATAACTCTACAGGGTTTCCATTTGACCCTTGTAGAGGGGTTTTGACCCCTGAAATTTCATAAAGACCCTATTTTGACCCTCAGGTATTTTGACTGAAGGGTCATTTTGTCTTTAAATAAGGTATATTTTAGCTTAAATTAAGGTATTTTTGACTGCAATTTGGTAAATTTAGTTGCATCGCATGAAAAATGACCCTTCAGTTTTCGGAACTAATGGAACCCCTGACTCTATGTAAAACTAGTGGCCCCTGGGGCGGGGCCATTTTTGACCCAGAGGACAGGATTTGAACAAACTTGGTAGAGGTCCACTAGACAATGCTACACACCAAATATCTAAGCTCTATAATTTACGGTTTCTGATAAGAAGATTTTTTTAAGATTTTCTTATATAACTCTATGTAAAACTAGTGGCCCCCGGGGCGGGGCCATTTTTGACCCAGAGGCCAGGATTTGAACAAACTTGGTAGAGGTCCACTAGACAATGCTTCATACCAAATATCTTAACTCTAGGCCTTCTTGTTTCTGACAAGAAGATTTTTTAGTTTTTCCTATATAACTCTATGTAAAACAAGAGACCCCCGGGGCGGGGCCATTTTTGACCCAGAGGCCAGGATTTGAACAAACTTGGTAGAGGTCCACTAGACAATGCTACACACCAAATATCTAAGCTCTATAACTTACGGTTTCTGACAAGAAGATTTTTTTTAGATTTTCCTATATAACTCTATGTAAAACTAGTGGCCCCTGGGGCGGGGTCATTTTTGACCCAGAGGCCAGGATTTGAACAAACTTGGTACAGGTCCACTAGACAATGCTACACACCAAATATCTAAGCTCTATAACTTACGGTTTCTGACAAGAAGATTTTTTTTAGATTTTCTTATATAACTCTATGTAAAACTAGTGGCCCCTGGGCATACATGTGATATCCCGGCGGGATTTAAGAAAGTCCCGTTATTCCACATCAATTCCAGCTGTCCCGGTATTGATTAAAAATTCCCGTTATTAAAATCAAGAAGAAAAAAATCTTTTATCTGCCGACGTCAATAACTTGCTCTGCTCCGGTTATGGGCGGAGCTTATACTCGGAAACGGCGATCAATACATACTGCCTTTAAAGCATTGACCAATCAGAGCGCATTTTACTACTGTCATTGAATTATTCCTGTGTTGACACTCAATACACAATTAACAAATTTAGCCATCAACGGGTGTTGAATTGGGTCAATTTTATTCGATTGGGGATGTACACCCAATAGAAAATTGTTGTGTACAACTTAACAAATTAATTGAATGCTAAATTTTAAAGGCAAACGGTTAAACATCAATGCATTACTAATGTTACTCTAAACTTTTAAACAGTGTAAGGAAATGACTAAATACTTTTTGGTATTTTTGTTTTAATTCTCGGATTTATTTATAAGAAAAGGTCAAGTAGTTTTAAGACAAGCTTAACAAATTGTAGGAAACCAATTTCAGCAAATATTTAGTTCATTAAACATAAGGCAGCGAGTGAAAATCTCGGATAAGTTCCGTTTGTCATATATTTCCGCGACCCCGCCGTATTTTAATATTTATAGAAAACAGTGTCTTGGAGACTCTTTATATGGCAAACTTACAACATTCAATTGATTGATTAAGATAAGAGTTCATTATTTTATTATAAGTACCAGTTTTTCATTGAAAAAGTTAACTTTTCTCTAAGATTTAAATATTTCTGTCGTGGTTACTTTTGAAAGCAACAATTATAATGAATCAACATAATTTACATCTTAAAATCGTTTGTAATTTTGTTCAAAAAATTCTGGTGAAACTGGAAACACATCCCAGACTTTCACAAAATGGGATCTGTGTAAGGACCCAGGTCCAAAAGCTGAAATTCAAAAGACAAGAAAAAACAATTCAATCATCAGTGGGAATCTGAATATAAATGGATAGGAAAGTGTGCTAAGGGAACATATTATGCCTTTTGCATGTGGTGCAACCTTTAGGTATTAACAAAAACACTTGATTAGTTTTCTTTTCTGTTCTTCTTGTCTTTCTTTTTGCTAAAACGAGTGGATAAAAAAATTCCAGTTTTCAAGCTAAAAATCCAGCTGAAAATCCAGTTGTGAGTTACCGAGGTTATCACATGTATGCCTGGGGCGGGGCCATTTTTGACCCAGAGGACAGGATTTGAACAAACTTGGTAGAGGTCCACTAGACAATGCTACACACCAAATATCTAAACTCTATAATTTACGGTTTCTGATAAGAAGATTTTTTTAAGAGTTTCCTATATAACTCTATGTAAAACAAGTGACCCCCGGGGCGGGGCCATTTTTGACCCAGAGGCCAGGATTTGAACAAACTTGGTAGAGGTCCACTAGACAATGCTTCATACCAAATATCTTAACTCTAGGCCTTCTTGTTTCTGACAAGAAAATTTTTTAGTTTTTCCTATATAACTCTATGTAAAACAAGTGACCCCCGGGGCGGGGCCATTTTTGACCCAGAGGCCAGGATTTGAACAAACTTGGTAGAGGTCCACTAGACAATGTTACACACCAAATATCTAAGCTCTATAACTTACGGTTTCTGACAAGAAGATTTTTTAAGATTTTCCTATATAACTCTATGTAAAACTAGTGGCCCCTGGGGCAGGGTCATTTTTGACCCAAAGGCCAGGATTTGAACAAACTTGGTACAGGTCCACTAGACAATGCTACACACCAAATATCTAAGCTCTATAACTTACGGTTTCTGACAAGAAGATTTTTTTTAGATTTTCTTATATAACTCTATGTAAAACTAGTGGCCCCTGGGGCGGGGCCATTTTTGACCCAGAGGACAGGATTTGAACAAACTTGGTAGAGGTCCACTAGACAATGCTACACACCAAATATCTAAGCTCTATAACTTACGGTTTCTGACAAGAAGATTTTTTTAAGATTTTCCTATATAACTCTATGTAAAACAAGTGACCCCCGGGGCGGGGCCATTTTTGACCCAGAGGCCATGATTTGAACAAACTTGGTAGAGGTCTACTAGACAATGCTACATACCAAATATCTTAACTCTAGGCCTTGTGGTTTCTGACAAGAAGATTTTCAAGTTTTCCCTATATAACTCTATGTAAAATCAACTGACCCCTGGGGTGGGGTCAGTTTTGTCCCCAGGGACATAATTTGAACAAACTTGGTAGAGGTCCACTAGATGATGCTTCATACCAAATATCAAAGCTCCAGGCCTTGTGGTTTCGGAGAAGAAGATTTTTAAAGATCCAACTTATAAAATCTATTTTTAGCTCCAGTGAACCAGAAATGCAATGGACCAGAACCATTTGAACAATCTTGGTAGAGCTTCATGCAAGGAACATCCAAGGCAAGTTTCATTAAATTTGCCCCATTGGTTTCAGAGGAGATGTCGTTTGAATGAAAAGTTGACGACGGACGGACGGACGGACGGACGGACTGACGGACGACGGACGGACTGACGGACGACGGACAAAGACCGATCAGAAAAGCTCACCATGAGCACTTTGTGCTCAGGTGAGCTAAAAAGGCAGAAAGAACTGTGGCTTTGTAATCTGTCAATATGAAGGAACCATTATAGCAGCTTTGCTGAAATGACTATGGGAGTGCCTATCCAACAGACTAATCATTCAGAAACCAACAGAACTTACACATTTAAAAATTCAACTTTAACTTGATCACATGAATATACTGTGCAACAAAAAAACCCGGGGCAGAGTGTGTCTAGCTGTGTTTAACCCTTAACCTGCTGGAACCAAAAGTGATTAGCCTTTGCCACCAGTATAAAGCCAGGCCAGCTTGCACATCCCTGCAGTCTGACCAGGCTCTATACTGTTGGTAGCTCCATTTTTGTATTTTGATATTGAAATCCCTTAAACTTTGAAGGAACTGTTCCAAATTCAAAGCTGGACTAATCCATTACAAAAATTCAGCATCTTCAGGGTTAACTGCAGAATCTGATGTTTACGCCAAATGAACAACTAAACACAATAGTACAATTTAGACTTGTTTAACATTAATAGTATAATGCAGATTGTTAAACTGATAAATTGCTTAAACATAATGTCACAGCAACAATAATCAGAAGAAGCTGAACTTGTATGATTCAGGTTAACATAAATTTGTCTTATAATTTCACTCCATTACATTAAGCCACTTCAAAATAATGGAATACAACAAATTTAACAGATACTGATCATGGCCAATGGCAGCAATTAGCAAAGTTTTAAAAATAAAGCAAGAAGTCCATGATGGTCCTATATTGCTCACCTGAGACATAACTCTATATCACAACTGCATTTCATGTTAATAATAAATAATGAAGTATTATTTGTTCAGTCAAAGAGAATAAAGCAATAAAAAAATCCCATGAAATTTAAATTTGGTAAATAGCCCTATAAGCCAAAATGCTTCAAAGTAAACTATAAGGGCAGGAGTGAACAATACCAGTTACAATTCACTGTATTCTATACTAAAAGTCTCATCAACAAATTTGCGCACAGATTTGAGCTAAATCTATTAAGGATTTTTTTCAAATACTGAACACAATACTGAACAGTAGCAACTGTTTCGAAAATAGCCTTTCAGTAAATCAAAAGGAAATGTTTCAAGATTTCAGTGTTATAAATAAAGCTTAAAAGTCCATGCTTATTTTGGTACCAAACTTTAATTTAGAAGGACAACTCATTGACAGTTTTTTGTTTGTTTTTTTTTTGTTTGTTTTTTTTTTTTAAGTTTTTGGTTTGTCACAAAAAATACCTGAACTGAGAATGCACTTTACGACTGATGATGCATCACAAGATATCAGCATGGTTAGAGCTCAGGTGAGCTTACCACAGCATTTAAAAAACATCCATCATAAAACTTTAATTACAAATGTATGCTACAAATATATGTTCAACTTTTTTTTACAACATCTACTTAGTGCAGATTTTTTTCCCCTTTTATTTCTTTTTTAGAAAAGTCGTATTCTTAATGTAAAAAGATAAAAACAACAAATGTGTTAACAAGTTCATTAGAAACTATGTTTCTCTTTATTGCTCAAGCATATTGTCACTAGTGTCAGCTTTATTATACACAAAGTATACATTTTGTGACCCATCAGAGAAGTAAATGGCAATTAGCATATAGTATAAATATCTTCGACTACTGTTCTTCAACTGTTATGCCAACTGTTATTTATCAACACTGGGAACAAAAACAATTATATTTTGTGACCAAAATCATCAAAATAACATAAGACTTATTTCAATTTATACCGTATACTGTGTGAGTACATGTGACATGTTTGTATCTAGAGTATATGAAATTTTCTTACTTGTGTGATATATTGATGTTTTCTATGTTGAACACTGAAATTTTACTCTTAAATATGGATGAAAAAATGAAATATATATTCTTAAATATTCATAAATGGCAGAAAATTTTGAAATATAGTTAAGAAAAAAATCATGACCACTTAGGGCTATACTGACACTGCTGTAAATAAAGTAAACATTTCCAAAAGGAGTAAATAATGAAAGAATAAATCACATCTACAAGAACTTGGTCATCTCCAAGTTCCAGCCTGTTTATTTCACATTACTGGTGGCACTGGGATAAAAACAGAGATTTTAATGTGCAGTTGCAATTTTGTTTCACTGTACTTTCATTGACAGATTCAGCACTTTCAGTGCTTTGATTGAAACATATATTTCAGAAACTAGTACAGCAGACTTCCTGTTTCTTTAAATAAATTTTCATACTTACTGAAAAGACTGTTAATTCCAGTGCAAGTAAACTAATCCATAAGTTCACAGGGTCAAATGTAATCCATTCAATTTTTTTTTATCAGATTCTTCTTTTTAATTCTCTGAAAAAGGAAGGAAAACAATATTATAACAGGATGACAAAAAAAGAATATGCATAGCAATTTATGAGTCTTGAAGTAAGGCAACATGCATATTGAAAACTGCAAAATTTAACAAAAGCTACGTTTATAAGCCTGTCTACACTGCAAAACTCAATGAAAAGGTTTAACGAGAAAATGACCACCGACTTACAGATTCCCATTTCAACTGTCATATAGCAAGACCAGACCGGCTTTTACTTAACAAACATTAAATTGTTTCTAACAGTATATCTGCAGAA
Organism: Cyclina sinensis; assembly: GCA_012932295.1. Lineage (NCBI taxonomy): Eukaryota > Metazoa > Mollusca > Bivalvia > Venerida > Veneridae > Cyclina > Cyclina sinensis. The sequence continues at coordinate 24,434,166 of JAAONU010000001.1, forward strand.
TGCTCAACTGAAAAAGAAATTATTCAAAGAAAAATCTAATACCTAATTATTAACTTTCATACAAACAATCCAGCTGAAATTTTGAAACTACCTCATTTGGCAAATTAGAACAAACTTAGTAAAGAATCACACAGACAAACCCTGTAGATATTGCTCACTACCTGTTCCCAAACCTTTGACTGATAATTACATGATAATCATATAATCCAGGTTTATCAGTTAGGAAAACAGTATCTAAGTGTTTACTAAGTACTAAACTCTTGATAAAAGATAGCCTTCAAACTATTACATGAACCTTACTATACCTCAATTCCCTGTGATAATATCTTGGCAATGTAACACTTAGTCATGATAAAGAAAGTGTTATGTTCAATAGCCACTGTTGACTAAGGCTTGGTCTTCAAGCTTGGGACACAGCACAGCATAAATTAAGGTTCAATTTGATAACCAGTACATGTATTTTATCATTTTATAACTGCCTGAACTATTTACGTCACAAATAAGTTTTCATATATACTAGTGTGTAGGTCACTTTAATGCTACAAGGCAGCCTAGTAAAGAACCAAGGCTGTGGTATAATCTTATTCAGTCATACAAGTAATATAAAGAAAACTGCAAAATAAATTATTTTTACAAGTTACAGTATGATTTATCTTTCTGCTACATAGTTTTAGAAAGGAAAGAACATGTCAAAACAAGAACTGCCACTGTAAGATGACAATGCCCCTGAAAGTGGTGCTTTGACCTTTGATCTGAGAACCAGTCACTCAGGGGTCAAGGTCAAATAATTATAGGTCAGTGTAAAGGTCTTGTCCAAAGAGGTGTTGTGTCCAAGTATGAAGTAAATCCACTTACTAATAAGAAAGTTATTGCCAATGTTAAAGTTTTCGGATGGACGGACTGACGGACGGACTGAAGGACGGACAGTTCAAAAACAATAAAAACTAAAAAAGAAGAGCATAATTCACTCCATTAGTATCCAATCCTAGCTGTCATAACAGACAGCAATTAATAGATGACTGTCTATTTACTAAATAATAAATATATTAATAATCATTTGGTCTGTTTAGCAAGTGGAAAAGTCATAATAGTATTGATTATGGTGGTCCTAATAGTGGATAAGCGAGGTCGTTGTAATTTTAAACAAATAGTATTTAATTCAAGTTCTGTTCTTTAAAAAAAATTGGTCTAATTAGCGGTACAGTCTTAATTTTGGAGTGGTGATAGGGTTTACTGTATACAAATTATCATAATGCTTTCAAAGTCTGACAAACATCTAGGAAAAATAACTGTTACTTAAGGGCATGTTTATCAAAAGAACAAAAACAATTATATCAGGTCATTTGTTTCAATGTACAAATTTACAAAATAACATCACAGGAACAATTTTAAAATGGAAGTGATCAGGTGAGCTTTCTCTCACAATTACAAATTTTTTCTACCAAATGTATCAGTTCAATACTTCAACAAATGAGCAATGGAACATAAAAGGCCATCTGTGACAAAATTTTAAAAGGTTTCTTGTGTAGAAAATAGTAAAAGCAAAGTAAGCAGACCAAAAGAAGTTTGAACTTCCACTTAATGGATGATAAATAACCTCTTATGCACAAATGAATGCATTCTCTATGCAAACAACCATCTTCAGTCAAAATTCAAGGGACCTTAATTGAGCATTTATCAATTTAGGAAGCATGATTTTCACTAATTTAGAGTAGTTAGCAGAAGTTCAGATATAACAAGATTTAATCTGCAACTGATAAAGACCAAGACTGAATTAATGTACATTAAATTATATTTGATACCTGGATCAACACCAGTGTCCAAAGCACTTTTGGTCTGATCAAGGTAGTAAATGGTAAAGGTCTGCTCAAATCAGTTAATGGGTAAAGAACAATGGACAAACCAGTAACCAATAGCTTGCAACAGGCCACAGCATACCTTAGTTACCCATAAAATTACTGCATTGAAGGATATGCCTTCAATATATTGTTCAAATTTAAAATTGATGGTAAAATGGCTGTCTTAATTGTCTTATGTTCTATACTTCAACAATGATTGATTGTGATTGGTCCTAGAATTTTACTGGATGACTTGTTGAATTTAAGACACAATATTCATTTTTACTGTGCAGTGCAAATATTCAAACATTCTTTTCATATTATTTATAAACCTTTATTTTGGCACCGTCTCCTTGTTTGGTTGCCCTAGTAATGAATAGTTTTTCACAAATAGCATTGTTTGTGTAGCAAAATTCAATGAAATCCTTTAGCTGGTTTATGCAATTCATTGAATAGATTTAAAATATAAATACAAAATAAAATAAATTTATGTTGGCCTCTATGTTGAGGGGAGACACTGATTTTGTGCAGTCTGTCGGTTTAACCCAAAAAGTTTGTCATGACAACTCCTCTTACATCAATAGAATTATTTTAACCAAACAACACACATATGTTCAGTGTCCAGCTTAGTTATGTTCATTGATTTTCAGCAGAGTTACTGCCCCTAGTGTATTCTATTTTTTTTTAATTCCAGCTAAACTTCATAGAACCTTGTTGTTCTTCAACATTCAATGGTTTACTGATTGTTTTGGGGTGTTTTTGCTCATGATGCATTTATCTTTTTTTATGTTTGCTCTTTTTCTTCTCTACCATTGAGCCAATAAAGCCAAAGTACAAAGGGTGGAGTCAAGTGGTGGGAACATATGTCTTCCTCTTGAAAAACAAACCTAATATTATGTTCCTTTCCTTTAGACAGAGATTGATACAGCAGATTTTCCTGACAGACCAATATTGAATTTTTACTACACACTGGCTGTATATGACTAAATCTGCCAAAACAGTCTGTAATTATTTCAAGCATGCCTGAATTTAGTTGACTGTGTTTAATGACTGTGCACAAAATGGTTGCCAATTTTTAATGACTGCAAAACTATTTATGGAGTTTTCAGATATCCTTTGTTTTTATGGTTACCCTGAGTTTAAATCAAGCAGATTCTAATTCTGAGTTCTCCTGTACAGTATGTTATCACCATTAATCTCCACACTGTCTGATCATAAAATATGACTAGCAATCCTGTAGAAGCACAATTTATGATTTTTTTATACATTATATCTAATTACATGCAGTTATAATAAGAGTTAAGCAAATGCGAATTGAAAAAAGAACGCCTTATTTCTTCCCTTGTTTGGTCCTTGACTTGCAATACAAATGCATAAAATATCCTCTACAGTGGTTTTTATTGCACACGATTAGCACTACAATGCAGAAAAAAAATGCATGTGGCAAATGAAGTAATAACACTTTACATACCAGGACAAAGTACCTGTCAATGGCTGCCAATAAGACCTTGATAGTTCTATTATTATCAACATATTTATGTTGCAGACAGAAGTTTCGATTTAATTTGCTGATCAATATGATCTTAAGGTCTTCTGCATACCAACAAACAATCTGATTGAAGGAAATAAAAACAGTGTACATTATCGATACTCAATCCAGGGCTGTTTGTGATCTGCCATTGATATTTTTATAGCTTTCTTATGTGTATTTTATCGTTTTAAAAGAGCTATCAAGTTGTCTGAATGCAAGAATCAACATAAAAGGAAAACCTGACCTGACAAAATGTTAGGTTAGTTCAAATTGGCACCATGCCTTCATGGAGCGGTAGTCATTGTATAAATACAAACATGTGCAGCCTTAAATAAATTTGAATAATTCATGTTCTAACTCTACTCTGCACATTTCTATCCCATAGAAATTGACATCAATCTTTTTTAAGCCATAAGATAATAATCTAATGATGTTCAACTCAAACGTATATCTATGGAAACTTTTTGTTTTCCTCTACCCTTTCAGTTCTGTATCTATCCAACCGAAGATCTGATATTGGTACATAAAAAGACAAATAAGTTTATTATAAAATAAATTTGTCTGCAAATTTTGTGAAACTGCAAACTTGGAATGAGTCAAAGTCACTTTCAGCAGTTGACCTTGACCTTTGAGCAGCAACCTGTAAACTGCAAATGAGAAGCTTTGTTTCACTAATCTTCAAATTACTACAGTGTATGAAAGGTGGGCTCAAAAATAAACACATTCATCGCACCCTAAATCCCTACTGTGAGAAATGTAAAGATGTTTTTATCCACATTTAGATGAAGTCTTTACAAAGTAAGCTGTATTCAGGTTGATAAAAAAAAGCAACCTTGAGCAAACCTGTTATGATTTAATATGACTCTAAATAATTGTCAGAACTATTTTAGGAAATTCTTTCAAGGTTCAAGTTCTTAAATTTCAATCTTTTAAATCATAGTAATACATGAATGCAGTTCTTAAGTGAAGTGAAACTTATCTTATTTTGGAAGAATACTAGATTTGTTTATAAAACAACCCTGGTTTATTTTCTTGAGAAATTTACAGGACATAGTTCTGTTTTTATCCCCTTTGACACTGAAGTACTAAATAAAAGACAGGAACTACAAGAATCAAAACTTTGTCATTAAGTCATAAACATAGGGAAAAAAAAATGTCTGTTTACTTTTTCCAAAATAAGATGTCAAAAATCATTATTTTTTAAAATCAATATCAATAAATACCAATGTTGTATACTATACAAAACCTGTCTAACAAAACCTGTCATAATCTACATAATCTTAAACTCAAATGTATTTCATTTTAAACCATTACACCAGAAATAAGCAATTTCAATTTCAGTGTGTAACTAACATTTGCAAAAACAGGCATGTGATACGACTTGTTTCAAGATATCATCTGTACAAATCTAAATTACTTTTTTTTCACTGATGTACAAAGTAAAAGCAAAAGGTATACATGAATTATGTAAATCAAAAAGGTCAAAGTATACAAAAACTGCTATTATCAAAACCTTCAGACTGTTTTAATAAGCTTCATTTTTTTCATAGAATAACATCACTTCTCATTGGATTTTTATCCTGCATGCAATTTTAACACCAAAATAATATAAAGACAGCAATCCAGTAAAGAAAGAAGAAATCTAAAGAAATTTGTAAGTCAGAAGTGTAACACATGCTCAATGACCAAATGTCAACTTCACCGCAACATGAAACAATAAAAACCTCAAAGTTAACACATACATTCCCTACATATAATCAAAGGCATAACCAAGTGTTTAAAAGATCAGAATCTAGCTATTCTGTCAAAGTTATGATCAGATACATTCACTAGAACTGGACACCTTTTCAAAATTTTGCCAGTAACACAAAAATTCATCCCTGACAGAAATTTCTCGACCTTTTTAGTTCTATTGTGATCTGTCCAACATTTTTATTTAATCTTTAATGGTCTTAATTAAAAATTCAACAGCTATACTAAGAAAACACAGACTAAAACTATGAAAATCTAACATGTGCACATGTCAAAGCAAACAAAAAATGCTATGCATCTTAAGCGACTGTATTTCATTTTACCTCTCCAAGAAGGTTTTTATCCATATTCAAATGAATAGAATATTTGCAATAAGTTATTTTCAGGGAAAAAAGGCCATGAGTAATAATATTTTGTTAGGCGTGGCTCCAATACAAAATAAATACTACAAAACCAGTCTATCAACCACGTAATTGATAAATTGAACTAAAGTACTGAAAACAGACACTCAAAATATCTACCATACCTTTGTTTTAGTGTAATTCTTTTAAATCTCAATTCACTGTTAACTCCAAACACAGTCCAGGTAAAACCACAAACAAAAAATATAAAAATTTAATACAAGAATGTTGAACTGCAAAACACAAAACTTTTTTCACGCAATGATTACGCAAAATAATCCTGTTTCTGAATACAATGTGGAAACTTTAGTTGATCCTCTTAAATACCCTGCCCACAGTTCTATAGAATCCACACATTCTTTACGTCTATTCCTGTCACTTTATACAACAAAATTTAAGTAGCGTAAACTCAAATATTTTCTTCTAGGACAAATGTTGACAATCGTATGTCAATGTACCTACCGTGTGATTATAAATATAATTTCTATACATACCCTCACTCCATTCATACATGGTTCTTATTCAGTGGCTATCAACACGGCCCAGTTAATACTTCAGTGAACTTGCAATCCTGGCACAGTCGTTAAACTTTATCAAATGAATTGATGAATGTTAGCAGGATTTTAAAACACAAGTGTTGACAAAAGACTATTAAGACTGATGTATAGCTGAACAAAAATGTAACCTAACCAGACATCTATATCGACAGTGGCCATAGCGGCAGATAAGTGGCTATATAAAATGGCAATAAAACCAAACTACTAATACTCAGGGGAAAAAACTTATCAGTTCCTTTATCTCTATTTTTGAAAATCACTTAAAGTTAAACATGAATAACAAACTAATTCAAAGTAATCAGTTGTTTAAATTTTCTCCAAACTAAAATGCATGCATGACAGTAAGGCCATACCAAATTGTTTTTTCGTTTAGCGTCTACCCTAAGTTCAAAAACCTATCTAGCTATCCTGAAAACACAAACGAAGCCCCAAAAAATAAACAAGTCATACTGACTAGTATCTACACCAGGATATAATTATCAAGTTTCATATTCCACTTTGTAGAGGCTTTTAATGCATTTCTTAAAGTATTTTCAATCAAACCACCTATAAAATTCAAATGAAAATAATTATAGGTAAATTTACAACTGAGTCTATATTTGGAGTCAACTTGTCAATATCAACTCAGTTTCAACAATCTATAAAACTGAACTGATGCACATTCATGTTATTAGACAGGTCCTTCCATCCTATGCCACTAAATTCCAAGGTATCACTGTAAAAAATTACTAAAGTAAACACTACTTAAACATTTAATACTGAACACCAAAATATCATTTTTACTGGTATTTGTTTTTCTCTATCTGTTTTGTCTGGGTGTCTGTTGGCTTCACTGATAACACAATTCTTTTAAATACTTCAAATGAATTTGGCTCCCTTATGAAAGAAGAATTCTCAGCAAAAATGTTACAAAAGGAATATCTGCTTAGTAACAAAATGTCATAAATAATGTCTTTGACTCTACCTATTTGAATTACATTAAACTTCATCAACAAATTCTAGCTGCAGCTCGTGTATACATTAAACTTGAGAAATTCGACTGATAGCGAAAACATATAACAAATACTTCAATGCATACAATTTACATAAAACAATCATTTACTTGCTATTATCTTGAAAAACAATAAAAGGCATTAAAATCTTATTATAACTGACCAGAAACTAACCTCTTCTGACGTCGCCAACAACTTTATACAAAATGGGGGTAAAGATGTAAAGGAGGTAACAACACTACTCACTTATAATACGTGAGAGCAATTAATACTTTGTACAGTAAGGTCGTAAGACAAAACAATGTTGTTGTTTTTTCCTACATCAGAAGCTCAAACCTATCCGTCCGCGGACGCTAAACGAAAG